>FYEV01001791.1:15790-177991 GCA_900188565.1 Geosmithia flava
CCCCCGGGCAGCTACGTGCCGATCAGCTCGTGCTATCACTCGCTCCTTCCCCAAGTGTGAGTGCGTGTACGAGTAATTACGTCGTAATCCGTGGGTGGTCACTGACGAGCTCCGCAGTCAAAAAGAACGCTGCACTTTAAAAGTGCTACAGCCTATCACTACTGGTACTGCTGCTACTAGCACGAATAGTCCTAGCACACACGCGTAGTAGCAGTAGAGATATCATCAATTGATCCGTATTACCAAGCTCTCCTCTCTCTCTCTCTGGCTATCCAGCTGTACCCTATTACTCCGTACAGACACATGCAGCTTGCAGCCGTCACTCCCGTCATCCATCACCCGTCACCCGTCACCGGGCCCTTCGGCCGCAACTCTTTCTCTTCCCGTCTTTCGCGAGCCCCCTCCCCTCCCCCTGGTCTGCTATTACCGACGGTGTATTACTCCGTTTTTTTCTCTCTCTTTCACTTACCAACTCCCCTCCCCCCCTGTCGACGGTGCATGTCCTACGACGTACGTTTACGTCCTGGGTTAGTGTGCTGTAGTAGGTATGGAGTATGTCCGTCGTAGACCCATCATAGGAGAGGGGGACGACTTGTACAGGTAATACTAACACTACAGGTAGTAATAATACCCCCCATCCGTAAGTACGAGTAGCAGCGGCTGGGGGTGGACTCGTTGGTTCGACGCCAAATGGGCGCCAAGTCCCGCCCGGCCGCTGTCTACGAGGTTTTAAGTCTGGCTGCCTCCTTGGTATGGTAAGTACCACCCGTATCCTGTAGTAATATGTACAGAACTAAGAGAGTCAGGGCAAAGCACAAAGCACCACTACTACTACTAGTACTATACCGAAGAAAGGAAGAAAGAAGGACAAAAGAGAAGAGAATAAAAAGAAAGGAAGAAAGAGTGAATAGTACGAGTAATACGTATTCTTTGTCGTCGGCGGAGCAGGAAGTGGATCCCGCCGACCGTCGCTCTTTCCTCGTGCTTTCGCTGACCCCTCAAGTTGGGAAGCCGCAAACCCCCAAAGTCCTTTGCGTCCTTGCCCCGGTGGTGGGCATCCATCCATCCCTCCAGTACGGAGTACGAAACTGTGTGTACGTATTGACACCACCCACACCCACTGTAGATTCAATACAGGGTCCGGTCTTCCAGTAATGGCAATAGCTACATGTAATTACTCGTCACTCTCTGTATCCGTACCTACTCTGTACTCCTCTCTACTACTGCTAGTAGTGAGACTGTCTGCCCGTGTACAATAGCCCAGCCAGTCGCACACACCCGACAGAAACCTAGCCCATGAGAAGCAGCCCCCCCCATCCCAGATCCCCAACTTGCCCACCCGCCGCCCGTGTGTCCCCCAACTGCGGTGTGCAGCACCAGAACACAAAGTGCCCCAGCTAGCCTCGCCTGACGAACCGCCGTCATCCTCCTCCTCCATCCATCCATCCACCCATCCTCCTAACCTCTGCTTCACCACCTCTTCGCCCTTCCACTCTCCCACCCCCCCATTCCAACTCACCCACAACCACTCCTCCTCCTCCTCTAGTATCGACACTTTTGATCGACCGTCATCCCCAAAGCGCGCCGGCGCCTCTCTTCCACTCTCTTTCGCTCACGCCGTCCTCCCTTGGCTTCCATAGCTTGTGCCTGTCTATTACAGCGCTTAAACCGATACGACACCCACGCCTGCCACGCATATTTACTCCGCAGCCAGCCGACTCCGACGCATCTGTTGTCCCTTGGTTTTGTCCGACAACAACACTCACACCCTTTCGCCGACCGTCGATAATGCGCCGACCCTAATTGATTCTCTCCCGACTACAATCGACATATTTTCGCGACTCAGCTACATTCTTTCTCTTTTTCTTGGCTCTCTTTTTTTTTGGCACGAAAAGTTTCAGATCCGGCGTTTATACTACGTACACATACAGCCAGCCACTCACCCCTCGGGGCCTTGAAACAACCGCGCCAGAGGCCGGTCCCCACGATTACCCACCATGGGCATATGCATGAGCTCAAATAACGAGGAGGCAGAACAGAAGAAGAAGAGCAATGCCATTGACAAGCAGCTCGAGGAGGACTCTAAGAAGTTACGGAAGGAATGCAAGATATTGCTCCTGGGTATGTTTGCCCGACGGACAAGCCCACGAGCAGGCTGCCCCGATACGAAGGAGGGAGATGCATGGCTAACGCGGGTAATGTGACAGGCTCCGGAGAGAGTGGCAAGTCGACAATTGTCAAGCAGATGAAGATCATACACCTCAAGGGCTACTCGGACGATGAGCTCTACAACTACCGCGCCACCGTTTTCAAAAACCTGGTCGAGTGCGCCAAGGCCGTCATTCACGCCATGCAACAGTTCGAACTCGAACCTCAGCTGGAGGAGAACAAGCGATACGCAGAGTTCCTGCTCGAATACCAAGCCGAGTCCGGCCCCCAGGCGCACATGGATCAGGAGGTTGGCGTCGCCGTCCAGGCCATCTGGAATGATCCCGCAAAGGCCCTCCTCATGGAGCACCAGACCGAGTTCTACCTCATGGACTCGGCCGAATACTTCTTCCAAGAAGCTGCGCGCATCGCAGACCCGGATTACCTGCCCACCGAGATGGACGTGCTCCGCGCACGGACAAAGACGACGGGTATCTACGAGACGAGATTCCAGATGGGGCAACTAAGCATCCAGTCAGTACCCGATGTTCCTCCCCCCTACCCCCTGCTGCTAGGCAAACAATCCCCGGGTGACCAAAATCGAAAACTGACCTCGTCTAACCCACATACAGCATGTTTGATGTCGGCGGCCAAAGAAGCGAGAGGAAGAAGTGGATCCACTGCTTCGAGAATGTCACATCAATCATATTTTGCGTCGCTCTTAGCGAATACGACCAGGTTTTGCTCGAAGAGAGCAGTCAGGTATTTACCCTCCCCCAAGATTTTACCCGTGGATTCTCTACAGTGTTCCTTGTCTTTCTCTGCGCGGGGAAAAGTGCAGCATTACTGACATTGGCTTGACAACTATAGAACCGCATGATGGAGAGTTTGCTCCTGTTCGACTCGGTCGTCAACTCGCGCTGGTTCATGAGGACTAGCATTATCCTCTTCCTCAACAAGGTCGACATCTTCAAGCAAAAGCTGCCTAGGTCACCACTGGGCAACATTTTCCCGGACTACACGGGTGGCAGCGACGTCAACAAAGCTGCCAAGTACCTCCTATGGCGGTTCAACCAGGTCAACAGGGCACACCTGAACCTGTATCCTCAGTACGTTGGCCCTCGTCTCTATCGTCTACTCCTCTCCTTCTCCCTCGGTGTTCTGTTCATATCAACCCCTCCTTGTGACCTCCCCTACTAGTGTGTCACAAAGATGACGGCTAACCGCAAACCGCGTTGTGCAGTCTAACCCAAGCAACCGATACGTCCAATATCCGACTGGTGTTTGCAGCTGTCAAGGAGACGATCCTGAACAACGCCCTCAAGGATTCGGGAATTCTTTGAAACCAAAGAACCACAAAAGAATGGAAACCAACCAACCATTTTGTCTTACTACTTGACTTTCTTTTTTTCACCACGGGCATTTTACAGGCGTTTTCTTCGGCGTTTTTATTCGGTGGTCAGGACCGCGTCTGGATTTCATTCCCTTTTGTTTCTTTGTCTTTCCTACACTGTTTTCTGTATGAGCGAGCGTTCCTTTGAATTTGGGAGGTGTTTTCTTTTCATGCCACTTTGGTTTTTTTCTTCTTTGCGCTGCAAAGGTACATGCATGGTCTTGTACATCTTTGAGAGAATCTAGACTGGTCGTTTATCCGTCAGATCTCGGGGATTTGCAGCAATCATGGAGGCGTTGAGCTTTCCTACCCCACACGGAATGACCGTTTGAAACAACCTTGGATGACCTGCAGACTGCCATCGAGCACAAACCCCGTTTTCGCAAGGAGGCGAGATGCATCATGCGCGATGCCTTGGGTACGCTGGCCACTCGGTTTGGGGGTTGGCGAAGGGGTAGGCTCGAAAAGGCAGGGTCCCGGGACGTTGAATGATGGATGATGGGTTGTCTTTATATGGACGGTACATCGAGTTGACGATGCTATGGTTTGAAGAGGGAAAGGGGGTAGGGAGGTAAGGGGGGTATTGGGTGACTTTGAGTTGACGGACATTGGAAAGTTGGCAGAATACTCCTAAAACGAATGCTCACTACTCCCTCGCTCTGTGTGTCTGTACTACCATGTACTCCGTACATATACCTGTGTCACGACGTTACTTGGTTTGGCCGTTATGCCCGTGAAACCATGAAGTAGTAGTAAAGAGAAAATGAGAAGTGATGGGGATGTAACATGTTCCCCGCTCTGAAGATGCGGAACCGGATTTGTGTGCCCCTACTACTACTAAGTGGTACTAGGAATAGTATGATATTACTATATACTACAGCAGCTAGGCAGTAAGAGTAATGCTACTAGTAATATGGTATGCACAGTGATGGTACGATTGCGATTCTTACCCCCCGGGGAGGAGGGGAAGGAGGGGCAACAGGATACGAATGACCCCACTGGTCCCATGGAGCCCCAAGAAGACAGTGCAGATTGAATGTGGTTCCGGCCCACTAGGATTGGGGTATTGGGGGGGTATTGCCATATTGACAACGGGGGTTTGAATGGTCCGTGGACTGTGGTTGACTGCCCGGTATCAATGGTGTTACTGGTCCAGGTATGTGATGTTGCCATGTCCGGCTGATCCGTTGAGGCTATATACGGAGTACAGAGCATACATGTATATAGCAGTACTAGTAGTTCCTAGCATTACTAGTTCCTATCAAGACATCCATATGCAGAGTAACTACATAACACTCATTACTGACAGTAATCGAACTGAGTCTAGAGTTCTACAAGAACCCACAAGGTTCATGGAAAGCAACGATAGCACGTGGGTTAGTGGCGGGTGGATACGAGGACTTGTTGGACTTGCTGTACTCGATTGCTACTATTGCCAGTACTTGCGTACTTTGTACAGGACAAGATGCGGAAGATGAATTGATTGACTGGAACTGGTCAAGCTGTCAGGGTGGTTGTTGGCTGTCACACTCGCCACTTGTAAGCAATAGTACGATGCAATCAATACTACCCGGACCTGTACCTCTCAGACTCTTTGACCAGGGCCAAGATGAAAAATGGCGTGAGGCGTCTGCATTCCCGGGAAGGAGCTGCGTCACCTCGTAGCTTCCCCTCCTCTCCCCTCCTCTTTCTGTCTTTTCTTTTCTTTTCTTTTTCTCTCGTGGGATTTTTCTTCTTGATCATTCCATTCTGTTTTTCTTATTACTTCCTTGTTGAAAAGGAAATTGAAAAGGAAAGAAGAAGAAAAACGTCCTGCTTTTACCCCGTTGACCCCGAATTATCCACCCCCCGCGTTCCCCGGAAAGAGGAACCCTGAACCCCACTCTTGTCCACTTGCCTCGTTGGGAGAGCTTCAAGTTTGAAAGTGAGTGAACTGAATTGAAGTGAACTGAGCCAGGACTTTTCTCTGTGTTGAACAACGTATCATTGCTGCTTCAATTGACTGACATGCTGTGAAATGAAGAAACATAGAAAATAAGAACATACAGAAAAAGAAAACAAAAGAAGAAAAAAAGATCAACATGTCTGAACAACCTCAACGTATCCCCCTTCGAGAGCGTCGTCCCTCTCAGGGCGCCCCAATCGTCGACATTCAGGGTGCCGTCAGCCCTGAGGGAATGACACGCCCAAAGCACAGAAGAACATTGACTGGACTCGGAGCCAATGAGATCAAGAGCGTTGTTGGTATGTTCTTTTTTGCCTTTTGTCTTCACTGACTATCCATGGAAACCGGGCCACACCACTGACACCCTAGGTCGTCGTATGTAGCCTCTATTCCTGAACCACAGCGCGAGGCTTGGAAGCGTGCCCAGTCGACCGGATTCCACGACAAGGATGACTTTGAGAAGAAGGTCGTCAGCCATGTCGAGACCACTCTCGCCCGTAGCATGTTCAATTGCGACGAGAAGGCTGCCTACTCGGCCACCAGCTTGGCGTTCCGCGACAACCTCGTGCTCGAGTGGAACCGCACGCAGCAGCGTCAGACGTACGTCGACACCAAGCGCGTGTACTATCTCAGTCTCGAGTTCCTCATGGGTCGTGCGCTGGACAATGCCATGCTCAATGTTGGGCTCAAGGATACTGCTCAAGGTATGTTCAGAAAGAAGAGGAGAAACACAGAGGATAGAAGGCTAATGTAACCCCTTTGACAATCAGCCGGCCTTGATGAACTTGGTTTCCGCATTGAAGATGTCATTGGACAGGAGCACGATGCTGCTCTGGGTAACGGTGGCCTCGGTCGACTGGCTGCTTGCTTCCTCGACAGCTTGGCCTCGCTTGACTACCCTGCTTGGGGGTACGGGCTGCGCTACCGATATGGAATCTTCAAGCAGGAGATCATCGACGGGTATCAGGTTGAGGTACCAGACTACTGGCTTGACTTCAACCCGTGGGAGTATCCCCGTCACGATGTGACTGTCGATGTGAGTTAGCACCTTCTCAAATCGTATCGTGTAAGACCAAAATCGCTGATTCCCTGGGGGGGATTGCAGATCCAATTCTTTGGAAACGTTCGCAAAGAAGCAGACAAAGACGGCAAGACCCAGGCCATCTGGGAGGGTGGGGAGATTGTCACGGCCATTGCGTATGACGTTCCCATTCCCGGATACGACACGCCGACGACCAACAACCTGCGTCTGTGGTCGAGCAAGGCGTCTGGAGGCGAGTTTGACTTCCAAAAGTTCAACAGCGGCGACTACGAGAGCTCGGTGGCGGAGCAGCAGCGGGCGGAGACCATCAGCAACGTGCTCTACCCCAATGACAACCTGGAGAGAGGCAAGGAGCTGCGGCTGAAGCAGCAGTACTTTTGGGTGGCGGCGTCGCTGTACGACATTGTGCGACGGTTCAAGAAGACGAAGCGCGCGTGGAAGGAGTTCCCTGACCAGGTGGCGATCCAGCTCAACGACACGCACCCGACGCTGGCGGTGGTGGAGCTGCAGCGCATCCTCATCGACGTCGAGGGACTGGAGTGGGATGAGGCGTGGAATATTGTCACGAGCACCTTTGGCTACACCAACCACACGGTGCTCCCAGAGGCTCTGGAGAAGTGGCCGGTCGGTCTCGTGCAGCATCTGCTCCCGCGTCACCTGCAGATCATCTACGACATCAACCTTTACTTCCTGCAGCAGGTGGAGAAGGCGTTCCCCGACGACCGCGACATCCTTAGGAGGGTGTCCATCATCGAGGAGTCGCAGCCCAAGATGGTGCGCATGGCGTACCTGGCCATCGTGGGGTCCCACAAGGTCAACGGCGTGGCGGAGCTGCACTCGGAGCTTATCCGGACGACGCTGTTCCAGGACTTTGTCAAGATCTACGGCTCGGACAAGTTCATGAACGTGACCAACGGCGTGACCCCGCGCCGTTGGCTGCACCAGGCCAATCCCCGTCTCTCGGAGCTCATCGCCTCCAAGGTCGGCGGCCACGGCTTCCTCAAGGACCTGACCAAGCTGTCCGGCCTGGAGCCCCTGGCCGAGGACCCGGCCTTCCGCAAGCAGTGGTCCGACATCAAGCACGCCAACAAGGTCCGGCTGGCCAAGCACATCAAGGACACGACGGGCGTCGTCGTCAACCCTTCCTCGCTCTTCGACATCCAGGTCAAGCGCATCCACGAGTACAAGAGGCAGCAGCTCAACATCTTTGGCGTCATCCACCGCTACCTCAAGCTCAAGGCCATGTCACCCGAGGAGCGTGCCAAGCAGCAGCCTCGCGTGTCCGTGTTTGGCGGCAAGGCCGCTCCCGGATACTGGATGGCCAAGCAGATCATTCATCTCATCAACACGGCTGGTGCTGTCATCAACAAGGATGAGGAGATTGGCGATCTACTCAAGGTCATCTTTGTCGAGGATTATAATGTCAGCAAGGCGGAGATCATCTGTCCTGCGTCGGATATTTCCGAGCATATTTCGACAGCTGGAACTGAGGGATCGGGTACGAGCAACATGAAGTTTGTCCTCAACGGAGGATTGATCATCGGAACATGCGACGGTGCCAACGTGAGTCTTGCCCCGGGAGGGTCCTCCCTCAATACCTCAGAGAGAAATGCAAATGGAATTCGATTGGCTGACCTGTGTGTGTAGATTGAAATCACCCGCGAGATTGGTGAGAAGAACATCTTCCTGTTCGGCAACCTAGCCGAAGACGTCGAGGACCTCCGACACGCGCACACGTACGGGCAGCACAAGATCGACGCGGACCTGGACGCCGTGTTCCGGGAGATTGAGAAGGGCACGTTCGGGCGACCCGACGACTTCAACGCGCTCATCTCGGCCGTCCGGGACCACGGGGACTACTACCTCGTCTCGGATGACTTCCACAGCTACGTGGAGACGCACAGGCTTGTGGACGAGGCGTACCGCGACCAGGACTCGTGGGTGGCCAAGGGGATCCTGGCGGTTGCCCGGATGGGATTCTTCAGCAGCGACAGGTGCATTAATGAGTATGCCGAGACGATTTGGAATGTTGAGCCTCTTGTTGTGAAGGAGTGAGGGAGGGTTAGGGTATTATTTGGAGAGACCAGTTCGTTCAGACAGATATACGCACAGACACACACACACACACACACACAGACATATATTTTTTCTACTTCTTTCAAAGCAACAATATATTATTCTTTTCTTCTTTCTTTCTTTTTCTTCTTTTTGAGGATCCATTTTTTACGAGACCCTATTTGATGATATGATGACATTGTGCATAGGGAGGGCATGAGATGTCATGATTGGGATTTGTCAGGATAGTTAAACCGCCTTTGCTCTTGTTCTTGTGGTGTCTTTGTCCTTGTTCCCGTGCCGGGCTTATCTTGCAGAAGCGGCTGAAGTGATGGTACTACTATTAGAGTAGTAGCAGTACTCGTTATGTGTGAGGAAGTGGGGTAGTACATAGATGTGGTAGGACAGCGGGGTTTGCTCCGTACGAGTGCGCAGTATACGAGTACGAGGGTGATCTTTTTTAGCATGTACGAGTGTACGTAATTTATGGAAAAAGGAGTTGAGTGGAAAAGGAGATGATGTTGGAAGGGATTAGAATGATGGATGCCAGATGGCAAAGAGTATACAAGAGATGAGTGGTGTAGAGTGATTGGATGCCTTGATACTGGCAAATTGGGCGGGATTAAGGGAAACTTGATGGTGGTGGTGGTGACGACAATAACGCCGAGTGACGTTGTATGACGCAATGGGTTGCCTTTGCAGCTGGGGGGGAGCTGGAAAAGCTGGGCTTACCTAGTTGGACAGGGGGTTGGTGCTCGTACATGTAGGATGTGAGGGTTGGTTGGTAGAGGAAGGAGGATAGAAGGCAAAAAAAAGCAAAAGTTGCATCTTATTGAGCTGGGGTTTTTTGGATATTGGGTTTATTTTAGGAAATGGGATTTGAGGGAGGGGATTATACGAGGTTTTATGGTGATGATGATGATGGTGATGATGGTGTTGGTAGAGTGAATGAGTCGTAGTACCTGTACCTGTGCACTGTCACCAAGGTCAGTGGACGTTGTTACTGTACTCAGACCCAAGTTCTACTGAGTAGGTCTGGTCCACTACCTTTAGTACTAGGTGAGAGGTGAGAATAGCATTGAGTATAGTACGGAGTACAAATGAGGATAATGAGTAGAATCATGCCATAGAACGGCCTAGACCTGCCATCATGGCACGTTCAGGGCAGGCAGGAATTGTTGAATCCCATTTCACGAGTACGAACATGGTATAGCGGGGTGTGTCTTGGTGAGTGCACGTTCTGGTGTTTGGTGTCTTGCTGGTGTGCCATAGGTAGTGTCTAGGCGTAGGCGTAGGCGTATCTGTAATGGTCAAGAGAGAGGAGATGAGTGGGCGATACTAAAGACGCACAAGTCCCAAGATGTATTAGAGTATTAATGCATGGATGCGAAAAAAGAAGAAAGTAAAGAGAAACGCAAAAACCTGATTTTCATTACCAAGACTACTAAGATGTCGTTATCAAAAGGTACACGTGCGTGGGTTGCCGGGGGGGTTTTTTTTCTGAGTCGAGGTGCATACGGGGCATCGCAGGTGCTGGGCAGTTGCAGGTGTCCATGAATCCCAGTGGTGCTCAGTGCCAAATACAGGTAGTGCTACAGGTAGTGCTACAGGGAACCTGGCTGTAGGTACAGGTAGACATCCATTTACTACTCGTACAGTGCATCTCTAGGTACAAGTTGCAGGGCTCCCAGTCCAGTCCAAAATCCCATCCGGTTGAGAACCAGATTTGACGATTTCTAGGTTAAATCTCGATCGGGCTGGTGTGTCTGGATCGAATACTCGGTAGAGAGAAGGGGGGGGAAATAGAGGGGCGGTGTATTTTCTAGGCCTGTAGACCTTGTCCAGTAGTGCTTTTCCATGCTACTACGGAGTAGACTACTAGCAGTAGGCACCTGTATTACGGATACTCTTAGTACCTGTACGGAGCAGTACTGGAGGTAACCTGCCCGATACTGGTAGTATTCAATCCAGTGGAGGTCTCCTTCTTACCACCTTCCAGCCTCTTTCCAGGTGATACGGAGTACATGGCAACATCTCCCACTCTCTCTGTCCTACCGTGAATAAACACATCACCAGTAAAAGAACAAGGAGAAACGGGAAACAATAGCTTATAGGTGAACAATGATAGAAAGAAGAAAAGTACAATACAAGGTAATACTACTACTCACTTACTACTATTACTACTTAAAAAAAAAAAAAAAAAAAGAGTATCTAGACTTGCTATTAAAATCAGGCCCACTGTGGACTATTACTGACGTATTACTTTTGTGACGCGCCCACCAAGTCTTGTCACCACACACCGAGCCTCTCTCTCTCTGTGTCTCTCTCATTCTACTCCTTCTCTTTTTTTTTTCTTCCCCTTCTACCCCGCTCTCCTTCCTTTAACTTCTCGTGTGTCGTGACTTGTCTTTCCATCACCCATCACCAACTCGCCATTCATCCTTTCCCTACGATTTTCCTTTCAAGCAAACGCACCTAAACACGTACTCCTACTTGTTTTCTCCGCTTCTCTTCGACCTACGACCAACGATACCTCGAATCTCTCTCTCTCTCTCTCTCTCTCTTCTTCCTACCCCTCCCTCCCCTCCTCGTCGACATCCCTCCTCCACACACCTTCAATCCTACCTCCCCACTTTGCGAACCTACACAACAGAGCTCGACGAAAACGACGACGACAACGACGACAATACCATTTAAAATTGTCTTCCTTCTCCTTTCTATTCTGAGCGACATCAATCAGATAATTCCATCATCTCGATTCCACCAATCTCTCCGGATTTCTCAACCAAAGGAGCAATCAATTACCTTGTCGTCGACCGAATCTTTCGATCCTCTTGTTGCCTTTTTCGTCTCCCCGCCCCCGCCTTTGCCTCTCTTCCCCCCCTCCGCATAAAACAACACATAGCGACGTTTCGCCGATTTACTCGGCCACAATACCCCGTTCATCATGGCCGAGTTTATTCGTGCCCAAATCTTTGGCACTACCTTTGAGATCACCTCGAGGTGAGTCTGATGTCATATCTCTGCGCACTCAGCTCTGACCCCGTCGCTAACCTTGCTACCCTTCTAGGTACTCGGATCTACAACCCGTGGGCATGGGAGCCTTTGGTCTGGTCTGGTATGTTTTGGAATCCATAACCCCCGAGAGACGAGTAGAATGGAAGAAAGAAGAAGAAACAAATCCAACTAACCCTCTCTTCCCATCACAGCTCCGCCCGCGATCAACTCACCAACCAAAATGTCGCCGTCAAGAAGATCATGAAGCCCTTCAGCACCCCCGTCCTGGCCAAGCGCACCTACCGAGAGCTCAAGCTCCTCAAGCACCTCCGTCACGAGAACATCATCTCCCTCAGCGATATCTTCATCTCCCCTCTCGAGGATCTGTACGTCTTTGCCCATGTCTCTTTGCATCCTACTGTCCAATCCGCTGACTTTTACTCGCCCACTCATCAGCTACTTCGTCACAGAGCTTCTGGGCACTGACCTGCATCGTCTGCTCACCTCGAGGCCCCTCGAGAAGCAGTTTATCCAGTACTTCCTCTACCAGATCATGGTGCGTCCATCCCTTACATCACATGCGTCTGCATCCCGTATCAGCTAGCCGTGACCCCTGAGCTAACCACATAAAACTACAGCGCGGTTTGAAATACGTTCACTCGGCCGGAGTTGTCCATCGTGACCTCAAGCCCAGCAACATCCTCGTCAACGAAAACTGCGATCTCAAGATTTGCGACTTTGGTCTCGCCCGCATCCAGGACCCTCAGATGACGGGCTACGTCTCGACACGATACTACCGCGCCCCCGAAATCATGCTTACCTGGCAAAAATACGACGTCGAGGTCGACATCTGGAGTGCCGGCTGCATCTTTGCCGAGATGCTCGACGGCAAGCCCCTCTTCCCCGGAAAGGACCACGTCAACCAGTTCTCCATCATTACCGAGCTTCTCGGAACCCCGCCCGACGATGTCATCAACACCATTGCCAGCGAGAACGTGAGTATCTTTGTCATATCCACACAGACGAGATGAATCAACGGACGATACACCGAAATGGAGGTGGGAATAAGGTACACGTTGCTAACTGAGTGTGAAATCCAGACGTTGCGATTCGTCAAGTCCCTGCCCAAGCGGGAGCGCCAGCCCCTCAAGGACAAGTTCAAGAACGCCGACCCCGAATGTAAGTCCCCGCCACGCCCACATCTACACGGCAACAAGTCCAAACAGATGACTGACATGCCTCTTTTCCCAGCTGTCGACCTTCTTGAGCGTATGCTCGTCTTTGACCCCAAGAAGCGCATAACCGCCGGCGACGCCCTCTCCCACGAATACCTCGCCCCCTACCACGACCCTTCGGACGAGCCCATCGCCGAGGAGAAGTTTGACTGGAGTTTCAACGACGCCGATCTTCCTGTCGACACTTGGAAGATTATGATGTGAGTTTCCATGTTAGAATGACGTCTGATGACCTGTCCTAACATTTTCGTGATTAGGTACTCGGAAATCCTCGACTACCACAACGTCGAGGCCGGAGTGACGCCGATGGATGCCCAGTTCGCCGGACAATAAGACGTGTTTCATTGAGAGAGAGAGAGAGAGAGGGAAGATATTGAGGCAACAGAGGAGGAAGAGAGGGAGAGGGGCCGAGAAAGCAGGCATATGCAGTCCGAGTATATACGTCCCGACACGTCTGTTTTCTCCCACCTCTCTCGGTCCTATGTGCCAAAACAACCCTGTCCGAACACCGACTCTCGTCCCTTTCGCTCTCGCTCTCGCTCTCGCTCGGAAAAAAAACACTACTTGTAAATCTGGAACGAAAAACGAACAAAAAAACAATCTAACTCAACAATGTACACGCAAACGAAATGACAAGGAACAAAGCAAAAAAGAAGATATACACACAAAAAACAATGAAGAACGGATGAACAAACATGAAGAAAAAGGAGAAGTGGTAGAAGCCTTTTTCTCGTTTCTTTGAGTTTCACGTTTTGTGTTGAAGAAGAAAGAAAAGAAGAACCCGATATACACACCTCTTTTTTGTTTTCTTTTGGTCCGCAGGGTAAGGGTAAATTCGGCGTTGGGAAAAGGGAAAGGGTGGGGATAATATACGTGGAAGGGGGACAGGATGGGTTTCTTTTCTTTGATTATGTCTTTTATCGCATGTCCTTTTGGTCTCTTTGTCTCTTTTCTCTTTTTTTTTCTCTCTATTATACATGCATTCTTTCAATGGTTTCGGCTTTGGTCTTTTTTATATATATATACAATTGTTTGTGTCTTGCTTTTTGTGATACTCTACATTTTATATACAAGACATGCACACACGTCTGTCAACACTGATTCATCCAACATCGTGTGTTGCATCGCATTGCATTATATAACATGTACGCCTGTCAAGACATCTTGGTCTAAATTCGTGTGTTGCATTGCATTCTATATACTTGACATGGACAATCTATTTTACTCATTTTATATAAAAATATCTACGCACTTGGTTGTGCTTCTTCACCTTGTTGACCTTGTTCCAATATACTTTCTAAATCTCCCGTCTCACCACTATGACGTACCATTTCGTAGAATTGACCCTTTGAACGGTACAATTCTGCTGGTGAACCGCATCTACAAGTAACATGTTAGTCCCACAATCTAAAAAAGGAGTGGTGAAGATGCAGTTGAAAAAGAAAAAGAAACGAAAACGAAGGAGACAAAAACTCACTCTATAACACGACCTGCTCCCATGACAACCACCAAGTCATAGTCAATGATTGTGCGCAGGCGATGAGCAATCGTCACCAGGGAGCGGCTCGTAGTCGTCGTTGCCGAAGTGTCGTCAGAGTTCAACTCGTCCCGCAGGACCTCTTGGATCACCCTGTCCGTCTCGTAGTCCATGCTGGCTGTCGCCTCGTCGAGGAGCATGAGCTTGCTGTCGCGCACGAGGGCCCGGCACAGGGAGAGGACTTGGCGCTGGCCGTGGGAGAAGTTGTCTCCGCGGGCATCCACCTCGGTGTCTAGGTGGATCGTCATGGCCCCGTTGCTGCGGTCAGTGTTGTAGCCGGTTTCGTTGTCAGCCTCGTCGTCGCTTTGCTGTGGGCTGCTGCTGCTGCTGCTTCCGCCGGAGAATGCGGCCACGGATTCACACCGATCCAGGGCCCGCTGGAGAATCGCAGGGGACACAGTCTCTGTCGGGTCGAGGTTTGACTGAACTGTTCCGCTGAACAGGACGGCTTCTTGGGGGATTACGGTCATGGCCTCGCGGAGTCGGTGGCGCGGAATCTTGGTGATGTCTATACCGTCGTAAAGGATCTGCCCGGAAACGATATGTGTGAATTGCAACAGGGAGAGGACGAGAGTGCTTTTTCCGGATCCTGTTCGGCCAACAATGGCAATGCGCTCTCCGGCCTTGAACTTGAGGTTGACGTCGGTGAGAATATCGGGCCCATTCGGGTCATACCGTACTGTGACGTTGCGGAACTCAATCTCTCCCGAGCTCGGCCACTCTTTGGGGATGACGTGGGTCTCATCGTCGGTATACGTGCTGCCGTCTTCCTGCTCCTCTGGGTACGGCTTGTCGTCTTCATCTTCCCGCGGTAGCTTTATGTACTCGTTTACGCGGTGAAACTATATCAAATAGATAGCGTTAGCGGTCAGAATGTATAGATGGGAATGGGTGAGTTCTTCTTTCGAAACTTACGCTCTGCATCTCGACTTCTAGATCATTCATATTTCTGACGAGATGGAGAATGATTTGGCTCAGGCCATTTGCGTTGGAAAGTGAGAAACCGACAAGACCTGCGCTAATCTGACCAACCTTGGACACGGCAATCGCGCCAGCAAAGAGCGACACGAGAGCAGTAACAAAATCGAGCCGGACAGAGACCCAGCGGTTGCAGTTGTAATTTGCTTCAGCAGCCTGCTCCATGATGCGCATCTTGGCAGCGAGTTGGCGTCCAAATGCTCTGCCCATGCCGGCTCTGGCGCGGATGACTGCGAGACCGGAAATTGTGTCGCCAAACTGTGAGAACACGGGAGACTGCGCCGACGAGAGAAATCGTTTCGTCATGACGGCCGTGCGCGTGTACATCTCGGCCAGTATCAGACCAATGAGACAGGTGATGACGGCCGGGACCATGAAGATGGGCAGGATGGTGCTCACGGCGGCGATGCGGAAGAGGAGCTGAGTGGCATTCTCTAGGCCACTGCGCACCATGGCACTGAGCGAGGTATCGATAGACGTCATGTCGCCTGCGAATCGGTTGGCGATGCGCCCAATCGGGATTGACTTGAACCACGACAGCGACACGCGCAGGACGGCACGCACAAAGTCGTTGTGTAGCTTCCTGGCCGCCCGCCATGATCCCCATTCAAACATGATGACACTGACGGCATAGAATGCGAGCTCCATAACTGATAGGAGAGCATAGATACCCATGTAGTAAGAAATATCTATGTGCGCCTTGTTCTTGTATGCTTCAACCCATACTGAGAGCCAGTACGAACTGTAGAAGGACATGATTCCCGAGACGATCAGGCTTGCACCGCAAGCCAAGGTGAAGGCCGGGTTTCCGAAGAATGTCATGTATTGGAAGACTATTGGTCATTGTTGTTAGCATTCCCCAGTAGAGATAAAATAGCAAGGTATAATGGAATCTTACTTGTAAGGCGTCCGGTCTTTCCCGATGCCTTGGTCTCCTGTTCTACCATGTCCTTTGCTCCATTCTTATTCTTGGTACTGGACCCATTGGCAGTGGTATTCGTCGTTGTCTGGGGCTTTGCCGGCGCGATCTGAGGCTGAAGGCCATTGCTCTGGGGTCCATCATCTTCTATGTCATGCGTAAGGGTAACTGGCCGACGGACAACGCCAATATTCACTTCAGCGCTGCTGACCCGGCCACCATCAAGCGTAATTGACAGGTCTCCCTGCTCAGGAATCCATGGCATCTGCGTCACCAGGACTGTTGTCCGACCTTTGAGCATATCGCTGCAGAAGCACTTCTTCCACAGCGTGGCGGCCGTCTTGGCATCCAGAGCAGACAAGACATCGTCAAGCAGGATAAGGGGGGCCTTTGAATACAAGGCGCGGGCCAACGCCACACGAGCTTTCTGGCCACCGGAAAGGGAGGCACCGTTCTCACCCACAAATGTCATATCTCCGTGGGAGAGCTCGTCCAAATCAGTGGGCAGGCAGCATACATCGATGACACGATCATACCTGGCCTGCTCCATGGAACTCCCAAACAGAATATTGGCCTGCACTGTGTCATTCTGCAGCCAGGCGGACTGAGAGGCGAAGGCGACATCGTCGGGTCTCGAGATGCTACCACGATCGAGGTACGTTTCGCCTAAGATGGACAGCAGCAAAGTTGTCTTACCACTTCCACTCGGTCCACTGACAATGTTGAGGCCGCCCTCAACAAAGTCGATGGAAACGTCTTCTAGGCGGAAGGCAGCTTTCCTGTTCCGGGAAAATGTAGCATGCTGGATGCGCAGGGGCCCAACGGGATAGTCGGCCTTGGGAACGGCGCTGTAGAAATAACGGTCTAGTCGGTCAAAGGCAACCATGGCGGCCGAGAAGTTTCGCACAGACTGGCTAGCCTGCATCATGTTCCTACGAATGTTCTTGGCCAAAAGAACAGTTGTGAAGGCCACCGATGCGTCAAGCCTCTTCTTGTTGACACCAACGTGGAGACCGAACATGACGACGAGGGATAGCAGCGGGAATATCTGCGACACTTGATTGACGAGGACCTGGAGGACGGCAACGTCCCAGAGCTTGTTCTGCTCGATGGAGCGGGAATGGAATATGCTTTGTGTCACGGGCTCCTCCCAGGCAAAGTACTTGATGGCACGGATCGATGTCAGGTACTCTGTCACGAGAGAAATTCTCGAGTCTTGAGCCTTCCTCGCCTGTGTCTGGTGTTTGTAGATAAGCCTACTGATCCACATCGACAGCGGTACACCAAGGATAAGAATGAGGAGGCCAACGAGCGAGGGCCACCCAAGCATCTGATACATGCCTACGGCAGAGACAATAGTTCCAGTGGTGACTCCGAAGAATACCATGACGATATCGCGAGCGCGGTAGATGGAGTCGACGTCGGCAGCCATGAGAGTAGAAAGCCGACCTGCCGAAGTTGTTTTCTGTCTTGTAGGCTTACCTCCAGAAGCCGCCCCTTTAGCGTCTTTCCCATCCTGAAAGGGGTCATTTTCCAGCTCCATAGACTCCATGGCCTTGTGGTACAGCTCCTGCGTCATGGCAGCCCTTATGCGCACAATCAGACGAGTCCCGTGGAAGACATACTGCTGAAACGTAACGGAGCGGGAGACTGGCCCAAGGAAGACGAGGATAAGCCAGACCCAGGGACGGTAAAGGGACTCCTCAGGGCTTGCCAAATAACTGAGCAGCCGGAACATGCTGAAAGGGGCAATGTTCTCGAAAGTATAGGCCACACTGATGAAAAGGGCCATGAGCAGGAGCTCATCACGCTGGAACCTCAACACTGTTGCCAGGGTGCTTTTCGACGCGGCTCTAGCTCGCTGAAGCTTGCGAAGTAGATACGTGGGATCATCGTACCAGGGGATCTTGGGGATGTCCTTCATTTCGAGCGCCTTTTTGGTGCCCTTCCAGACGAAAGGTGTCAGCCAACTGAACGAACAGTAAGAGCTGATCCAACTACACGTTTCCTCCGGAGAGGCAGTCTTCTTCTGGCCATCCTCATCATACTCCAATGCGCCATCATCTTCATCGCCCAGCTCGGCAATCTTTGCTGGCGACGGCGGCACCCACTCCCTCGGTGTCGACACAGCGACAGCCAGAGCCACAGTCAGCGAAATGAATGCGCCGAGGAGGTGATAATCTTGAGCGCACCGCTCATCTGCACCGATGCAGGGGAGAAACTGCGCCACAAGGAGAACAGCCCACAAGGCGGTGAAGATGCAGTTGACCTGATGCAGTGCGGAACGGTGCCAGCCGCCGGGAGCACGGGTAATGCGGATGAGCCCCAGCACAAAACCGTAGGCCGAGACAAGAGCGTTGAGAGAGTGACAGCGACCTCGGACGTGTGCTGATACGAGGAAAACGACGGAGGCGGCGCGAGATGCCTGGGACAGCACCTCATAGCGCCACGGTATCGACCAGCCCGAGGGGATTCTCTGGCTACCGCATACACTGTGATTCTTTGTCCGCAGAGCGACAGATGTGATCAGCCAGATGATTGCGACGGCTAGTATAACGGCCTGGGGCGTGCCCGACTCGGCAACCTCGGAAGCGTCATGAGTCCATTGAAGCCTTTTTGTTGGCGAAGCAGTCCTATCGCTACTACTAGTAATAGTCATGATTGTCAGTCTTGGCTGGGTGGCAGAATTGGAGAATGATCGTCAGAGGGCCGTTACATGACGTGATGCGATAAGTACTCGTACCTAGTGTTGGACTGCTGTTGCAAATATGGTTCCGTAGAGAGATACCATTGGAAATCTTCCGATGTCATGATGCGACCGAAAGAGAGCTCAGGTGGGCTTGAGCGATGAGCATGTCGGGGAGTAGAAAAAAGAAAGAGACGAGAAAAAAAAAGAGAAGATGGCAAAACAAGAAGGAGGGACGAAAAAAAGATGGAAGTTGCGACCCAATGATCAATAGGAAAGAAAAAAGCCGAGCACGCGTAACACGGCAGGCGCCAGCCGCATCAGCGGTGACTGATGGTGGGGTTGCTATTACGATATCGGACTAGCAGTCCGCCCAACAATACGAGTAGGTACGGGAGTAGAGATGCACAATAGGCTGCTATAACCGCAGGGATGTCGAGACAATGATAGGGAGTCAGCGAGTAGTAGTTCTGCGGAGTAAATGGAGTATCCAGGACGGGAAAGCCTTCCCATCTGCATGCCAACATGGGTCCCTTGCATCGTAGCCACATCCCACATCCTCTTTTTGTTTCCTCCTCAGATGCATGGGGACGGGGGATGCGGGCCGTGGGGAATAGGTGACAGACTAAGTGATTATATCATTCGCTTCTAGATCTCTCCATGCTTGACGGTCTATTAACAAAAAAAAGAATCTACATCTCGGGGTATTCGAAAACATATCTATACAGGTACATTTAAACAACAGCATCTTACACGCCCACCCGCATCAACTCATGCCTTGCTCCCAGACAACTCTCGCGGATCGTATCCCATGCAGACAGCCGTCGCATAGTCGCCGTCATGGCTGATGGACACAACAGCACTCGTATCCTCTTCGGCACCATCTTCTCCTCTGATCCTGGCAATGGGCGGGCCACTGCCTAGTCGCTCCCCTTGGTCGTCGCGCCGGCGCTCAATAATGATATCTCGGAACGTCAGTCGGCGATGCGCGTGTGCTTTGATAGCAGCCTCTTTAGCTGCGAATCTGGGAACACCGAGAGAAGTGTCAGTAAACAGACAGACTGCCCTCATTGAATGTCATCACGGAGAAAGCTCCTGCCACACTTACCTTCCAGCGACAAACACGGCACTCTTCCACAGGTCGTCATCGCCATCCTTGACGGACAATCCATCGCCACGCCGTGTTGCCGATCCGTTCCCGGAGATTGTATCGTCGGACGAGACCAGCCGGAGTCCGATGCCGGCCTGCTGCTCCTCGGGTGCGAGCACTCGTCGGACGAAGCGTGCGCGTCGAGGCGTGCGCAGAATGCGGTGGATGCGACTGATCTGGCAGATGTCGGTCCCGATGTTGAAGGGAAACGGGAATGGCCGTAAAGGTCTCATTTCATCTGCGCAGACAAAGACAATCTACTGGTCTAAGGCTAGAGGCTAACATTTAATATATGTCGACGACTTTGACGCCAAGGGGTTTTGATGGAGATGAAAGTGCTTCTAGAATGGATCGCGTCGCCGGTCGCGGGGTGGCAGTGCCAGAGAGAGAGAGACCCGGACAAAACCCACAGGGCATTGCTTACAGGCGCCTGTGCCTCGCTACTGGCCTGTGGGAAACGTTCTTATCGATATCTTGGCCTCCGAAACAGCATCATTCCTGGGCGAATGGTTTAGTGGTATAATTTTCCCTTAGCATCTTGTCTCCTATGAGATAAACCGCGAATATGGGAAAGGTCCAGGGTTCGATTCCCTGTTCGTCCAACTGAACGAGTTGTCTCTTTCTTTTTGTTTTTCTTTTTGCCAATTGAATGAATGTAATTATTATTTCATCTCTTGTCTCGCCTTCACTCCCATCTGTTTTTTTTTTTTCTTTCTTTTTCTTCTTGTTTCCTCTTTTCTCATCTCGTGCTAGTCTGGGAATAATCAACTCTCACCACAAATCTTGATCCAATGCCAGGTCCATGCTAATATTTCATGTATTCGTGATAACAATCAAAAGGTATCCAATTTCATTTCAATCTTCGTAAACATTTCACTCCCTAGAACATCATGGTCGGGAGCTTACCCGGTAGAAAGTATCACAAGGTAAGCCACGCGCGCCACAAATGTCACAGGCGGCCTCATACTCGATGCACTTGGCCTGGATCCTACCTTGCCTGAACTCATCCATTGATCCAAGAGAAGGGGGAACACAGTGCAGGCCATAAAACAATGATGTGATTCCGGAGATGCACCACACCAGTCACAGAAACACACGTGTTACCACCGACACCCTTTGGCCAGTTTACCGCTCTGTGTGACAATCCTCGTCTTACACAGTAGCAGGTGCAGACTCATTGAGGAGGGGAGCACGCTCGGGGTCGGTGAAAGCGACACGGCCTCCATTCCACTTGACCTCCCTACCCATCCAGGCGGGCACGGCGACGGTGACGGTGGCCAGGAACAGTACGGACATGATGACAAATGCAAAGATCCACTGCAGGGCAATGATCTTGTGGGTGAACTGCGCGACACCCAGGGCAGCCGTGAGCACGCTGAGCGAGAAGCCCATGGTGTAGTCCTTGTAGACGGTGATGTAGCCCAGGCCGTGGAGGAGGAGGGTCCAGATGAAGATGTTGCCGAAGACGCGGGCGATGAAGCTGGTAGAGTGAGGCACCATGATGCCGCCGTTCCAGAAGAGGGCGACGTAGGTCCAGGCCAGAGGGGCGGAGACGACGGGCGTGTGAATGAAGCGAGGGTACGTGTTGTGGCGGAAATACAAGGACGTCAGGTTGAACAGGTTGATGACAATGAAGAGCTCGGCCCAGTAGAAGTGCGAGCGCACAAAGAGCATGACAAAGGCGAAGTGGAGGAGGTTGTTGACGATGAAGTGGCTGCCCACGCTGGCGGCGGCGTTGCGGTGCGTCGTCTTAGACGAGAAGAGGTGGCCAATATAACCTGCCTGGAGGATGAAGAGGACGATCCTAGGGTGGTGGTCAGAATGTGTTGCTCTTTATGGAACGACACATGAATGGAGAAGCATACCAGAAGATAGATGAAATGGTCGAGTTCAGGCTGAATGCACTGGGGTGGTGCTTGTTCTGAGCCCAGATGCGTCGGTTCTTGTTGTGGCCATCATGAGGGGCATGGAGGGTATAGTAGACGGAGACGACGACGGAGAGGATCCAGGTGAGGAGCGTGAGGATCTTGTAGGTCGTGATGGAGACGGTGCCGTGAGACTCACGCCTGGCAAAGGGATTGTCTGTATGTTTTGATTTTATGTGCGTCAGCTTCAATTTCAACATCTACCATTGTTGACATATTGATGTCGTCATGGGTAAGGGAGGGAGCCAATGCATACACTGAGCCAGCGAAGAAGGCATGATTGCGGTTTGCGTTGCTGTAAGAATTGGATAAACTGGGAGATGATTAAATGAAGGCTTGGGTATATTGAATGATGATAATGATGATGCGGAGAAAACAAAAAGAATCCCAAGCACAGGAAAGGGAGGGGGAGAGCAAGAGAAGGAAGAGGAAAAGTAGAAGAGGGGGGGTTGAAGAAGAGCTCCCGAGCAGCCGTATTAGTACTATTGGTACTACCAAGGCAATGGACGTCTATTCGGTATATCCAAGGTCATGTCTTTGCCCCAATTGGTGCGTGTCAGTCCATGTCATACGACGCTTACGAGCGGGAGCCAATGCATCGCCTCGGCCGTTGAGAACTTTAGTATTGATGACGGCATCTTTTCCACTGGTGTTAGTACCTAGAAGTCGAGTACCAATTGACAAAGAAAATACGAAGCACAGGCTGCCTCTTTACGACTTCTGCCTGTTGTTGAATGTACATATGTGCTGCTGCTGCGGCGCTCGTACATTCATTGTTTCGACCCCACTGGTCAACTTATAAAGTGCGTCATGGACTTTTCTCAATTCATGCACGTGGTGTCCCCCTCCCTCCCACTCTCTCCCCATTTCTCCTCAAAGGTCTGGACAGTAAAGTTGAAAAGTGTTCGAGAATGGTCTGGCATTTTTATTCTGTCAGTGTCAGATTGGGCCTCGTGACAGGTTTTTGACGTTGCAACGCATTCAAAAGATTGGATGGCATGAATCGGTACACCAGTGTGTATGACCACGTAAATACATGTACATACCTATCCCAGGATATACACATGTAGTCAATATACATCAATACAGGTATATACATCCACACGGCATATGCTTTTGTTTAGGCATACTGCAACCCTTGATTCCTTTCTATTATTAGGCCCGGCAATGAAATGTACGCATCAATGGAACAATTGACGTTTCAATTCAACGTAGAACCTACCATGTATCGGATATATTCAAACACTGAAGTTATGACTCTATTCTAATATCACCACTCCCAATTTTACGCTATATGCCTGTACTGTTCATCTATTACTAGCATGGCCCTCATCGGCAGCTCACATCTCTCCATCACCTAGTATGGAAGCTACATGTACTTGTGCATGTAGTCAGCCCGCCCAATCACGCACGGCCCTCAGACCAAATCGACAGTTTGGGACACTTCCCTTTCCACGACCAGCCACGACTTGGAGTTGTCCGACGGTGACCGATCATCTGTCCTTGAACTCCCACCCCCAGTCACCCGGGTCTCAACATGGTTGCCATCACCAAGTTCAAGGGCCTCTTGTGATCCGCCCTCTGTTGCGGGCCTACTCCTCATGTAGTTGAATCTCGAAGGCCTCTTCGACCCATGTATATTGGTATCTCGGCCGGTCTGTGATACCGTATACGGCGTATTGCGACTAGTACTCTGAAGGAATCGTCGAAATAGCTTGTCAAACACAGGCCGCAGCAGCGGTGAGCAGGCGACGATGATGACGACCCCAACCTCGGCATATGTCCAGGTTATGACCGTTGGGACAGTATATGAGAAGTCTCCAAAGTCGATGTCCCGCAAAGACAGGAGGCGAAGGACGGCAAATATGATGGTCCTGTGGCATAGAGACACACGGTGAGTTTCTTGGCAAGCGTTCAGAATGGAGGGCAGATGACCAATGACTTACACGATACCGATCCCAAAGATGCTAAACAGCGCCATTTTATACGGCTTCTTGACCTGTAACGACCATATCACCGGTAGAGGCAGGATGCACATGGACACGTCCACAATGACGTTTATGATGCTGACGGCCGTGAATCCGGCAATCTGGTCTCCGCATGTTCCCTCCGCTGTAGGGTCCCAGTTTTTCTCGATCGGTTGGCAGATTAGGAGACCAGTGAGGATCGTTGATACCAGCCATGCTGCTTGAACACAGATGATGGCCCAGGTGATAATCTCTTGCGGCATACACGTTAGCCTTTTTTGCGAATTAAAGGATGTAAGCCACAATTTCGCGCATCACACCACTCACCTGGAAGATACGAAGGGCGAAGATGCGTTTTAACATCCACAGGATGCTCCATTTGCTAGTACACATAGCTAGGCCGTAGAAGGCCTGTATAACGAGAACGGTCTACCAGGAAACCCCATGTTAGTGTCTGGAAGAAGTGAAGAACTGTAATTACCTCTGGGCTTCGTCTTACCTGCGTGAACCTCGCAACGTGGGGTTTCTGCAATTGATCCATATGATAACCGATACCGCCTAGATATAGGGCTGGAAACTGTAAGTCATGTTTGTTTTTTCCGTAGAAAGGAGGAAAGTCCTTACCCAGGAAGAAGGCCACACACATGGCGTAAAAAGAGGCCTGATGATTTCATGGTTAGTAGCCATCAATCTTGAGGAATCTCATGCCTGCCATTCGTACCACGGAGCAAAATATCAAAGTATCTTCCGTGTTCAGGGGCGCATTTCTAACCCGTCTGGCGTATAGTCGGAGGACGGAACAGATGGCGATGAGGACGCAAAAGAATTATGACAGTATGTATGCTTTGATACACCACTTGTCTTGGGGCGACTTTTACGAGAATGGTCGTCAGCTTTTCATGGCTTTCCTCCATGATTGCGGAAAAAGAGGCACAGACAGATTGCACCCGAGTATGTGTGGCTCTCTCATGCTAGACCTACGAGTATATTTGGGTGGACCTTGGTTTTATCACACTTGCACGTAGGAAACCGCCCCTTTGTTTAATGACCACTACCACTACACAGTACACAAGAACGTCAATGTACCAGCAAGCTGTTAATAACCTGGGGTTGCATTGATGTCTTGCGGAACCAGGCTTGCCCCTGGGGGAAAAAGCTGGAAGTTATGTCGCTCGTTTGCAGTCAGATGAACATCATGACCGTTGGGCTGGTACGGGTAGCCATCCGCACCCTTGTGCTGCAGGCTGTGTTCTCGAGTACGAGCTAGTACTACAGTAGCAGTATTACTCCAGGTCTATACTCGATTCATTATTATGATATATCACTTCCTTGGCCGCTATCATTTCTCTTTCTTTTTCGTAGCTCCTCGCTTCTTCTTCACCCCTTAACGAAAACCATAGCAATGATCAGCACGGTATTGACGTAAAATCAAGTTTCTGACATTGGTAGACTACATCATGTACTGTAACGGTTGGCTAGGCATTGAGAGCATTCCCGGTCGGGTATTGAGTCATATACTCGTAGACCCCGCCGGAGATGCTGATGATACATGTAGTATTGTCTTGGCTACATGTACGAGTAGCTTCTATCTGGGCATATAATAGCCGCTAACCCTCCTTCCTATCGACAACCTCCCTTGAACATTTTGCTTGTTGCAGATACGTGTGCACTGTAATACTGTAGGTACAGAGTACATGCAGTAGATATACCGTCAGAGGCGAGTTCTGGAAAGACAAAAAGGTAAACAAAACGAGAAAGCCATCACGAGTGCATGAACCTCTGTCAATCTATTGGTCGTATATGTGTGTATGCTACATGTGCATATGTCGTTGGTTGCATGCGCAGTTGGGTTACATACGTTTCGCTAGTAGTGACGGGGGATGCGAGAGAGAGAAATACTATCAATCATATGCGACACCCACAACATTTCAATATTATACGAAGAAAGAAGGGGGTCGTCGACGTTTTTGAACAATTACCTGTACAACGGTTGACCGCCCCGAATACCGGCATACAGGACCCATACTCTGCAATACAACGTCAATATCACTTCGTGCTAGTAGCGCTGACAAAAAAAAAAAAATGATCCCATCTACTCGTGCGGAGGGGGGTAATAGCCAAGACATACTTAATCTCTCAGTGCCCCCGCCAGTACGAACGTACCTACATGTTCTCGTTTCATCAAGAAACAAGGATCGATACCACAACATATATACGTTGATATGTATGACTACGTTATCATAGGAGGTGGCCTTTCCGGCTGTGTGCTCGCCAGCCGCCTGAAGGAGTACGACCAAGCCGCGAAGATCATTCTCATCGAGGCCGGCGAGGAATCGAGGGGTCGCTCCGACGTGGAGAATCCCCAGGCTCTCAACCTCGGCGGAGATCTGGACTGGCAGTACCAGTCTGAACCAACACCAGGCCTATACAACCGCAGCGTGACCCTGAACTCCGGAAAGGCCCTTGGTGGCGGGTCGGCCATCAACTCAGGTATGTTTCACGAAACTGGCTCTACAATGCTTCATGCTAACATAACGACCCGTAGGTGGATGGACCCGAGCCTCTGCCTTGGACTACAACGAGTGGGCGGCCGTCGTCAACGACGAACGATACGGCTACAAAGGCCAGCTGCCCTGGCTCAAGAAGTCAGAGCACTGGTTCAACAACGACAACCCGGAGCAGCATGGCCAAGGTGGCCCCATTCACATCGCATCCGCGGAATCGACTAACCGCAAGTTCCCCTTGAGCGACGACGCCGCCGCCGCCTGGGAAGACCTGGGGGTGTCAGCTCTGCCTGGCCTAGATCAGAACGCAGGAGACAACCTCGGTCGGGCGTATATTTGCGAAGCCAGACGGGATGGAAAGCGTCAGTGGTCTGCAGAGCTGTACAATCTCCAGGGTGTCGAGGTCCGTCTGAGTACCCGTGTGAACAAGGTCGTTCTCGAGAAAAACGGTGATGGCGTCAGGGCTACTGGTGCTGAGCTGGCCGACGGATCGGTCGTATCGGGGAAGAATGTCATTGTGTCTGCTGGAACCTTTCGATCTCCCCAAATCCTCCAGCTTTCTGGAATCGGCGCGTCAGCTGACCTGAAGGAGGTGGGCATTGACGCCGTAGTCGATCTCCCAGAGGTTGGA
Organism: Geosmithia flava; assembly: GCA_900188565.1. Lineage (NCBI taxonomy): Eukaryota > Fungi > Ascomycota > Sordariomycetes > Hypocreales > Bionectriaceae > Geosmithia > Geosmithia flava. Next base: position 42,903 of record FYEV01001791.1, read on the forward strand.
CAAGGCCTCACGGACCACATGTCCTTCTTCCAGCATTGGAAGGTACGCGACCCTTCTGCCGGGTATACACTTGGATCGCCGAACCCTTTGTTTGCGCAGCCGCAGTATTCCCACGGTGTGCCGATGGACTGGATCATTTCCACCAGTGTCCCGGAGGAGCCTCTTGTGAAGGCAATCAAGAAGGACGAAGGTGTCGAACCCGATACTTCCAAGCACCATCTTCTTACTAGCCCCCGCACTTTTATCGAGACCGTGATGTTCTATGCCAAGATTCCCTTTCCTGGTGTCCCCATGGATGCTGAGCACTTGACGACTGCCGTTGTCAACTTCCTGCCCACCTCTCGGGGTAGTGTGTCTTTGAGATCGGCAAACCCTGAAGATCCTCCTAAAAGTAAGTGCCATCTTGGGGTTTTTTTTTCTACTTCTTTTCTTCTAGAGGTTTCGCAGAGAGAGAGAGCGGGTAACTAACGATATACACAGTCAATCTCAACTATCTTGACACCGAGGTTGACAAGTGCATCTTCCGCCACGGTCTCCGCCAGCTCACTAACTTCATGCTCGGCCCCAAATTCGGCAAGTACATTGTCGGTGAGTCCGCCCCGGGGAATCTTGAGCCTCTTGCGCTGGGCGATAGTGATGAGAAGCTCGACCACAGAGTAGCTGCTACGGGCGGTACCACGTGGCATGCCTCCGGGTCATGCGCCATGGGCAAGGTGGTGGACACCGATTTCCGTGTTAAGGGGGTAGAAGGCCTCAGGGTCGTGGATGCATCTGTTTTCCCTGTGCCATTGAGTGCTCATATCCAGGCGCCGTTGTATGGACTTTCTGAGCAGGCCGCTGCTATCATTGCCAAAAAGGTATAATCGGAATACTGGCATGAACAGTTTAGGGAACATACAATTCAACACACATCGACACATTTTTCTATTCCTCTGCATCCTTCACTTCTTGGCTGTTTACAACTCTATTTTTGAATCATACAATTGTATCGTAAAGCCATGGGCGATGCCATGCCAGAATGAGATTGACGTCTGCCTATGTCCCACTTACACGGTTCTCGACATCACGAGACTAGTACTTGTACACTGCCACCAATTACATACAGCTTACTGCTCGGGTGTTTACGAATAGTATATTGTGCGCTGGTGGTACAACCCTTTTTTCATTAAAAATCTCTACATTCCCAATTCCGTGAGACTTGCACAAGAAAGGGAATACCAGTAATTGACGTTACCCGGTTTCCAACGCCTTACCTCCGAGAACGAGATATAAGCCTTATTTCTAGACCACCTAGCATCCGTTGATTATGGCTTGATGGTCTAGTGGTATGATTCGTGCTTCGGGTTCTCTGGAGTTTCCAAGCTTGCAAAAGGCTTATGTGCGAGGTCCCGGGTTCAAACCCCGGTCAAGCCCTATTTTTTGGACTTTTTTGGACTTTTTTGGGGCACTTTACCACTCCAGCAATCGATACAATTGATGTACTCACTGATAATGTCATTTTTGTTTTCTTTTTAGACATTTCGTTTTTAAATTTACTTCGCTATCGTTTTACTGGTGATACCGTTGGACGTTGGTTGCTGAACCGAACCTTAGTGGAGACACAAACCACACAAACATCATCACTTACAAGATGACTACAACGACGAACATTCAAAGCAACTTTTCAACTTTCGTATTACAAAAAGGCAATATCAGAAACAACAGTGTAAAACAACAGACCGATGTCCTGGTGTATGCACCTAGTGCTCGAAGCACAGCATCATAGCAATTCTACTATGACTCACCAAGGTTTCATGCAGGGTAGCAAACATGAAGCTGAAACCAACCCCATCGCGGGCCGAGTTGACTCATCCTTCCTTCAAATACTCCGTACATAATATCTATTCAAAATAATACGGGGACGAATCAAGAACAGTCTACCGGATCAATGGAAGTGTACACATAGGGTACACGTGGTAAGGCGGGAAGTACACTGCCGGGACTTGAGGGGAAATTGCGGGGGACCGGGGGACCGGGGGACGACAGAATGTATAGCAGAGAGCTTGACAGAGGATCGGAGCCGACAGACGCTAATTTACTCCGTCTGTGGAGGAAGAATGACGGGGGAGAGTGACTGAATACGCCGTTTCTTGTACATGTAGTTTGTAGTCGGTAAAACGCAACGTGCAACAGCAATATCACTGACAGACTGGGAGAATCATGTTGATCTGAGTGGTTGAATACAATACAACATGCTAGAAGGGTACGACATAATTTTGAGATGAGGCGCATGTAACCGATTTCTTATTTGTCTTCATAATCTACCAGAAAGTCATGTTCTAGCATTTCAACCCCCTGTATCACTCCCGCTTATCCGCGTGCTCCACCATCTCGCTATTCTCAACGTCAACCACCTTACCACTAACCTCCTGGTCAGCAGCAATCTCCCTGTCAGCGTCCTCGTAAATCTGTGGCCTGGTGAGCTGCGTGGCCTCTTTGTTGTTGAAGACAAAGATACCAGGGTTGTCGTAGAAGTAGCGGTCAATGTCCTCGAGAGAACGGTTGGCTGTCTCCGGGTAGAACAGGTAGGTGATAGGGACAAAGGAGGCGCAGATGACGGCCCAGATGATCCAGAATCTGTACCCGAGGTTATCAATTCCCGGAGGGGTGACCTGTGCGACCATATAATTCATGATCCAGTTGGAGGCCATGGCCAGACTGGCGCCCTTGGAGCGGAAGGCCAACGCGTTGACTTCGGTGGGATAGAGCCAGGGAACTAGTAGTTGTGTATCAGTGATGATGTTTTCTCCATTTGGGTAATGACGAAGATAATGAACGTACCACCGAGGCAGCCCATTGCAAAGCAGGCGAAAAACGCAAAGAAGAATGACACTGCTACAATTCCCATGTTATACTGGTCGGCCAGTCCGTGCTCCGAAAGACCGAGACAGATAGCAATGACGATCCAGCATATAGCACAACCGGTGGCAGATGCCATCATGACAACTCGGCGGCCATATCGCTCGACGACAAAGTAGGCCATGAAGGAGAAAAAGAGATAGTCCATGGAGCCGGCAGCAGCCAGAATTCGCGCCAGGAACTCATTCAGACCCAGTGCGTTGATGAAGACGTATGTCATGTAGTATGATGTGACGTTGATTCCCGAAATCTGGTTCATCGTCTGCATCCAGGCGCCCAGAATCATTCGGCGGACGACACCGGCGGGACCGCGACCCGTGATGAGTTGCCACCATGTGTAGCTGACGGCATATTCCTATAGGCCGCAGTGTTAACTATATCTTTCAGACAATAGTATGGAAGTTGAGGAAGAGTACCTTGTCAAGTACGGCCTTGATGACGGAATACTGTGTACGCACTGAGGGCGATTCGACAGTGGCACCATTTCCCTCTAGCGCAGCGAGGATTTCGAGGGCCTCTTCGTGACGCTCCTTGCGGATAAGGAGACGAGGAGAATCAGGAAGAAAGGGTACCATACACATAATGAGGAGCGAGAAGACTTAGAAAGACATGTCAGCATGACGAGCGTGCATGTAAGAGTGGATCGGACTTACACAATTGGAAGGCCAGAGGGAAGCGCCAAGAGACACTTCCTGGGGCAAAGGAGAAGCCCAGAGTTAACCAATTGGAGAGCGCAAAACCGACGATACAATTTGCCATTTGAATAATGATGAGCTTGCCTCGACTTCTCATCTTGGATGTCTCAGACTGCCAGACACCAGCGGTTGCCGTGTTCATTCCCGTTCCAAGCCCTCCAATGACACGACCAATGTACATCTCGATGGGGCCAAAGGCACATGTCTGGAGGATGGCACCCACTCCGACAACTGCGCTTCCAAGCATCAAAGTCATAGGGCGACCGAGCTTGTCGCCAGAGTACAAGGTCGAGAGAGCGCCGAAGAAGCAGCCAAGGTTGTATACGGATGTCATGGTTCCCTGGTCAGCGGTATTGGGGCGACCCATGGTTTCGAGGAAGTTATCCATGACCAGAACATTGCCAAAGACACCCTGGTATTTAAGATATTAGCATGCGCGTTGGAAACAACACAATGGCGTATCAGAAAACCGGGCGAAAACAATTCTTACCTGGTCGTAACCGTAGAAGATAATGGTGGTGGAGGCGGCAATTGATATCCACACCGTCAGGCTTTGGCCTGAGCCGCCAAGGTACTTTCGTCCCATTGTAGCTCTAGACTTTGTGCATGTGCGTGTATGTTTCTATATGTCCTCTTGTCGATGAAGGCTGAAAGCTACTACGAAAAACTGATGGCAGAGCCGGAGCAGACTTGGACAACAAGGAAACAGGGCTCTCATTTCATAGATGGGCGGACGGTCGTTGCATTATAAAGCCCTTCACCGAGTGGTCTCGTTGCCGTTGCCGTTGGTATGGATTGCGCATGTTGACCAATGATACCTCGCATGAGGCGATAGAGGAGATGGGAGCTAACCCCAGACGCAAACCCCACGGGGATATGGGGGCGGCCTAGGCGTCGAGGCTAATACTTGACATGGTATTGTCGAGATTGAGGGGGTGGGAAGCGTCTCCACTGTGATCGGTTCCGACTCCATCTTGTCTGTATGCGGGATTAGCGCAATATTCCAACAACTTGTACGATGTACTCACCAAAGCTGGGGTTGAAAGCGTGCGGGGGGAGGGGGCTGACGATGGCCATCCATTGACAGGCAAGGAAGTACTGTCACTCTGGCTAGCCAAAGAACGTCAGTGCCGTTCGGAGCCGCTCGTATTGAAGGCAGGGATAGTCGTTGACCGGGGTAAAGGACCATTTATGTGCGATGATAATCCTTCTCCAAAGATCGGGACCGCTTACCGTGGTAGTTTGGAGGAAGATGGAGAAAGGTGAGGCTAGCACTAGTAGACACTGCTAGTAGTAATAATGCGCCTTTAGCAGCGAGGCCAAACTACTAGTTCTTGTCAATTGTCTAGCAAATTGTGAGTAGGAAGGTGCTGACAACTGGTAGGCTGGTCGTGCCTTCCATAAGTATCACACTACACACATGTCCCAATTGGGGATCCCGGGTGTCTCCCTCCCTCTTGCCATTTTCAACACCTACATCTGCATCTGCACAAATCCAATATGCTCAACGACAAACGACGAGCATCGAGGTAAATGTAACTCATCGGCACTTGAAAATGAAAAGGCCCACCGGTGACAACAATGACGACAGATTTAACGTCCAATGTCAGTGACCCTCCCCGCAGAAGAGACCATGGAGATGCGGGGGGGCATGCGGAGCGCCCGTCCTATCCTGGGGTTTATTTGCCTGGGGAATTCTGGGGTTGATGGCAGAGGAGTGGGGTTTTCCGACGGAGTCTGTGGAGCAGGACAGAAGAGCAGGGGCAGTCGTCTGCCAACTGCCAATTACCTGCTCGTCATTATCCCGTCTGGACCCTGGCTCCAAGCCACAGCGGAGTGTTTCCACATTGCTCCCTTGACGGAGTCATGTGAACGCTGGTCCGGTCCTCGACGGGCACACATTAACATTGTGGCATTCGAAAAGAGAAGCACCGGGCCTCATTCCTGCTACGCGCATCCCCGCCAAGAAGGATTACCTTGGTGCTCGCCCACGCCTGCAAGTTTTGAGGAAACAATACTACCGGCTGACCAAAGCACCCAGATTCAATCATACCGCAGTCACCGTCTTTACAGGCGGATTGGTAAGAACAAAGCTCTTTCAGGGACAATATTTACGCTGTTGACAATCAATACGAGCTCAATCGGGAGAATGGTGCGATACCGACAACGTAATTGAGCGGCTCAATTCCGCACTGGGAAAATGTGCCTATTTCCGGATATCAGTGCCCTCTTTGACGGAACTCTGTTGCACTGATCACCTTTTCATCCCAATCACTGTACTTATAGCGTGCCTCTTATCATGTGGCTGACATGCGACCCCTTCGTTCGAGGACTGGCCTGCTTCACGACGTCACCGGGTGGGTCGCGATTTTTACTAGCCTGAGCTGTTATGGTACTTGGTCGCCTGCCACTTTATGCCGACATGGTTTCCAACGCATTGAACAACAAATGCCCTTGGTTAATGAATTCACTGGTCAAAATCGCCTGAGGCTGATACTGAAAAGAAACATCACACTTGCTCCACTGTGTGATCACCACTGTGTGGTCCATATATGAACTGATTCATTGATCCAGAACTGATTAATACTCAAATAGAAACTGAAGACTCGGCACACTTCCTAAGAAAATACAGACAACATATTTCAAACACAAACAAGGCAAAAGACAAACGGTATGGAAACAAACACAGCACCCACCAACTTCTTGTACTCGTTGACATGGGCCCGCACCTTTCTTCTGCTTCTTCTCCCTCTTGGCGGTTCAAGTGCTGTTCACAGCTCCTCCTCGGCCTGAAACCCACACTCCCGGGGGTCGTACAACTGCCACTCAGTGACATTGGCATCCAAGAGATCGTCGTTGCTTTCAGCCTTGCCGCCACCAAATGACCAAATGTTCCACTTCTCGACACCCTCGAAGCCCTTGAGCTCGTGGGGGAACTCGCGGTACAGGTCGGCATTGAGACGCTCGTACTCGCTGTAGTCCTTGGGCCAGTCACCCAGCCTCTCGACGGCGAGCTTGAGAAGCTCCATGTGCTCGCGAACATGCTCGCTGGGGTTGACGAGGGAGCCACCGTCAGCAAACTCCGCGTCCGAGGACGAGTGTCCGTCGCAGCTCATTGCGCCATCGAGGTTGGCCTCGATGTCGGCCATGGCCGGATCGCTAAAGGCCCGCAGAATGTTCTCGTGGATGGCAGCGCTCTTCTTGTAGTAGCGCTTGGCAAGCTCGGCGCCATCCTTGTGGGCCTGGTACTTCTGCGCCACGCCAGTGTACAGCTGCGACAGGAGAACCGACATCTGCAGGGTGCCAGTGCTGCGCGCGCCGTGCACGCGGCGGCAGTTGTACACAATGTCCTCAGCGAGGCGCACGGCCGCCATGGTCTCGCCCTTCAGGTAGCGGACCATGACGAAGCGGTGGCCTAGAGCCAGCGTTGCTCCCGACTGCCAGTTGCGCTGCACCTCACGGCTGTTCCAAAGAGTGGTCAACAGCCAAGACAGGTTCTTGAGGTCCTTCTGGTCACCCAGAACACCAATCAGGCCGTTGAGGCTCTCCAGGCTCATGAGCGAGAGGTTAAGCTTGAGGTCACGGACCACATCCAGGACGTTCCGGATGATCTCAGTCGACGTAGAAATCAGCTTCTTCTGCGTCTCCTTGTTCGGGCGCGTAGCGACACCGCGAGCAGAAATGTTCAGACCAAGGATAAAGGTGAACTTGACCATGGCAGGCGTCGCGTAGTCCTTCTGGGAAGAGAGGTACTGGAAGCATGCCTTGGCTAGGCTGTTGGCTTCGTCAAACTTACCCGCCACCAGGAGGTCGACGACGCGCGCGTTGCCAGCGATACCCACAGAGCGGGCAAAGTTCCTCGGCTTACGGGTGCGGGTGTACTCCATCATGGTCACAACAAGCTCCTGAGCCTGGGAAGGGTCGGTGCAGCCAACCTTCTTGCCCTCAGTGGCAATGAAGTAGTTCCTCAGCTCCACCAGGACAGCATCGGCGGTGGCCTGGCGGTCCTTGCGCTCAATCAAGAGATTGTAGAGACGGTTGGCCGACTGGAGGGTCTCAAGGAAGCTGCTGTTACCGCCAGAGGTAATGTGCCCACGGAAGTCATCAAAGTAGATCGACTCAGTCTTCAGGGAAGCGAGGATCTCAGTGACGCTCGAGGCGCCACGGCGGAGGCTGTGCTGCAGCTGGGCCAGGAAGATCAGACCCTCCTGACGGCGAGATGAGAGGTCAAAGCCATCGCTCTTAGCATCGCGAGCATCCCTGAAAATTACCTGGCGGTGGACCTGGTCGGCAAGTTGGTGAGCCTTATCAGAGTGACCGACGGCGATGTAGCCCGACGCGATGGTGGAGGCAGCCTTGGCGAGAGATGTAGCCTCAGAGGTGGACGACAGGATGTGGGTCGTGGCCTGGTTGAGCTCTGATACGGCCGTGCTCGTCTCATTAGTACGCGAGTACATTTGAACCATGTCGCTCAGCTGCGAGAGGGACTCCTCGTGGGCCCAGCCGTAAGACTGGCGCACCGTGGTGACGCGCTTCTTGATGACCTGGAGGGCCTGCTGGGGCGTGCGGGTAGCCGGAGCGGCGGCGTCGTCATCCTCGTGGTACGAGTTAAGTGTGGCCTGGACCTTGTCCTGGTTGACGACAGTGGAGCCGGACTTGGCAAGCTCCTGATACAGGGCGATGGCCTCGCTCTCGTATCGCTTGGACTCCTGACACAGCTTGGCCAGGGTGTAGGTGACCTGGACGGTGATGGACGACGTCTTTCCAAAGACGGTCTTGCACTTGTTCAAGTAGGTGGACATGGTGCTGTGCAGCGTGGTGACCTCGGTGCGCATGGATCGGAGGCACTGTAGGTAGCGGTCGAATGTCTGCTGAACGAACTCGGGGTTTGTGAGCTTTAGGTTCGTCTTTTCCTTCTCGATGAAGGTGGTGAAGACAAGCCTGTACAAGCCGACAGCGTCCGAGTAACGTCCCTGGGACCAGAGCTCAGTGGCAACGATTACGACGGGCTCAAAGGCCTCGGGGTGGCACGTCTTAGATCCCTTGTTGAGCGTCTTGATGATCTGCTGGTAGTAGTCCATGTAGATGGGACGCGGGCGCGTGAGCTCGGCCAGGGTCCAGAGCTTGCTGATGACAATGGGGTTCTCTGGGCCAAAGTGCTCGGTGTAGTCGTTGAGAAGCTCCTGGTGGATATTGATGACCAGGTCCTTCTGGTTGGTAGTGTCATAGAAGCTGAGGAGGTCCTTGGTGGCATTCTGGCGCAGCTTATCCTCTACGGGACGGCCGGCTCGCAGGCCACGGTAGACACGCAGGCGGATGTCGCCCTCCTTGGGGGTGCGGCGACGCGAGTGATACAACTGGCGTAGGCGGTCTGTCAGACCGAGGCACTGCTCGACGTACTTGGTCGGCATGGCAATGTCCTCAAGAGACGAGCCCAGGAGAGACGGCCAAATTCCGCGGAGGACACGCTTAAGCATGTACATGGAATCGCGAGAGCGGTTCTGCGACGTGTACAAGCTCAGGAGCTTCTCAATAGCCGAAAAAGTTCCCTGATCAACCGTGTCCATGGATCGCGTGGACTCGTAGACGATTTCCTCGAGGGTAGACTCCGACACAGCAGAAGACGAGGTAGTCAGAGACTTGAGAACATCGGTCGACGTGGTCTCGATCATTTCCTGGAGCTGGGCGAACGACGAAGATTGAGCGTGGCTGCCCCTGTAGTAGCTGGCGCAGCCCTTGAAGACACTGAGGGCCGTGGTACTGAGGCCGACGTTCGTCATGACCTTGCCAATCTCCTGGAAGTAGCTGGCCGACTGCTCGCTCTGCGACGCCATGTAGCTGTAGTCCTGCCAGAAGCTGGAAAGCAGAGCGGAAGCGGCGTAGTCGCGCTTCTGTGTCTGAAGGAACTTGGCGTAGTCAAGGACACCCTGCATCTTGCGCTCGTCAGAGCTGGAGCCCCGACCTTCATCGGTGGCGCGCTGCAGCAGCTCGGCGTAGTGCTGCTCAGCCAGCTGGTAGTTGCCCTTCTGGGCGTACCTGCGGGCCAGATCGAGCTGGTGACCGAAGCTGTACTGCTTGTTCTCTTCGACCTTGTCGTCCTCTTCGATTTCAAGGACGAGCGTGTCGGTAGACTCAGAAGCCTGCTTGTTACCACGAGCGCGGATTTCCACAGCCAGGCCCTCCTTTGACTGAATCCCCTCGGGGCCCCCCTTGTCGTCTTCGGTGTGTGTCATCTTGACGAGTGCTCTCTCAAGCTCCAGGGCCTTCTTTTCCTCCTTGATGAGGCGGTAGTGCTCCACGAGGACCTTCATGGTGGTGACAACACTCTCCGAGGTGACACCGTAGTGGAACGAGTAGCACTCGGTGAGACGGACGAAGCACTCGACACGCTTGGTCATGATGTCCGTCTTGGAGTCAGTGACGTGGTCAGAAGTCAGGTTAAGGAAGGCGCGCAACATGTGCATGGTGATGGTATGCGTCTTGGAGAGCAGCTTGTAGCTCAGCGTGGTAGCCTGGTAGTACATGGGGATGGCCTCGCTAGGACGATCGGAGCGCTGAGCCAGCTGGGCCAGGAAGATGACGATCTGCAGCGTGACGGGGCTGTCAAAGCCCGGGACCTCACGGAACATGTTGAGTACAATGTTACTGTAGGTAAAAAGGGTAGACGTGGGGAGGGTATCCCACAGCGTGGCCTGCAGCTGCACAATCGTGTTGGTTGCCGGGAGAACCTTGGAGAACTCCTTGGAGGCACCCGTGGGTCCGTCCTTTTGGAACACGGCCGTGTTCCTCACGTGGTGCGGCCAGTAGCGAAGACAGAAGTCAAGGAGAACGTTCTTGCTGAGAAGAACGTTGACGTCGTGCCACTTGAGCGGCGACAGGGAGACTTCGCGCTTCTCCGTGACGACGGACGTGATGTACGATAGCATGCGCGTGGCCAAGTCTCCGTGACGGTCCTTGACGTTGGTCGGGACCTTGCCCTTAACCACGATGTCGGTGATGGCAGTGCGGATCTTTCCGTGGCGAAGGTAGACGAGGTTTTCCTGCAGGAATACCAGGGACCTCATGGACTTGATGTGGCTCAAGACGTCAATACCCTCCTTCTCCTTTGACTGGGTGGCCACGAGAGCGGACAGCTCCTTGATCTGAAGGGGACGTTCAGCCGTAGCAAGCCAAAGGAGCATGTTCTTGGCCTCGGGCGAGGCGTCTGGGCTCTCCATGGCCTCCTGGACAAAGTCTTGAACAGTAATCTTGGCGTTGAGCAGCTCATCGACAGCCTGGTGTAGGTCCTCGGGCTTCTTGTAGTCACGCACGTCCTTGACAGCCAGCTTGGCCCACAAGAAGGACCCGTTAGACGCCTCGGCGATGCGGCTGACAATGGTCTCCTGGTCCATCTCGTCGAGCTTGGAGAAGGCCCCACGGACCATGAGGTGCTTGCGGGCGACGGCAGAGATGTCGTCGAGAACGAGGTCCTTGGTGACACGGACAGACGCCTGGTCAGTTGAGGGAGATGTAGGGGCAAGCTTTTGGGAGCCAAAGGCGATGAGCCTGATGTTGTCTGCCTTCGACACAACGGTCGTGAGCTTCTTCATGAGCGTGGCCTCGCCGCACGAAGACTCGTCCAAACCGTCCACGACCATGACCAGGTCTGCGGCACCGTGGATAGAGGCCTCCATAGCCTTGTCCAGCGTGTCCCACATGAGCTCATCGTACTCCTCCTCGGTCGTGGCGGACTTGCTGCGCTTGTGCGCGTCGCTGAGGATGTGGAACAGCTTCACGTTACCGATGCGCTTCGCAAGGTACTGCAGCAGGATCGTTTGAGCAATAGCGCTGGAAGACGTGCTAGCTGGGATCCTGGAATCTAAAATCGAACATATGTTAGTTGACTATCCCTTCTCTGAGTCTATTCGCCTCTGGGGTTTCTTAAGGAGACATACTGATGGGGATGTACATGGTGTTGTAGGAAACACCGCCAATGGGCTGTTGGAGGTGGTCGACCACAACCGAGGCCAGCACAGTCTTTCCAGACCCAGGCTGACCAGCAATGACGAGTGATTTGGTGTCACCCATCAGGAACCGGGCCAAATAAGGTCCGATCCACAGACAGGTGAGCTCCTCGCGATCATGAGCAAGGTGGGACATGCTGTCAGCAATGCTGGCGACGATACGGTCATCGGGGAGCAGCCACGACTTGATGGAGTCAATCTCGGGGACTAGTAGCGAAGGAGTAATGTTAGCAAAAATTTAAGAAAGAGGGTCACTCAAGAATTGGACTCACGTCTGTCACCAGACACATTCTCCTTGAGAAGCTGGTGCCTCCACAGCGCATCTGCAACCTTGTCGCAGCGCTGGCGAAACGTGAAGATATGGTCCCCAAAAGTGCGATAGATATCGACGGAGACGGACGTGGTGCCAATGTTGCTGATCGCCTTGTGAAAGTGCGTGGAGACCTTAGCCACGAGGGTGACTAGGTCGCCCATGGCGAGGATGAGCAGGTCCCGGATCTCGGAGCTGACGTTGAACAGCTCAGTACGTTCGAGAAGGTTGAGGAACGGCATCGAGATGTTGTGGAAGAATCCAAAAGAGGCAGTCAGGGCCGAGGCATTCTCCTTGCCGAGCTATAATATTCTTCTTGTTAGAATTGGATTCCTTTACCAGAGATGTAACATGGTGGGACTTACCTCAAGAAGCATGGCACAATGTCCGTAGGAGAGCTGAGAAGCCAGGTAGCTGTCTCCCGCAAACTCCTCTATGGCCAGGTCAAACGAATTGAGCCGGTCAACAAACAGCTGAGCCCACGAGAGGACCTTGTCATAGTCACTACCCTCGGGGGGCAGAAGGGTCATGCGCTGATTGCGGATCCAGTCGATGAGGGACGAGTACGTGGCCGTGAAAAGCTTGGACGCGTCGTCGGGGCCAAGCTCCTCGGCACTCTGTGCCTTTAGACCAGACACCACGTTGGTGATGCTGGTCTCGCCGCTGCCGCGGCGGCTGAAGCGCCTTGACCAGGTGGGCGCACCGCCACGCGACTGGTGGAACGTCTGCGACTGGGTCGTGGTGAAGCCATTGCCGCTGGACGAGGCAAAGGTGTCGTTGTCCAGGATCCCAGTCACACGCCGGGTGTTGGGCGACACAGGGCCCATTGGCCACATGGGTCCCATGGTGGAGGGCATGCGAGCAGGAATGGATGGTGGCATCATCTTGGGCGATGGGTAGAGGGTGGTGTCGGGGGTATCTTGGATATGTGAAAGTGTAGAAAAGTGAAGGGGTGAACGAGAGTGTACTTCCGTCAAAGTTGAAAAAAGGGGTTATATGAGGCTTCTTGCCGTTCTTCTTATTCTTGTTGTTGGCCTTGTCCGTATGTGTAGGATAGTGTGCTGCAGTGAAGCTTGACGAGAGGTTGCTTCACCAGCTTTCTTCTGGTGTTGTATGGTTATAAAGGGATTCAACGGGAGGTGGGTTATTAGTGTAAGAGTATTGAAACGTTCCAATGGCTTATGGTCAAAGTATGTTGGTTATTCTGGGTCTTATAAGTCTGATTCAAGAGACAGGTGACAGATGAGAGGAAAGGACTCTTTCCAGAAGATGAAGGCGAGGACACCTAGGGGTAAAATATGCACGTTGCCGCCCTTGTCTTCGAACTCCTTTGGGGTACATTCTGCAATACGACCTATTACGATCGATCAATGCAGGGTGCGTTTGATGTCATGCTATTGGTTCCGATCTTGGTGGGAGGGCCGGTGGCCAAAGAATATCCAGAAACGGCCTCCAGTGACATATCTGCCAACGGACCGAGTATCGGGCACAGCTCATGGAACTTTATGACACGGTACTCTCCTGTCGTACCAGACTCCCTTGCAGAAATAGAGTACGTGCGTGTAGTCACCTGTTTGTTAGACAGTTAGGCACAGCTAGAAGCTGAGCGATCTTCAGACACACCAGGGTGATGTTAGCAGGATGGGAGAAGGAAGATGGATGGAGAACTTCTCCTAGATCACCCTGACCCCCCTCCCACCGTTTACAGGTGCCTCACTCCATTCACTCCATCCCATATCATAGTGCCTTCGAAGATTGCCGCCAAACCCAGTGGCATTTGCCTTTATTTGGGGCATCCCTCCAACTTGTCACTGACCAGTGTCGCTTGAGCTTAAACCTCCTCCAATATATTTGTCCTTGGCGCATATTTTGTAACCACTTACCGTCGAGAGCCTCGTCGTCGAGGGGACAGTGGGCCTTGGTCGGCGACCAGTCGTTGTATCGTTTTTCAAAGTACACATGCTATACTGAGTACACCACCTGTCCGTAAACAGGCATATGGTTCAAAGGAAAGGTAAGAATCAGCCGTTCTCAGAGATAAGATCACTATATTATTTACTGTAAGCAGAGTGGTTGGCTATATCTCCATGTGCCCTGCCGGTGGCTGGCCTCCTGCAGATGACATGTAAAGTCAAAGTCGTATACTTGGCGTGCGAATATGCAGAACTCGTAGGTTGAAAGACCATGGTTGTAGACGGAGCGGCCGCCGGGCAGGGAGGGAGGGAGGGGCGGGAAGTAAGTAGCCCACAATACATTTGAGAAGTGATGTACTTCCTATAAACATCGTGAAGGACCACTTAGTCTGCTAATCTATGAGATCGAGACTGTTATACGGACTGACCCGTTCTGAAATCCAATGTGCCCATCCAATGTCATATACAGGACCCTGCCTCGTAGGGGGCCATGGAGAACTGTGAACTGTGGTGGGATGGCGTTTGGATCGACCTTGCCGAGACCATAATGTTGCAGGTTCCATAGCATGCTCGAAGATCAACAACTGCTAACGGAATGTAGCAGGTGGAGGTTCAGGCATATATTCTCTGTCAAATACATGACGGTGGGTACTGTAAGAAAGAAGAGCAACATCATGTATGTGTGCTCAGTATTGTGCATGAGACGATAGACAAGCGACGCACAGGTAATTGAGCCCAGACCAAGGACTAATGAACCTACTAAAGATGTATCAATGAGCCCAGGTTAGGGAGGAATGATGAACCATATGTAATGCCAACTTTTGAGTTTGCTGACAGCGGTAGCCATGCAGCGTGTAGACATTATAGGAATAGATCAACGGTTTCCAAGAGCTGAAGTTGCCCAGACCCTGCCAATTGTCATAACAGGCAATGGATTGGCCCATCTCCCGTCTAGACCCACAATCGAGAGCTCAAAAGGGATGGGGAAGAGTTTGTGTGTAACATCTGTAGACGTCGAAGCTCTGCCGTCTCCTGGGAGCGGAATGAGACTACTTCGGTAGACAAGAGTCGAAGGCGGTTGGGTCTCAAAGATGATACAATGTCTGTCAGTGCTAGCGATACTAGTATCGTCAGCCATTACTGCAGCAGTAGTCCTAGTGTGAATCGTATACACATATGGCCGATTGATACGCGACATCAGCAGAGTTGTATGCCATTTTTTCCTCCCCTCCTCCTGAGTGTGGTGGGCAGTTCCCCGTGTGTTGGCCGCATCAATACGGGGTCAGGCATACACCACGACGACGCACGACGCACGCGACAATCATTTCCTCTCTGGTGAAGTCTTTGGACAGTCCCATCTAGGCACTCTATGCCCCTATGACACACAAGCTAGATACTCAGTCAATGGGCTGGTCGAGACAGGCGTCTGAGGCTCGGCGGCAAACCCGGGGAAGGAGCCCGGTCCGAGAGGGAAGGCGACTGCTCACAGGATGATGCCACCGAGGGCTCTCTCGGAACATGAAGTTGCGTAGTCAGTACTCCGTATACACATGGACATTGTATATCGGTGCCCCGAGTTGCCGACACTCACTGTAACGATAAGAATACCATATACTTTTTCAGTCGACGGAGCAAAAAAAGCGAGGGTACCAGTGGCAGCTATGTGAAGCTTAAACCAATATCGGAACAATAGCTTCTCTATCTGAATCGATGTCAAAATCAAACGTCGGGAGCCAAACTTCGGAGAATATTTTGCATCCCCATGGAAAGATGATGGTGGTGTGAAGAAAGATGGTGGTGGAAGATGGTGGTTGGTGACGGACGATGATGGGTCGTGACTGCCTGGACTATTAGCAGAATTCCAAAAAAGGGAAAGAGCGTCTTAGAAAGATAGTCACTGTGTGTTTACTGTGTCGCAGTAGCCCGAAAGGCGTCCATAGGAACTATCAATAGTGGGGATTGCAGGTATTCTTGCGCTAAACAACGCGGCTCGGTCCGTAGTGCCATTACCCTGACACTGTGCGGCCCGCTGTCATCTTGACGTCTTGCATCTACGGGGTAAAATGAAGCAAAATTTCACATTCAAGAGCTACAGGTAATAGTGGTAGTTACACAGAATGTGATGCTACATGCGTTTTTTAACTACCTGAAGTATGACATATAGAAAAATGAAGACAGATGGTTTTCATCGCGGCGATATGAGTTGAGTTGGATTGTGGCAACTGCTGTTCTGCCTGTGGATGGCCGTTATCGTCTACCCTGGGCCGATGTCTGGAAATTGACATTTCCGTCTGCGTCCAGTTTCATGTCATTGCAACCACTGCGATGACGATGATCGATGACTATAAGTAGAGTCACGGATATCTCTCTACTAGACGAAGCCATAGCTACACCAAAGCCATCAATCGAAGTTAGGTTGGGACAGCTGTCACATTGCAACCACCTGGTTTCAAACTCTACCCGTCACCGCACACTTCACACCTCACGCACAGCGACAAAACCATTCCTATTACGGACTCGACGTCAAGCCTCTTTTCCTGATTCTTTTGGAAAACTCAATCGGTGTAGTGGTATTGAATATCGACTATATACATCTAGGTTGGTATATGTAGCATTCTCTGCTGGTGACTGTCGGTGACGACAAGTTTTGGATCTTCACCGAGAACAAACTTTTGCCTGGGGATGCAGGCTGCATGTTGCATGCCAGTCCACTGTCGTCGATCGATGTATGTATTGAATGGCTCTACGAAGATACGAGTGTAATGATAGAGCTTTCATGTCATTATAATGCCACGCCTTGACGTCGACCACCTACAGATCGAGGGAGGACCTTTATGTTGTACTGGGCTACTGGTATAGATGGTGAAGCAGCTGCCGGTACCTATTTCTGGTACTTCTTGAGTCTGTAGGACTAAGAGGCGATAACATTGGAACCACGTGTGTTACACTGTGACGACGGTCTTCGGCAGTAGACCCAGGATTCCATATAGCGCGTATGAAGAGACCGTACTATTGAACTTGGACTCGCTGACAGCTGTAGGTGTATCCGGGCCAAAGACCCGGCTCAAGGGTATGCGTAGTTGCCGCTGCGCTGTTAGTGCCACTCGATATCAAATTCACTCCGTCTCTCGATGCCCTAAAAGAAACGCCGCCCGGTGTAACCAGCTACACCAAATCTGCTCGCAGCTCTAACGTACTTTGATATATTCAAGCTATATACAACATACATGTAATAGAACGACATAATCAATTGTCAATTTGTTCTCATGCAAAGCGTCCGCTATGAGATGTCTTATGTACTTGTAGTCTACGGGTACCTGGTATTAGTCTTACACTAGTAAGGTCGCATCATCTTTTCCCCGGCTTTTAAGCTGTCCCAGCTCCAGGAGGGGCCGATAACGGCTCCACCATTCAGCCCCGGTAACACGGCGGGCTTGAATTTCCCCGAACCCCCCTCCCACAGCTTCAATCCGAATTCCAGTTCCCTTGCCTGCACGGCCAGAAACGTCCAGAGTCGTAACCGCCAACCAAAGTGCTTATCACGAGCGCAGACCACAGGCACGTATATCCGCGCTTGTACACTCCTCCCCCCATCGCTGTTCACCATGCCCGCGACGGCATATATCTCTGGCACCGTCCCGGTGAACGCCTGGTCCAAGTTCCGCTGCCGCAGATGCGACAGGGACTTCAAGTCGGATCGCTCGCGCCGGCAACATTATTACGGTTCCGGTCTCCACTTCATCTGCCACACAGAGAGTCATGGACCGATCGACTTCCGCACACGCAAAGAGTGGGAAGACCACATGGCAAGCGAGCACCCCGGCGAGGGTGTGCCCTGCGAGCAAAAGGAGGTTTCACGCTCCAGTATGTTGAACGGGCATCGGGTCGAGCAGCAGAGGTACTGCGTGTCATGCGAGCAGCACTTCCCAGGCCAGGAGGAAATGTTGTTCCATTATAGCCACAAGCACCACTACTGCTTTTCCTGCCAGATATTCTTCACAAGTGTTGAGCACCGGGACGAGCACTGTATAAGAGAGCACGACTATTGTCGAGCCTGCCACCTCATCTTCGAAAGCCCGATCGCCCTGGATAAGCACGGTGTCGACTACCACAACATGTGTGACAATTGCGGCATGTGCTTCTCACACCTAGGTGAGCTGAGGACGCACCGTCTCAACGAGCACGACTTTTGCGACGGCTGCGGCGACCACTTCTCAAGCCCAAGTGCCCTGCATAGACACCGTATCGACCAGCACAACCTGTGCACCATGTGCGGCGACTACTTCCCAAGCCTGTGGCTCCTGGAGAAGCATCGTGTCGACAAACACGACATATGCGACAAGTGCCGCGATTGTTTCCCAAGCGCAGCTGCCCTACATAAGCACCGCTTCAACGATTTCAACGGGTGCGACGACTGCGGCGGCCACTTCTCAAGCCCCCAAAATCTGGAGGCACACAATGTCGAGAACCACAACATGTGTGTCGACTGCCACTATTGCTTCTCAAGCTCTGGGGTCCGGAAGAGCCACCGTGTCGAAGAGCACAACATGTGCGTCGACTGCGGCGTCCTTTTCTCATCCCCCAACGCTCTAGAACAGGTAGTCAATCTCTCCACACTAATCGCGATGCTCTGTTTCTCTCTGGCAGAATATACCTGTCTCGACCTTTGGCAGCTCATACTACCATTCACGATGCAGACTGATACACCCAGGCTAGCAGTTGTGAAAGGGCACGCAGTATAACGCCACACAAAGAGAGAGAGAGAGAGAGAAACTTGAAAACAAACCGATACTGACCAGGTTTTGTTCCGTCCGGTTTCTAGCATGCCCGGACACATATACCTAAAGCCATCCAATGCCTTGGACAATGCGGCGAGCCCTTCTCAACATACTCGGCCATGCTTTTGCATATCGAACCAAACGCCTGCCGTCTGTCCAACGTAACGCCAGGGGTCATATTCCAAGAGGTGGCCGCCAACTCTGCCATGGCCATATTTACATGGGGCTCCCATACTTCGGAGCCGTTGGTTGAATGTCCGACGTGCGAGACCAACTTCACCGCCATGAGCGGGCTTTTGCAGCATGTCGAGTCCAGCTCCTGTTCTGAGAATTTGGAGCCTGGCAGCCCCCTGATGGATTTCCTCGACGAGTTGAGATCGTACTTGTACACCACGATCTGATACGAGGGCGCTCTTTACATGTGTGCACGTGTGTGAGTGCGAAAGATGACATGCTGTGTTGAACTACGCGTGGTTTTGTTTATTCTCTGAGCTGGACTCTGGGGATCGCCTAGAATTCTTTATTTCCCACGCTGACTGGTATCCAACACGGCGAGGAGAGGAGTTTTGCGAAGTTGGCGTTTGGGTCTTTGTTGCACGGGTTTGGATCATACATATAATGACTGTTTTGGGCAAGGTAAAAGTCCGCGATGACGTACGACTTATGACTGCAATGGGAGATGAGCAGACAACAATCTGATAGCAAATAAAACTGACATGACAGATGACACAGACAAAGATGCAAATACTAGTTAATTGTTCTTATATTCAAAGATTGTTTCTTGGGAGTGATTTTATCACCACCCATCAAATATATACAAAGACGAAAAAATCCCTCCCGGACGCCGACATTTCGCAGGTCATCATGAGAGACATATTTCCAAGACGTTCATCACCGCACACTATCTTTATAAGACAACAACAAAATCTTATTGCTCCCACCACTCACCACTGATCCACCTGTTGAGAAGGTCAAGCGACCCCTCGGGCTGATCAGCAGGAACCATGTGACCAGCCTGGAAGACCTGAGCGAAAGCAAAGTTCTGAGCGGTAGTCAGGTTACCGTACTTGTCGCCACCGAGGGTGAGGGGCTCGACGGGGGCAGCGTTGTAGGCCTTCTTGCCCGGCCACTCGAGGGCCTTTGTCCAGGCGCGGTTGCCGAGCCAGTTGCAGATGTAGTCGGCGTCGCCGGCGTAGACGAGGACGGGGATCTTGGCGAGGATGTCGGGGACGTGGCGCTGGATGGGCTTCATCCAGTCGCCCGAGTTGCTGAAGAGGCTGTAGACGGTGTCGTCGCACTGCTCGTAGGAGTCGACCTCGACGCCGAGGGCGTCCTTGACGCGGTCGGTGTTGAGCCACTCGGTCGCCCCCGAGGTGGCGTCGGGCTCGTTGCGCACGTCGTAGACGTCGTTGCCCGAGCGCTGGTAGGGGTTGAAGAAGGCGTTGTTGCAGTAGGTGTTGGCGCTGATGCAGGCCTGGGTGTCGGTCGTGTCGTCGTAGCACTTCTTGATCTTCTCCTGGCACGAGGGGATGGCCTCCTTCATGGTGGAGCAGGTGCTCGAGTCCAGGACGGCGTCGTAGCCGCCCTCGCCGCACGCCATGGGCTCGTAGTACGCGTACTGCGTGTAGGGGTCTGTCAGGCCGTTGCCCACCAGGATGCTCTTGAGGTTGATGCTCGTGCCGGGCTGCGAGATGACTGTGTAGCCCGTCTCGGGCACGTAGTGGCCCGCGTACGACTCGCCGGCGATGTGGAAGTCCTGCTTGGCGTACTGCGGGAACTCGTCGAAGAAGAGCTCCAGCAGGGCGTACAGGTCGTAGGCGGCCGCCAGGGACGATCCCGTGTCGTTGCTCTTGGAGTACGAGAAGCCCACGTTGACGGGCTGGTCGACAAAGATGACTGAGGCGTTGTTGTTCCACGAGTACGGGTTGCTCTCCACCTTTTGGCCCTCGGTGATCTTGGCCGGGCCGAGCTCCTCGAACAGACCGACCAGCGAGGAGCAGCCGGGGCCGCCGTTCAGCCAAAGGACGACGGGGTCGTTCTCGGGGTCATTGCGAGACTCAAAGAACCCTATTCACTGGGTCAGTACAATGGTCCCCCTCCCCATTGAGGGTGTTTGGGTTGAACTCACAGTAGAACAGGTGCTTATCCTGCTCATCATTGTCCAGGTATCCGCTGTACTGCTTGACCGTGTCGACGCCGAGCTCGGAAGGGTCAACAGGCTTGGCACGCATGCTGAAGTTGGACAGGGAGTTGACGGGGCTGTCACTCTGAGTGTCCTCCTCAGAGGAGATGGACGAGCCAGAGCCAGACCCGGCCTTGAGCTTGTCGGCCACATCAGAACCCTTGACGACGTGCTTCCAGAAGGAGTCGGGACGAGGGTTGACAGCCCGAGGGGCGATGGACCCGTCTGCCGAGCGGTAGGAGAACTGACGAGCAGCGGCGGCCGAGGCAGCGCCCAGGGCCAATGTGATGGTGGACAAGCGCATGATGTCTTATGACTTTCCCGTTCTTCTTTTCGTAGTTGAGAAGATGTGGGAAAAAGAAAGGGAATGTTTCAAACGAGGAGAGATGTCCCCCTTCTTTATAAAAGAAAAAAGGTGAGTGGGGGAATGGATGGTGGGCATTGTCAGGGAAACAAGAGGGAGAGATAGAGAGGCTGAAGGGGGGGGGGCAGCGATCTCTCGTAGGCCTTCCTGAATAGGAAATGGGACATTTTGTTGGAGAGGAGAGGGGGAGGGTTGGATGGTACTACTCTACGGAGCACTCAGTAGCTGTGTTGTCCCCGCTCGTTGACGATTGGCAAACAAAGGAGCTTTGTTTCCCGGATTTGTCTACTCCCGGGGATATACGAGAAGTAGTCAGTCATACTCTGTATTACATTGTGCATTATGCCTTGTTTATGCCTGCAGATCTGCAGGTTTGAATGGCGGTTGAGTAGGTACATACATAACCATGAAAGGTTAATCAATCCTACCCACCCTCCCCCTCTTCAATCCTCCCCGCTGGTGTGTGTGAAGGGCCCCCCCCCACTGGAGTTGTTTAAAGAAACGTTGTTTTCCATCGAATCAAGAAACGTCTCTGGCCCAAAACTTGCAAACTCTCGGTAAAGACTCTCAAGGGGAACATTGAACCTTGGCACTTTTGGGGCGGGACACTAGACAACCTAAACCCCTGTTCACCCTGGGCCCTGGGCTCCTAGCTGCTAGCTCTTAGGAGAATACGACGTATCGAGTAGGTAGGTGGGAAAGGATGGAAGATCCAGGGGTTTTTTTTTTTGGTCCAAGCCTATGCTAGTATTGCAGACGAGTCAGCAACGGGATATGCATACTCCGTATACGCTACGAGGATTGGCTATGGGGCTATGGCTGGACCTGCGGTAACCTTGACGGGCGCGGTAATCTTTTCCCCACCTTGCATCCTCAGTGCCGACAGAGCCGGTAATAAAGTACGGTGCAGATACTGGTACATACGAGTATACTCTGTACAATTCATGGTGTTTCTTTACACAGAGACAGAGACTGACTGGTGATAATCTGACTGTCTCCCTGTCCTATGATGGATTCTTGCGACTTGGTTGAACTGACTGGAGTGTCACAGCGGCAACTCTCGTCACTGCCATTCTCACACCATGATACCTTGAGACTTTGTAGAACACACACTCATAGCTCCTGCTCTACCTACGACTATGCGCTCTTCTCCTTCTATCTCCGTCATCCCCTTTTACTTTTTACGACCATCACCTTTGTGAATGTACATGACCTGATCGTCTTCTCCTGCTCCTCCCCTCTCCATCAGTGGGGAGACCCACAACCTTGACCTGACCCATTGATTACGGAGTAATACTGCTCGTACAGCCGTAACATACACAACTGCCTATAATGGCAAGTCGAACCATCAATGCATTTACATACTGGGCCGAACCTTTTGTTCTTGTTTCTGGAAACGACCGAAAAGGATCTTTTGCTTTTCTCTCGTAAAGAAGGCACTTGGGTCAAAAATTGCAGGTATTTACCGCTGGCCTTTTTGCGGTGGAGTCTCGACTAACCCCCCTCACCCCCCTCCTCATCCTCTCCCATGTTGATCGGCACTTGTACCGGTGGCTTTCACACGGCCAGTTTGCCATGTTGATTAGCTGTAGCCTGTAGGGGAACAAGAAAACAATGACGCCATTATCGCTCTCCTGTTCGCGTTCGTCCACATGTATGGGCAATGGACCATGATCCTTGATACGAGTCCCAGACATTTCCATCTTATCAATGTGGTCCCCAACAAACAATGGTATCCAATGGTTCCATGCGTAGATTTATGTACTATTTATGAAACATTCGAAATAGGGACTTGAAAAGTTCAAATGTCCATATTAGTGTTAAGCAGGACGTTTTGTGCATGTACACGTAAAGAGGGGCGGGGCTGGGAAAAAGAGGTCCATCACAGCTTCGATATACGACCGAGAGACTGGTTGGCGTGACTGGGTGCATTCCAATCCAACCAAAGGAAACATTCCCAATCAAGCAGAACCAAAACATTGAAAATGCATACGAGTACAATGACTTAACAGGTCCATCTTTATATTGACAAAGGCAAGTGCAAAAAGCGTTAAAATCACATAATCCGTAAACATACCCCGTATACCCAGCAGGTAAAAAAGACAAAATGCGCCGTCATAATGCAGACAGAGATAAACCAAACCCCCCAAAATCATAAAGAGTACTCAACCATATAATCATCGCTCGTATGCGCCGTAAAGAAGAAAAAAAAGACAAAACTCACCGAAACATGACAAGAACAAAAAGTATACACAGAAGAGAAGAGAAAATCACCAGACACGACACAGAAATCAACAGCAAGCACTCCTCTTCTTACCCTCATAATCAGGCTGCTGATACTGCTGACCCTGCCCATCATTCGTCGAACCCGCCCGATCAATCGTCACAGCAGGCGAGAAGGACTGGGGGAAAAGCCAGCTGCGCCTATCGCGACCGACGCGGAAACTGCCCCTAGCATTATTCGCCCCAGCAGCACCAAAGTAATCGCCATCCACGGCAGACGGGTCACCCCCGAACCCAGGTGTAGCCTGAGGCATAGACGTGGCCAGAAGCAGAGCCTGCTGCATCTTGCGATTCTGCTCGACGAGCTTGCGGGTGACGACGCGAAAGACCTCCTCGACGCCCTCACCGCTCTCGGCGCTGATCTCGTGGCACGCGTCCCATCCCACCTCCTGTCCCCAGAAGCCGGAGCTGCGCTTGGAGCTGGGGCTGTGCGGGTCCGCCGAGCTGGGGTACGCGCCCGCCCAGCCTCCGGCGAAATTGCTGCCGCTATTGTTCCCCGGTGACGTAGATGGTAACGACGAGGTGCCGCCGCCGCCGCCGCCGCCGCCCCCTTGCGACATGTACGATAGGTGACCCGACGCCGTGGGCGGTGGTGTCCCGCCCTGGCCCGGCGCTAGGTTCTCGGCCACGTAGGCTATGCAGCGCTCGAAGGGGACTTGGCGGGCTGACGGGTCGCGGGCGACGATGTCGGCTTTCGTGCCCACCACGTGCAGGATCACGTCTCCTGGTAGGTTGCGTCGGAGCTCGGTCAGCCACACGCCCATCTCGGCGAAGGACTGGGCGTCGGTGATGCTGTAGCATAGGATGCAGGCGTTTGCGCCGCGGTAGTAGAGTCGTGATATCGAGCGGAAACGTTCTTGGCCGGCTGTGTCCCACAGGGTCAGTCGGTTAGTATGTTTGGCGGGGGGAAAGATGGTGATATTGGGTCTGGAGAGAAAAGGAAGGAGAAAAATACCTGTATCCCATATTTGCAGTCGTACTGTCGTGTCCGTGTCGGCGTCTACGACGCGCTTTGTGAGAAAACTGGCGCCGACGGTGGATGTGATTTGTGAGGGGTTCCAGCTTCCCTTGCAGTATCGCATGACGAGGGATGTCTTGCCGACACCTTGGGCGCCTAGGACGACGATTTTTGCCTCGAGAGAGGACATTTTTGGCTGGTGTTTGTTTTCTCTCTCTTCTGTGTTTTTTTTTTTTTCTTTCAGGAGGGACGAAGAGTGTGTAGAGGGAGCGTAGCGCTGGAGGGTGAGGAGGGGCGGCGGGGAAGAAGTAGGAAAAAAAGAGGGAGGAACAAGAGAGGGTAGGCCAAGAAAAAAAAAAGAGGGATACGACTAAATATGTAACTACATGTATTATGGAGGCTGAGCAGGATATTCTGTAATCTTTATCGCATGACAGATATTACCTGAGGGGGCATTGTCCGGTGACGCGGGATAAAATGGGAATGAAAGAGGAAGTGACTTGGTAGAAGAGAGAGAAAGAGACAGGTAAAAAAATAAGATTGAGATGACTGTAGATAGTAAGGCTGTGAGTAATTCTTTTTTTTCTTTTTCTGTATTTTATGTGTGTATCCATTTGTATCTTCCCCCCCCAGAGTTCCAAGATGCGGAGAAGATGGATGCAGGATTCGTGCATGAACTGTATCGTAGATAAGCTAAGATATGCTACAGACATGGAGCTACCTAGAGAGACACTATTATCAGTATGTCGTAAGTTATCGAGTGGTTGATGTTATCAGTCGCCGGAATAGGGATGGCATGGAGTGGGAGATGGTGGGTAGGCTACTGCTAGTAGTAGCAGTGATATATCTAGTAGTAGCAGTGATATCTACTAGTAGTAGTACGAAGTGATGGGTTGTAATATGGTGATGCACACACAATGATTTCCCTGGTCGTACTGGCTCTTGGTGTTAACAATCATAGATGTTGATTGAAAGAAACTGCTGATGCTCAACTTCCATGTCAACCTCCCTCTGCCATGGATCGACACTTGACCCAACTTTGCCAACTCAGATGATGGAAATTGATTGGAGTGGGAGAAGCAAAGAGTCACACGGATGCCTGTCTTGGAACTAGAGACGTCATTTAGCCAAGGTTGGATCCAAGTTGCCAAGTTTGGTTCAAGCGGTCAAGCCACGGGCTCTTTTACGGAGTAGACCACACCACTGCTAGTACCAGCCCCAGATATCGGATAATTTGACATTGACACATACCACGATGAAAATCATGAATCAAATAATCCATTTACATCTTTTTATCATACTCTAGCATGTAAAGATGCGCTTTCCAACACCTGGTACATGTAGTTAATACTTACTTGCCATAGTGGCTGCTACTAGTAATAGGCATGCAGACATTCCCATACCCCACCAATTCCATTGGCCACGACCCTTTCAACCTCTGACGTCTGCGCAAGCGCGCGACAAGCCAAACAACAACCTCCAAACCCCAGCTCTATTATAGGTACTGCCAGCAGTAGCAGCGGTTGTCGCCACATCACCACCCAAAAGTCATAGACCATGCAAAGAGTCTCCATCACGACAGGGATTCAAGTCCGACTTTTCACCATTCGCTCTACTACCCTCCTATCAAATACTTACCGTAACCCCACTGTTGAAAAAAAAAAATGAGGTGGCGCCTCTGGACCTGTCATTGTCTTCAAAATCCATGATTTCAAGCAAATGCCCTGCCGCCTTGTCGCCCAGCCTCCAACCAACATGTTTGCTTCCTCCGTGTTTCGCCTCACCACCACTTTGTTATACCTTGCTTGATCTTTGACAAGGACAGGATTGGGACAAGGGCTGTATAAATATAGAATCCGTATAGTACATATATATTATCCTGATGTCTGTACTTTTTCTTTCCCTCTCTTCTGTTCTTCCCATTTCCTTTTTGCGTTTTTATATACTTCGCCTGGAGCGAGTATAAGCATCGAGTGCAGCATTTCTTTGTCTCGCTTCTTACATACTTTTCTCGTTTAATCGCCTTGTGCACCGTTGCACTTAATATCTTGTCCTATCTCTTTTACCATTCATTATCCCTCCTCAAGAAACCAAAAATGGCCAGAATCGTCGCCTTTGTACCGTTGGTCTTGTCCATTGTTGGACTGGTACTGTCGTCGCTATGTCTGTTTGCTGGTAACCAGAAGGGTTTCATGGAGGAATATTCCATTGCCCGGGTACGTTTCCTTCTTCCATTTTTGTTCCTACTATTTTCCATTGTTCTTTTCTTCTCTGTTTCTACTTTGGGCGCATAGCTAACAGTCAATAGGTCAACCTCACCGGTCTGGGTCACGACCTCATCGACACAAGCAGCAGTAAAAACGACGAAGATGACGACGGCGGCACCCTCAGAGGCTTCGTCGACGGCGTGACCGACAAGGTCAGCGACAAGCTCAACGACCTCATCGGCAAGGCATCCGACGACGTGGCCGAGGCCCTGGGCATAAGCGACTGGTACTCTCTGCACATCATGGACGCATGCGAGGGCAACTTCAAGCCCAATGCCACCGTTGACAGTCCATCTCTCAACATAACCAACTGCACCACATCTGCACCAGACAGTACGTTTTCACATTCCCTTCCACCTATTCAAATCAACGCCTAGAGGCTGACATCATATACAGACCGTCTCAACCTAACAGCCCTGATCGAGCGCAAACTCGACTCATCCCCCGTGGACATTGACCTCAACGACCTAGGCTGGTCATCGAGCGTGCAGAACCAGCTAGACAAGGTCAACGACGTGCTCTTCGCCCTTTTCGTCCTGTACGCCATGGCCATGGGTCTGAGCGGGCTATCCATGCTCGCCGGGGCCGTGGGCGTCGCCGTTCCCAGCACCCACTCCAATAGGCCTGTCGTGCTGATGAACCTTGGTCTCGCGTCGCTAGACACCCTCGCCCTGCTGATCGCCAGCATCATTGTCACCGTCGCCGTGACAAAGGGCGTTGACGAGATCAATGACAAGGCGGGGGATATAGGCGTGTCTGTCGCGGCGGGGACGAAATTCCTCATTCTTACCTGGGTTGCTGCTGTACTCACGCTCATTGTTACGCTGTTCTGGACCGCGCGTCTGGTCGTGTTCAAGCGGAAGGCTGCTGCTGCGGCGGCTGAGGAGTCCAAGATGTCGTATTAGGTTTGACGGCACTTGATTTTCGATATGGAGAGTGAGAATGATGATGATGATTGGAGTTATGGGGTGGTCCTCTGTTTTCTTAGATATGGGGGAGTTAGCGATTAGAGATGCTGCAGTGTCGGCAGTGTTAATGGTTAATTGATCCAAGTATACCTTGGAATCTACAATATCGTATTTTATTGTTCTGTCCAAAGTATTCGTATGTAGGTGGTACTCTTGTTAAACAATCCGTGCTCGAGTAGTAGCGATATCGCTCGTGTTAGAGCCAACACGCTACGTCATTAGCGCCTTCCTGGACTAACACGCCCCCTGCTCTTGCTCACATGGTCTCTTATGAGGGGCAGTGATCTACCTGTACTACTGGAGGCGGGCATCTTTTCCTTTTCGTCTCTATTGCATCGTCCCCTCTCTGTTTCTGTCTTTTCTTTGTCTCTGTGAAATCCTCTTCTTTGGTTCTTTATTAACCACCTTATCTTTTCGATTTCCTTAAAGCAGATTCGTACCCAAAATGGCAGAACGACTACGCCAAGCTCACCTGCGCGATGAAGAGAGCACAGCCAGCGAGACGGACACGCTTCTCGAGCGCGGCCAGCGCAATGTTCATCGTCTCTGGAGCGGTTTTCTCGATTTCGCTTTCCAAGGGAACATTTTACAAATTGCCTTTGGCTTGATGTACGCTTCACTTCAATCGTTTCTTCTTCGGGGTTTGGAGACATTGTCTTCTGAAACTAACGCTGTCCAACAGCCTCGCCTCCATCTTTACCGATCTCGTCAAGTCGTTTGTCGGCGACATTCTCATGCCTCCCATATCCGTCATCTTACCGCTCAAGCACAACATTGAAGAGAAGTTTGCTGTCCTGCGAAGGGGGGACAGCTATAACAGTACGACTGGGTACAATACGCTTAGGCAGGCGCAGGACGATGGCGCAGTTGTCATGGCATACGGGTGAGATACTTCCACCTCCTGATCGAGACGACTTATCGAATGTATGAATAATAGATGGCGTGATAATTAACATGCTGAATGAACCAGATCCTTCATCTACCAGGTCGTCTCATTTATCATGGTCGGCTTGGCACTCTACTCCCTCGCCCTCCTGTACACACTTTTCTCGACAGACCCCATCATCAAACATATGAAGAAGTGCAAGTACTGCAAGAAGCGCATCAACGAAAAGGTATGCCACCCCATTGAAGTACTAATACGACAAATGAGGTAAATCGCTCACAATGCCTAGTCTCTTCGATGCATCAACTGCACTAGCTGGCTCGACGGTCGGGAAGAGTACCCCCGGTACACATGATGGATTCACCGACAACCTGGCGACGATTTAATGAAAATAATTTTTGGGATTTTTTTGGGGGTGTTGTTATATAACCAATTTCTTTTTTTTCCTTTCTTTCTCTTTCTACAGATACACCGTGTTTGCCGTTACACCCTTGCTCATTTACATGGAGTTTCCCCACTGAAAAGGGGATTGGGGCGGGTATACCAAGCGTTGAGAGAGTGAGGGCATGTACAAGTTTGAGCTTGTAGCAGAATAACAAGGGGCTCTTTTCCTGCCAATGGCTTGATATTGCAAATTTACAGGAGAGCCGCGACGGCGACAAAGGCAGCAGCGCCGACAAGGCCAATATTGGAAACCAGAGAGCCCGCAGCACTGTCGGGGTCGTCACTGGTGGTGGCACTAGGTGAGCTCTCGGATGTAGATGCAGAAGCAGACCAGCTTCTCGTGTTCGTGGAGGAGATGTCAGTCTCGATGGCGCTTTCCTTATCAGCGATAGTCGTAGACTTGACCGTGGACTTGACCGTGGACTTGACGGTCGTGGGCTCAGCCGTGCCGGTGTTCTCAGCCGTGCTAGTGCGCTCGGCAGTGGCGGTAGTCTTGGCAGGGGCATCATCGGTTGAGGATCCCGGGGCGGCATCGGCGGTGCCCGTCTTCTTGGGCTTGTCCTCGTCGGCAGTGGTGGTGGCGCTCGCACTAGCGGCGTGAAGCTTGTCGGCGCCTGCGGTGATGGCGATGGAGGAGATGATGGGGGAGATGTTGTCCGTCGAGCTGACGGTTGAGCGGGTGGTGTGGCCGGCTGGGTAGGTGCCGTCCATGCTGATTGTGCAAGTCATTTTTGGGCGGTTGACTTGGCAGTCGTAGTCGTATGAGCTGAGGATATGTTAGTCCCCATCCATCCATCCATACATACATACACACTTCATTAGTATCCCCATAAGGAGATACACATTGGAATAATTGTGAGCGTAAGAAACTTACAATGTCTGTGTTTTGTCCTCAAACACACTGTGGAGGGACCACGCATCACCACCCTGGATGATGGTAGCGGGCTGAGGACAATCGGCGGGATGCCTGCACTGAACGGCGTACGTGGTCATTTTCCCATTGACATCGACGACAGAGGCGGCCACGCTATCGGCAGCCCATCCGGGGACAATCATGTCGACATGAGTCGTTGAGGGTTCGG
Source organism: Geosmithia flava (assembly GCA_900188565.1). NCBI lineage: Eukaryota > Fungi > Ascomycota > Sordariomycetes > Hypocreales > Bionectriaceae > Geosmithia > Geosmithia flava. The sequence continues at coordinate 72,934 of FYEV01001791.1, forward strand.
CGGCGGCAGCAGCGGTGGCAGCGCCGGCAAGGTAGAGGGCCAGAAGACCGCCGCGGAAATGAATGGAAGCCATGGCGAGCGAATAGCAACAAAAAATGAATGAATGAATGACTGGAGTTGAGAGAAACAAGAAATGAAAAAGAATGAGTGAAAGAGAGACGCACAAAGAAGAAAAATGACAATGAATCAAGGCTTATTACATTAACAAGAAAGGGAAAAGAAAAAAAGAGGGTGTGACAAGACGGGAGCGAGCGAGGGCATCGCATTATACATATCTGTCAGACATGGACAAGACCAAGGCAAGGCAAACTGCCTCGGAATCGCAATCTTAACTCGGTAAGTCGAGGCATCAAGGGGGTGGGTGTGGTGTCATGACATGGCCTAGTTTGGTCCGGGGGGAGGAAGCGAGGATTGGATTGGGTACACGGAGACGGCAACGGCCGAGAGGGGGGATCCCTGATTTTTCGGGAAGGGGGGGGGATCTTGGCATGGTGGACTGGGGTATTTTCCAAGTTGGCCAAGAGGGGTTCTCTCAGGAGGCAATTCGCATTCATTAGCTTTGATGTTGACATTTGTATTGAGGCAAAGCCATGTTGATTATGGGAAAGTCACAGTTGGCGATGGCGAGGTATGGGTGTTGTAGGCGATTTACTGTTAGCAGGATTCTAGGATAATAGTAGCCTAGGTGTCAGGAGTATAGCCCAGGACAAACACAAGACCAGACAAACGCATGGGCCATGGTTGGTTTAAGGATGATACACGGAACGCACTGTCCACTGCCGGATGCCAATGTCTAGAAGGGCTGGCTTCATTCTCGGATGAGAGAGTGAAAAAGAGTCGAAAGACGACGTAATGATGCATTCAAGGCATGAATGTTGGTTGTATGGCCAGGGTTAACGAGTGTTTCCAATACTTGGGGGGGTGTTATTGTGTCAAGACGTGATGATATGCCGAATATTGCCAAGGTTTTGGGAGGTCCATTCAATCGGACGTTTGGAGAAGCGAAATGCCGTACGCGTAGAAGACTAGAAGTTGAGGATGTGCCACTAGGTGATGGCCGTAGTAGTAATCGATGACTACTAGACTTTCGAAGATTGTTTGTCTACTCGTATCCATAATATTACCCGTCCGTATTCGTACGCTGTACAGATACTCGTAGGGCGCAGTGCACCGTAGAGTACGGAAGAAAGAAAAAAGGCCGGAGATGAAGGCCAAGCCGTTAGCGGAGGTGAGAGTTCTTGGCACGCAGCGCATGGTCATGGGCAAATGCCATTTTTCCATCGCTCTTTCCCTTTTCTTTTAGTCCCCGTGGTTGAGTGGGGACAGGTACCTTAACAAACACTAACGGGATTGCTGCACGGTCTTGCAAACGAATGTTAGTACATGCTAACGTGGAGTGACAGACGTGCAGACCGGCATTTTAAGTCCCTGTGTAATTACCGCTGTTGGGCTGCCCAGCAATGCTGCTAAAATGCGCCTGCACTGAAACCACCATATTCTCGTCCACTCAGTCGACATGTGAATTTGTCCTCAGAAGGGAGAAGAAGTGAGGAGGGCAACAGTCAATGTCAATATCAATAGCAGAGAAGAAGAGAGTGCGTGTGAAAGACACATGGACAAACAAAGTAATGAATCAACAAAAACTAAACAAAAAGTCTCGACTTTTCCCCTCCTCTTGGCTTACAAGGACTTGTCGGACTCGGCTTCTTGGCCAAGCAATCACAAGGTCCCAAGTCGGCACCATCTCGACTCTTGGCTCTTGGCACGCGCGCGCTCCTGCCTTCAATGTTCCGAGTGGGAAAAAATAACGAGAAATACAGTCATTCATTCCTACTCTATTGAATCTCTCGTAAATCCATTTCTCTCCTCTTCTTCTTCTTCTTCTTCTTCTTCTTCTTCTGTCTCTCTCGCTTATTTTTCATCCTCACTTCGCTTTGAAGTCTCTCATCCCACACGCAATCTCGACGAAAACACACGCCAGCCAACTGCGACAGACCAAATCGTCTCTGCCGCAGCGACGACGACGACGACGACGACGATTACGACGACCAAAAAAATCTCGACCGAATTCGGATCATAACCCCCCCACCATTCAACGACGGTCAAATTCGTCGATTTTTCCATTCGAATCCTCATTTTTCCGTACGAATCCTCCATATCGAAAATATTTCTTCTTTTACCTGATCCTGCTCGTCCTACCCTCGGACCGTCGCCGCGCGCTGCCCCCTGTCCACCACCCGGGCCCCTAGCCAACCAAAATACAGAGGGAGGGAATTCCGAAGCGGATCTGCACCTCTGACCCTGCCTTGACCTTTCTCTCGGAGGCTCAAGTCAGCCATGGGGAGGAGGAGGACCAACGGTTCCTGCGTCCAGCAGCCAGGGCGCATTCACAACAGCCAACTTCGCATGCCGTCGCTGTCGTCGTTGGCCACGGCCGTGCTGCTGTCGCTGTCGCTGTTTGCTACATCGGCCCACGCTAAGACCACGACTACCGGCTCGTCGGACACGACAACGCCCGCGCCTACCATCACCACAGCCCCCGTCTACCTTCCGCATTACAATAACGAGAGCTGGAAGCCTGTACGGGGTAGCATCCTGGGGACTGTACGTTTTCTCTTCTTTCTGTGCTGATATTGCGCGTGCGGGTGGCCCCGACATCCTCCCTCACGACAACCACCTCCCTTGAATACATGGGACAGAAGCTAACAAGAACACAAATAGAACGCTACCGCCAACGAGACGACATATACCATCTTCTGCCCTTCTTCCACACAACCAACATGCGACCTCAATGTCGAGATACCCTTTATCATCATCAACGGACCTGAGACGGTGCACTGGTCAGGGTCCATAACTTCTCAATAGTATGTTGCTGGAAACCCAAGGCTGCAGCTCCCGCCCAGTACATGGAACTAACTTGAACAAGTACCGCCAACCTAGGATGCGACCTCGTTGGAACTACCGAAGCGACATGCTCAGGCTACTCGAGTTACGGCCCCAAATTCCCGCCCGGCGCACCCAGCCAGTCGACCGCAACCAACTGGACGTCTACCCTATCTGGATCCGGGGTGCAATGGGGCACCTTGACACTAGCCGACCTCCCATCAACGGCCACAGATGACGGTAGCTCCTCGTCTGGCTCACCTACGGCTCAGACGTCGAACCAGTTCTACTACACACCTTCCCCCACGGGTGCGGGGATGCGACTTACATTCAGCTTGTGGTCCGTCTCGGCAGGCTTCCTGGTCTCTCTGCTTATCACCTCAGGCTTCGTGTCCATTTGAGCGTGTTTGCACGTGAAATGTGCAAAAGAAAATGCATACATATTATTGCCGCATTGTCCGTGGTATGAATTCCGCTCTGTGGGTCACCGCCACTCAAGGGGGGAGTTTGTCCCGGACCGACGACGATTTCCGGATACGAAACGACGGAAACACGATTTGTCCTACGACACGACGTGGCAAACATGTTTATTACTTGGCGAGAGAAGAGTGGAGGAGACGAGGATTCATTCCCAGCACGAATGACGGATATCATCATCATAAGTTATAGAGAAGAAAAGTTTGGGAGATGGGGAACATTAGCGATTCTTTTTTTTCTTTCCCCTCTCTTCTGCTTTGGCTCGGCGTTATACCACCTGAATAGGTTGGTGCCTTTTTTTTTTCTGGGTCTTTATTACTGCATTATACATTTGGGCGGCGTTTTGATGAAGCATTTTTTATCTTGCAGGTTTACATTCAATCCTGCGAGTTTACAAGTAGCGTATGACTTTAGAATTCAAGGGTTACATGGATCCAGGGCATTACCACTGTCAGTGTTTACAATGTTGTGAGCTGAGTGACGAGAGATGTGTTGAGGGAGCTGTAAAGACTCCATATAGACTGCTACCGTTATACGCAGACCATCTAGAACGTGGTGGTATTGGGGATGGCAAAGTGGCTTTCCAACGTTGGGACATTATTGAATATTAAATTTACCCTTTCAGTATTGACCACCTACGCCTAGACGCCAGAATTGCAGAGATGGCCTAGGATGTACTGATGTAAGAATCAGGAGAAAAGAAAAGGCGTTGGTCCTTCTGGAAAAGGGATCTGATCTGCTCTGCCACACCCTTTTTTCCTCTCGCTATACTTGCATGTCTGCCGATCATGACCTGCAGGGGGTAAGAGTTGGACCAGGTGGTGGGTTTCAGGTTTCATGGTTGGATCAGAATCGACTGGCTGAGAGTGTGTGTACGAGTACGGCACAAGTACCTGTGCATCCTTCCTTTTCTCTGTCTGTGCAAAATATTACTCGTATGTATGTATGTACATGTGTGTGTGTGTGTACCTGACAGCTCTTCTTGTTTCTCTTCCTCCCTAGAAGAGGCAAACAAAACGAAACGAAACGGTGGGGGGTGTTGACCAGCCAGGAGTGGGCGCTTGCTCACCCAGGCGTTTACCTCTTTTTTTAACTCTACACTTCACTCTATACAAATGATGAGAGAAAAAGAACAAGAGAAAAGAAGAAGAAAAAAGTCAAAGAGTACTAATGCTTAGTAGTAAGCGTCATCAAGGCAATAGTCTACCTCAAATGTAGAATGTGACCATCGTCATGTGCACGTCCTAGTCCAACGTTTAGAACGTTGAAAAAAAGGACAAGACTAACCCTGAAAATACCATTACGGAGTAAGACTCCAGGTCCGTACCAGTAGCGTCATGACGGCGCCTGGGGAGGCGGGGAAAAACAAGTGGAGGGGACCTGGGACCATGACGATCTGCCCTGAACCGTTTAATGGACCCTGAACCTGGCACCTGGGGAGCTGGCAGGGGGGAGGGGGACAAAGGCACGGGTCATCCATTCACGTACCGTGTCCATGGGTGCGTCCCTTCTCGGCGCTTTCTTTTGTTTCTGTTTCAAAAAGGGAATACTTCTTCTTTTTTTTTTTCCCTGGTTTTCTCTTTCTTCTTCTTTTTAACCTTATTCACTCTCTCTCTCTTTTTTCATTTCTGTATATCTTGTCCTGTTTGTCCACTCTTCTTTTGGACGTTTTACAATTCGTTTCTTTTCCTCGCTGGTCGAGTACTCTTTATTTTCACACACTCTGTCTCTTTGCTCATATCTAGTGTTCTGCCGCTTCTCTGGCGTCTTGCCGGGCAAACAGTCAACCAAAAGAATAACAGGGGACCAAACAAAGAACCAAAATGAAAGGTGTCTGGCACATCACTGCCCTGGCTGGCCTGGCCGCGGCTGCTCCCCAGAATGTCATGATGCCCAGCTCACTCGACATTCAGAAAGACTGTAAGTTGGGACCACACAGCCATCCGATGCTCATTTACACACATGACTGACAGTATGAACACCCAGACTCCATCCGAAATGTCGCCGCCACCATTGCCAACAGCGCAATGACACACTACAAGGGCAACACGACATCCGCCACGTCTGTGACAGTGGGAGACCTGTCAGACCCGTACTACTGGTGGGTAGCGGGCGCCCTCTGGGGCAGCATGCTAGACTACTACCACTACACCAAGGACGCCAGCTACAACGCCGAGGTGCTGCAGGCCCTGACCTCCCCGCACAATCTCGGTCCCAACTTCGACTACGTTCCCCCCGAGCACGCCTTCGAGGAGGGCAACGACGACCTGTACTTCTGGGGGTCGGCAGCCCTGGCAGCCGCGGAGCGCAACTTTCCCCAGCCCGACGAGTCGATCCCGTCGTGGCTCAACATCAGCGCCAACGTCTTCAACTCCCTCCGCAGCCGGTGGAACACGACGGCCTGCCAGGGCGGCGGGCTGGCGTGGCAGATCTACCCCGACAACCCCAACGGGATGGACTACCGCAACTCCATCACCAACGGGGGGTTCTTCCAGATCGCGTCGCGCCTGGCCCGCGCCACGGACAACGCCACGTACGCCGACTGGGCCGCCAAGGTGTGGGACTGGTCGTGGGACGTCGGATTCGTCGACCACGACACATGGCACGTGTGGGACGGCGCCGGCGCCGACCAGGACTGCTCACAGGTCAGCCACTCGTCTTACACCTACACCAGCGGCGTGTACCTGTACGGAGCGGCCGTCATGGCCAACCACACGGCCAACGACACTGACGCCAACGACGACGAGGGCAACAACGTCTGGGCGGACCGTGCCACGCGCCTCCTCGACGGTGCGGAGTGGTTCTTTGGCCCCTACCCCAACGCCACCGACATCATGTACGAGGGCGCATGCGAGCCTGACAACTCGTGTAACGCCGATATGGAGACCCACAAGGCCTACCTCGCGCGCAACATGTGGCAGGCCTCCGTCATGCTGCCCTCGCTCAAGCCCAAGGTTCAGAGGCTGCTGGGTGCTTCCGCTAGGGCTGCAGCTGCCACGTGCACTGGTGGCGAGTCGGGTACTGCCTGCGGCATGAAGTGGTACACTGGGGAGTATGATGGGCACGTCGGGCTGGGCCCCCAGATGACGGCCCTGGAGACTATCCAGGGTCTTCTGGCGCACAAGGCTGAGCCGCCACTGCGGGGGGATGATATTCGTACTGTTCGTGATGTTGACTGGTCTGCTGTCAACCCGAATAGGGCGGGGAATTAGATGTTTTTGTATTTAGTGTATTTACACAACGTGTGTTTGAAAAGGAGATTATGTAACTTCGTTGGCCATATAGAGTGATGAAGTATTGCCGACGTGTATTATCGTAAATCCTACTACTATATGATGCTGATGTTTTTTTTTTATCTATTAGACCGCCTTCTATCTATACCATTTTTCCAACACTCTAAGCACCCCTCACTTCAACCAAGACCGTGCGCAGCGCATCAAGGAAACGAGTGACCTCATCCTCCGTACCGACCGTGATACGCAGACACCCAAGGCAGCCGTGCTCCTTACCGCGGAAGCGCACAACCACACCCCTCTGCTCCGCCAAACGCTCATACACAGCGAGCGCAGTGCCATTGTCAGGCTGACCGGCCGCGTTGAGAATCTCATACAGCAGGAAGTTACTCGCCGTGCCACCGCGCAGACGACCAACACCCTCGATACCGGGTAGCTCCTTGACCAGACGGTCACGCTGGGCGGTAGTCCTATCGCGGTTGGAGCGCATGACGGCGAGACCGGCGGGTCCCAGGGCGGCAGAGGCCAGGGCGCTCGACGGGCTGGACACGTTGTAGGGGGCCTTGAGGTTGTTGAGCAGCGACGCGATGGGCGGGGATGTGAATGCCGCGCCGACGCGGATGCCCGCCATGCCAAAGGCCTTGGAGAGGGTCTGCATGACCACGAGGTTGGGGTACTTGGCTGCCAGGGGGGCGGCGGAAGACCCCTCGGGCGCGAAGTCGATGTACGCCTCGTCTACCACCACGATGCCATTCCACGTCGGGTGGGACAGGATGCGCTCAATGTCCTCCCTCGCCAGGAGGGATCCGGTAGGGTTACCAGGGGAGCAGAGGTACACCAGCTTTATGTTCTTGTCGTCGGCGCCGGAGGTCGAGGAGGAAGAAGAGAGGGCGGCCATGATGGCGTCGACGTCGAGACCGAATGTGGGGGCCGGGAGCAGAGGGACTTTCACCATGGACACGTCGTTGATCTGCGCTGACACAGAGTACATGCCGTATGTGGGGGGGCAGGTGAGCATGCTGTCGCGGCCGGGGACGCAGAAGCACCGCAGGAGGGCGTCGATGGCCTCGTCGCTGCCCACGCCGACGAAGAGGTTGTCCGGGGTCAGGGCCGAGGGCGCCCGGAGGTCGCAGAGCTGCTGCTTCAGGGATCGCTGGTGGGGGTCTGGGTACCGGTTCAGGCCGAGGAGGTCGACGCCGCTCGGGTTCTGGTCCAGGGTCGCGCTGTCGAGGGATGGGCCGTGGGCGTTTTCGTTGGCGTCCAGGAGGACGTTTGTTCCGTCATCTTTGTAGTCACTATTTTCCAATGCAATGTCAGCCTTCGTTGTCTTCTGTTCTTCTTTTTTGTTCGGTGTAATCAATGTCTTCTTGGTGACGAGGGTCATGATGGAGGGGCAGAGCGGGGGAGGGGTAAAAAAAAAGGTGGGATGGATTGGATTGGAAAAGACGTACTCTCTGGCACAGCGGTATGGCTGTAGAGCCAGGATATTGGGACGTGCGCACGTCTCAATGTTGAATGGTGACATTTTATGTGTGTGTGTGTGTGTGTGTGTGTAGGTGTGTGGGTGTATGGGTATGGGTGTGACTGGTGTTGATGTGTCGTCGGAATCTGGGGGATGCGATCTCGAGTGTGCCTGGCATTGAACTTTTTTGACCGGCTTGGAGCTAAGGGTCCAATAATATAACCACATTTTTATATGAGTCATGCTTTGCGACTTTGCTCCGACCGCCGACGGTCCGGGTGTATTCAATTATTCGGACATGTCAGTCATACTATTTGCTTGATATTTTCTTATTATGTTGAATTGAAGATGACATGACTCTTATTGTTTTCCTTGTAGACTACCTTGCATTTGCGCATATTCGAGTCATTCAGAGAAGAGGACATAACCTGCAGCAATCTCAACCGCGTATTGACTGCATGTGCTGCTACTAGTAGCTGTAGTAGTCGATTATACATATGTACTGTGGTCCGAAACGGCCATTCTCATCGTAAGGCAATTAATTCATCATTTCAACCACCAACATATTTATTTTTGCTGTATTATCCCCCAAGCTGTTCGATTGACTCTTTGATTGGTAATTGAGTTGTGCTCCGCCTTCATCCTCAATGCCATGACTGAGTACATAACCTGGTCGGATGTGGGAAAGATCAGAGCACTAGGAAACCGGTCCCTATACTCCATGAAGACTGGAGTCGTGGTTCACAGACAGGCCGAGTATCATCATATTATTGAAAGTTGAGCACAAGTTGATAGATGGAAATGTTAGGTCGAAGAAATGAAAGACCCGCTGCTCGCAGTTCTATTCTCTATTCCAAAATCTACGTATATATCTTTTTCTAGAAACAAAAAGAAGAAGAGCCCTTGAAGGCACAAGATGAATCAGGTGGAAACAAAGTGCAGGTGAAACCGAGATACATCCTCGGGCCTATCTGGAAATCAACCAGGCCAGGCAAAGCCATGTCAGGGCTGCATGCACTTCCTTCAACCCGTTCCTTCCCTCTCAAGGGCCTTCGCCAGCCAGGTCACCTTAAGAAAGAGTGACAAAGACGGTACCGCCAACCTGAGCGCAAGCCTGGTCGTTGACACCGGCACCGCCAGCATGGCAGTAGGTGTTGACCTTGGCAGAGCCAGTAGTGTCGCCGCTGATGGAGATGATGTTAGCATTGAATTCCGACTCCAGTCTATACATATAGTGAGAAATGAGGTTGGTACATACCCGGCACCAACGTTCTTGGTGATCTGGACAGTGTTGCTGTCGTCGGCGTTGGGCTTGACAACGGCAGTGAAGGCGGAGGACTGGCCGCCGGTCTTGCAGTTCATCGCGATGGGCTTGGTAACCTTGCCCTCGGTGGCGCAGGTGGCCTTGGCAATGTCGTTGGTGGCCAAGTGGAAGGAGATGCTGTTGATGGTGTCGCCGTTCTTGCGGACGCTCATGTCGCTGACCTTGACGGTCTCCTTGGCGGGCTCGGCGGCGACGAGGGCGGCGGAGGCGGCGACGAGGATGGCGGAGAACTTCATTTTGAAAGGGGTGGTAGTTTGTTAATGTGAAGCTTTTGGTATGTTGAAGTTGAAAGGATGTTGATGATGGTAGTGAGATATCGAGGTTGAGAGGGCGAGGACCTCGAGTCTTATATACCCGTCCGAACTCATGTTTCCGGACAATTGAGCTCGGGGGATCTCTCAAGGTACATCTCCCTTCGTAGAAAGTCGTCTGAGCTCTGTGAGATTGAAGCGGTCACGGGTAGTGGACAAAATTGGAGTTGCGTTTCGAAGGTCGTTTTCATCCCAGCATCGTCAATACGAGGTTTTCCTGGATAGTGGCCCCTGTCGATAATATGCATCACACCTCTACGAGCACCGGGTATGACATCTACACAGACGAGACAGGTCCTCTCAACCCTACGAGGCACAATGTAGTTCCTCCCTTTTTCGGATTCTCGGTCCTCCGCCAGCAACCGAGATATAACATCCCGGCAGTTGACATGCACGTCCCCCCCTTGGCATGGAGATGGTGGGGCCGTCCCGCCCTTTTCCCGTTGGACATTCTGCGAAGAAAGTAGGCCACAGTACTCCAGTCGTGCGGAGATACTTCTGGGAGCGTGTTCAGCGTAATCGTCCTTTGCATCTCCGTGGATTGCCCAAATTTGAACGCTCGTGGTTCCATATTGCACACTCCGTCGCCCGAGGGCCCGATGCTTAAAGTTGTTAGTTTCCACAGTTCAAGCCCACCGCCATTGCTATCCGTAAGTTCTGCCACAGTCTATGAGGGGATCTATACCGGGCTTAAAGACGTGCGCCTAGTACCTTGGTTCTCAGGATCTCGGGTGCCGACTACCGGGCTCGGAGTGCATGTACATAACCTACGTTCATACATGTACATACATTGTACTTCCAACTGCCTGAGTTGTAAGCTGAAAGCACAATGTAGTCCTATATGTATATCCTACCTCATCCATAAGACCTAGAGCCTCGAAATACTTCCCATGGTCAATATCTAGTCTGATTATACAAAGTTTCGCTGTATCAATGAAATATTCTACCCCCTTTATGCCGATGCTTTCTTTCCCAACCCACTTCCCCCCTTAAAGGCGACAGTGACATCGTAAGGCGAACTTGACAGCTTTTACATGCTCCGGCATATGGATAAAAGGGCGCTACGTATTACCCGATATAGCCAGATATTAATAGAAAAACAGTCCTTGTTCGCTCGTATTCAACCTTCGTTGTTGTCCCTTCAAGATCATGTAATTGACCCACCGCCAACCCTGTAGCTCCACAAAGGCACCGGTGAGAACAGAATCAGGGGACGAGCTAGAAATAGAAGAAAGTCGTATGCTCAGCGTGGGAGCATACATGTATTCATGCAGTGCTTGTAGATGTTCCCAGGGACAAGATACGGGTATACCTACATGTACACGTGTGTCAAGTACTCCGTTTCTACAGATACACGTGTTACAAAAGAGCATCTAGGACTAATGTTCAGACTCAATTGTTGCACACATGGCCTGTCTGGAAATTGAACGTACATGTACGGAACACTAGAATCATACATGTATACAGCAAATGTTTCAATGTTTCTATACACATACCTAATTATCAACGCCCTAAACACGAAGCTCCAACCCCCTTCTACACCCATCTGTTACTTCTACCAACGATGGACCCGAGGCTTTCTAAACAACGGACGACCCATAGGCAAATAAAACGACAGATGCTAAGGAGGCCAAAGCACCAATGCAGTATTGACCTATTCCCGTCCCACCCTGGACATCCCCCTTAACACTTGACCAGACAACAGTCAGGATAGTGACAGCCACAATGACCGCGACGACAATCCAGACGGCCAGCTCCCAATCGACCCCCTCGACAATGTAGAAGCCCCATCCTAACGGGCGGTTGTGGACGCCGTTGGCCGAAATGTCCCAACACAGCTTCTCATGGAGCTTCTTCGGTAGTGTCTCTACCCCCAAGCACTCCATGAAGTCACCCGGGTTTAAAAACATGTGCATGAAGATATGGGGCTCTATAGGGACATCCCCATGATCCGGTGGGCAGGGGGAGAAGATGTACTCGCCGGCAGCAACCTCCTTTCTTGTCGGAATCGAGTTGGTCTTGTAATTTCCAACGCAGTCGCCCGATTTCTTGAGGTGTAGCAGATTGAACTACATGTAGTTTAGACGATGTTAGCAAATGTATATTTCGTCTTATATATATATGTTAATTTCTAAAGGTATGGAATGGCTTTTTACCTTGACATAGTGCATATTCTTTGGCTTCATAAGAGGATTCAGTCGTCTCGGTCCTCGAAGTTGGTCGTAATGTACACGCAGTCGAGAGAACAGCTCCTCGTCGTTCTCGACATCAGTGACATCAACATTCTCCAACTTGATCAGGCGCATTCCAGAGTTTGCGCAGAGAAGCATGTACTTCTTGGTTCCTGCCGGCGTGAACCAGGGACCTGCGTACTCTTCTCCGTCATCTGAGGTTGCAGGGTCGCCTCGATGGTGGTCTTCTATCGAAGTGTCACTTGTTTGTAGCGACCCAGTCTCTGAAGATGACCTGCTCGTTCCAGACGATATTTGCGATGATGAAGAATCGCCTCTGGGGGGACTCTGGACATAAATGCTGCTCGCGTTCGATGGGCCAGCTGCCCTTCGTGCGAATACCACTGCTGCCCCCTGGCGACTCTTTGGTACCTTGATTCGGAGTCGTTTTCCACATTTCTATTTTTCCTTCTGGTTAACATTGCTGTTCGGTGGGCGAGCCGGAAATTCTGGTGGGAGCAAGCCCTGGGATAACGTACACATGTCCAGGATATACGAGCCAATCCAGGCTCAACTTGCGACTGAAAATTGTCCAGTAGAGTGTTTCTCAGCTCTTTGAGCAACGAAAAGAGGCTGTTGATCCAAATATGGCGGCATGGAGCTACGCTCTCTGGCCTCTGAATCTTCGCCAGGACTGTCTCACGAGGAGACGTTGAAATGTCTGACTGTAGGACGTTGGATACTGGGCTCAATTCTCGGGCTAACGTGTCGTTCGGGGACTCTATAGAGGATTCCGGAGACCCTGTAGAAGATTCCGTATACTCGCCTTGCTCGCCATCCATGCTCCAGGTTTCCATTGTATCCTGTTGGAGCTCTAGAATCCTCTCTGGCCTCTGAATGGGGTCCGTGATTGTGTCGTTGGGCAGTTTTGGAAGGTCTGACTGTAGAATGTCGGAGTTTGGGTTCATCACCCGGATCGAGGCCGTGTCTAGGGACTCTGTGGAAGTTTCAAGAAACACTTCGTTTCCGTGGTTCATTCTCGGGGGCTCTTTACCCTGCTCGGGATACACTGGCAACGCTCCTTCCTCAGTGTCAAGGTTAAAAGTCCCCTGGGCTTGGGAAGGTTCCGGATCCGGCTCCGGATCATCATAGTGCGTTTTGGTGACCTCTGCACCGACATTATCATCTAACTTGAGCCATCTCTTGAGGCCCTTTTTGAACTCAAGGAGAGCCTGGGAGGTAGTCATGAATGCTTCCACAGAATCAAGCTCGTGCAGCGGTACGGTGTTCTCGTCACCGGACTCAGAGTCGCTCCTGGATATATATGAGCTTTCGTCGTGCTTATCGTCCTCTCCCAGATCGCCCAGAAATGTGATGAGGCGGTGCCGTTGCTCTGAAGTTTTACCAAAATCCCGCCGCAAAGTTTGAGCGACCTCGGAAGCAACCCTGGCGGAAACGTATTGAACATGGCTAGCAGCTTCAGCCTGCATTGGTGTTGACGACTCCCGCTGCAGCGATCGCCCGAATCGAATCAAAAGGCGCCTGAGATTCCTCCGAAAGCGTTCAGGGCCAACCTTGAAAATGGCAAACTCGTATAAAGATCTAAGATCGTCGGACTGAAGACACAAACGGCATAGATGGCTTATTGCAGCGTCGTTGAGACCACCTCCTATGGAGCCCGTTAATGAAGTGCTGAAGGATATTGAGGAAAATATGCTATCCACATCGCTAACATCAGGATCGTATATAGCATTCTCCGATTTGAATAAAGCCTTATTTTGACCAGGTTCAGCCGTTGTATCTCCCGCATCAACGTAGGTGTCAGATGCACCCCTGCTAGATACAAGGCCGGATATGGGGTCCAAACCTTCCAAGACCCTGGGGCGGGTGATGGGGAGAGTTCTCACAGCATCAAGCTGCGTGCATACACCTCGTGTTTTCCTAACGAGTCTCCTTCTCATGACCCGGGCGCGTGGGTTGTTATACGTCTCAACACTTCTGGCCCTGAGACGTACGTGTTCCTGGACAGCATTCATCAGCCGGTTGCGCTCCTCCTCGCGCTCTGCAGGGTCGGATGGCGGAGACTCGATAAAGTTTTGGCAGAGCGGCCCCAATTCTTCGCGAAATTTCAACAAGATCCTGTCGAGTTCTTGTATGGGATCGGTTGTACGAGGCGCAGTGGTAGAAAAGCCACCAGACCCAGAGAAACGCGTATCGAAGCCTCCCGCAGTCCCGCCAGAGGTCCTGGAGGAAATATCAACTCCAGTTTCAGGGGGATGCTCGCTGTGTTCGAGAGTTGAAGGTTGCCGTGGTGGTCTAAGCCCATGACGTCTAGGAGGCCGTTGGGAGGCAAATTGTGAGTGCCGGCCCCAACGGCCATCAAAGGGTGGAGGAGGAGAAGGCGCCTCGTCATGGTTCTGTACTGGGCTCGCCTTAGACGGTGTTTGGCGTCCGAATTTGCGAGATCCCGTCCCATACTTGTAGGCACCTGAGTCAGATTTCAGGAACTCTTGATGTGAATCGGCTGTTTTCAAGTATCTATCCATTGCGGACGTGGGCTTCTTGCCACCGATCGGTGTCGGCCCGGAACTCGCCTTCCCTTCCATTTTGTCCGTGACGGTATGGCTGGAAAGTGGCAGGTAATCGTTAGCGATGATTTCAGCACAGGCTTGGTGTCGGGAATCGTCGAGCATACATATGTTGATGTTTATCCGGGCTTCCCAAAGTTGAGAGAGGCGAAATGGAAAGGGTTGGCACAGGGCTCCAGTGCTATTGATATTGGATGCTGACTGGTGGACCTTGCCCTGAATTGTTATTGTGAAATGCATATTGACTACATATATGTAGCTAAGCGAAGTCCCGTATTCTCTATTGCAGGCACGTCTGTTCTTCGTGCTTTTTGTTTCGTTGGTCTTCTGCATATATGAACGCGAGGCATTCTGGTAAGGCTGTTTTCCCTAGAAGCAAAATTGAAGGCACAGCCATTAAAATCGTTGCCTTGACTTGTAGGAACCGATACCGTCGTCCAGGTGAATTAACGTTGTAAAGTCATCTCAGAATAATACTCAGCCAATATACCTGGATGACCTCTCCGGTGTCTACAATCTGTGCATGCAACACATGTGTGTATTCAGTGCAGTGCCACTAGGGGAACAAGGAGGGCAAAGTTCTGCAGTTTGCAATTCTGAGCCTGGTTCTATTAGATCATACTTGATTTGCAGAGACCACTGGAAGACCTAGATGCAAGCTCCTACATCAACTGACAATGCCACTCGAGACTGAAGCAGCCTAGCGTTTTGTTCAATGTAGACTGTGGCACGTATAGCCGTATCTAGAAGCACCGGACTCTACATCATGTATACATGTATTGAGCCCACAAGAGTAGCCGATCAGGTATACATGGAACCAAAATCGGATCCACCTCTTCACCATTTACACCTTTCCGCACGTACACGCAGCTATCAGCGAACAGCTTTACCTGAATTCTCCGTTGTTAGAAAACGGGGATAGCTACAGAAATCGAAAGAGGGGGGGGACGTTTTGTTTCACGCCACATATGCTCCCAGACGCATATCTGTTCAATCCAGTGCCTGCAAGTGAAAGTGCAGTAATGACTGCAGTCTGCATAAAGGAGAAGTCCATGTGCGTGTTATTAGATGCGGACAGGCCGCAAAGGCAGCTCTCGCAGACCTCTTAAACTGGGATTCAAATCCTCCAATATCAATGCATGTGCGCCCGACTCCGTCGAAGGCCCTGCTGGTCACTGTCAGTCTACACATGTATATTGCTGTTTTGGTTGGTCGTCGCATGCCCCGTTAATCCTCGGAAGCTGTTACGGCCTGAACCCTCAAAATCAGGCATATGCATGCACGTATCGCCTGTACATTGTGTTAGAACTCCCAAGCTCATAGACTGATACGTTCAATGTCTTCCATGTGAAAGCAGCAAGATGATATAACCATGTTTATGGATTTTCGCCTTGTACTATAAGAAAATGACCGTCACGTAATGTTTCTTTGTCAAGATTGTTCGCATGCCCTAGACGCCCTTCTTACACACGCATATTTCAACGATCTCTGATACCTCGACGTTATTTTGGTCTCCCTTTCAATAGTGATTGAACGGTGTACTATATACAGGCGACAAATCCAACATCCCTGGAAATATCCCTGGCCTTCGTCCCCGTACAAGAGTGGCAAACGTCGTCTCAGAATGTCCGAGAACCAGCAGGACGACCCGCGGCGGGATGTGGAGCAGTTTGGTGAAAGTTCTCAACAAGTGCCGCAACAAGAGGAACACTACGAAATTGTGCAATACGAGAGAGCGCAACATGAGATAGTAGAGGAACCAGACAGAGAGCGACTGCAACATACCGCACGAGAAACTAATGAGGCTCTATCAAACATCCTACGGCAGAACGGATGTATGGAACATGCCAGATTGTCCACAAAATACTCGGCAGCGACGCTGAGGCGACTCCATCCCGACCTTTGCCCCTTGTACGGCCAAGGTGCGGAGATCAAGGTTGTGAACCAAGACACACTCAATGCCGCCCTTGAGCTATCTCAAGTGATCCAGAGATATGGTGAGGACGAAGAGTGCGAGAGCCTGAACCCAACGATTGTCAACTTTGCCAACGCTGGCCGTCCAGGAGGGGGGTGGCTCCAAGGCCGCATGGCTCAGGAGGAGGCCATCTGCTATCGTAGCTCGCTATACTGGAGTCTGGACGACAGCTCGTACCCGATGCGAGAGAGCGAGATCATCTACAGCAAGTACGTCGTGGCCATACGTGAGGACTTTGCCAGTGGCCACCGGCTGTACCAGCTGCCGCCGGAGCGTCTGCCCGTCGTCAGCTGCGTGACTGTCTCCGCGCTGCGGAACCCCAGGGTGCGCACGTTTGACCTGGACTCCAGCCATAGGGGTGGGCCACGGACGAAGCACGTTTTCTACAGCGACTCTGAGCGCGACACGACCAAGATGAAGATGCGCCAGACGCTGCGTGCTGCAGCTTTCAATGGGAATCACTCGCTTATTCTTGGAGCGCTCGGGTGCGGCGTCTATGGAAATCCACCCGAGGATGTTGCACATTGCTGGCTGGAGGTGCTCACCGAGGACGAGTTTTCCGGAAACTGGTGGCGTCATGTCTGGTTTGCCGTATATGATCCCAAGGGCGAAGGCAACTACGATGTGTTCCGGCGGGTCCTAGAGGGGAAGCATGTCTGACAGATTCGACAGACTACATGTACACGTGCGCGTGTGTCCTTTTTACAGCTGAGTTTCAATTTGATAGAAGCCTGTTTGATATCGATGTGCTCCCATTGGGATTGAAGGAACCCCTTCCGTATATACGCCTCTCGATTGTGGCATCAAATCATCCTTACACTATCGGAGCATATATACATTGATGTATAACATGATCCCACTATTGCACTTTCAAGAGGCAGCTGCATAATATTGGCTCTACTGTTTCACCTTCTGACAGTGGCGTATTAATTTTGCACTTTTGACAGCGGCATACGGGCACATTGGATGCGAGTTTCGCTCGGCCGAGTCCCCATGACCGTCAGACGGAACAACTTCAACCAGAACCAGAACAGGAGATTGAATCCACATGGGGAAGTATCGAGAGCGCGGGAAAGTCTCTCGAGAGTTTGCGAGCCAATTTTACGCCACTGCCACGCAAGAAAACAGCGATGATTCCATGAGAAGGCCAAATTGAGTGTATGTTGAGTGTCATCTTTGGGCACAACATCAATTATAGGCGGCTCCTACGCATGCAATGATGCCCGATGGTGCCTCGTTCCTAAGCTATACATTCGCTGCTAGTACACATACGTTCGTGAAGGATTCAGCAATGGTGCCCCGTTACCTCGGGAAGGCAAAAGGCCTGGCACTTGGCAGCTGCCATTACATGCGGCCAATTTGATCGACTCCATTTCTGAAGTTGCACGTAAATTGATACATGTAGGAGGGAGTGCTCCTAAAGGAAACTCCCGATCTGAATACCAGCCCATGCGTATTCAAGTATATTCGAATGCCCCCCCCCAAACTTGTGACGACTGCTTTACCCATCTCCATTCTTTGACAGTCTCCCCATTTCCTCCCCTCAGCTCCCCCTCCGAATCCACTGCTCTGGAAGCGCGATTCACAAGTAATTTGACACATTATTGGGTTCATGTTTGCATCGTCTAAATAGAGTTAGATCATGGAGCCTCTCAACCCGCATTCCCAGGAGTTTCAAGAGTGTAAGCTACACTATCATGCAAGATGCAAATCCTACATGTGCAATATCGTACTCATTCAGCACATGCACTAGATGCTGAGATGTTCCTTGCGAGCTGGAAACATCCCGGCAAGGCTTGCAATGTCCACGCTGTGTACGGGACGTCGATGGACCATTTCCTGACCTCGACGCAACGGCGAAACTTTGACCGATACGCGTACGCGCTGACTTCAACGTTCCCGATCTCGCTTGGATCAGAAGTCTAACCCTTACATGTTTTATTCAGTTTCGAGTGGGACTATGATACTTCTGTACCCTCGGAAAGTGGTGGTTACGAAGTTCAGTTCCACGGCACCCGCCGTGCTTGCCTCCTCGGCGAGGATAACCATCACCTGGGGTTCTGTATTCATGTCGATTGCGCGCTCTGTCAGATTCTCAAAGGCTCATTCAGCATTGAGCGAGCAGGTTAGTGCGGTGGCCGCAGTCAAATTCCAGGAAACAATTGAACGTTTACTGAGTACATGTGTGTCTAATATGGATCGCTCTTTAGCCCAAAATGGAATGTTTGGCCCAGGAATTTATACATCAACATGCTCATCAAGTATGGATCTAACGGATGTCAAAGCTCGATGTGTATACATTGACATACATCTTTTCACAGTCCCATTTAGCAAAGCTAACCGCCCGAAATCAGAGTCCGATGACTACGCCATGAACCACCACATTCGCTCATCACTCCACGCTGTCATCGTATGCCGTGTTGCTTGTAAAAATGCCGAACATCTCTATCGTCCAGACAAAGATAGGCCAAAGGGCTTTGATAAAGAATGCGTATGGAAGTCGACCTCTTCAGTCATATATGGTGACTCACTAACTCGGGCTGAGCTCATAGGTCAAAGCGGTGACTAGGGAATTCGGCGGAAGCGTCAACTACCCGGAGACAATTGTATACAGCGAACATGCTATCATTCCTGTGGCTATCGTCATGTACAGTCGAAGACCTGTACATGCATACTGACCATATCCCGGATCGGTGGGGACAGGCAACACAAGGTTACCGGTCGACGACGGAGAAGACCGTGTCGCAGCAATCGGCCAGCCAACAAACACGACGCAAGGGCCATGCAAGTTGAGACATTCGTACCTTGATTCGGCGACGTACACATTAGTCAAACTTGTTTAGTATTCCATATATGTGCACCACAGTATTACAAAGTCTATATTTTCTACTTCATCCTACAGAGCCCCAGTCTTGCTGACAGCGGTGGCGTATTACGGAAGAAGGCTCCCTACCTGACTACGAAGGGGTCAGGTGACATCCTTGCAAGGAAGGAGGTCAACGAGAAAGAACATGAGGTCTGGCGGGGGGGTTGAAGGAGGAAGGTCGGGGATCGAGGCGGTGAGGAAGGAGGTCAGTGACAGAAAGAACATGAGGAAAGAGGTTAGATAGAGAAAGGACATAAGGAAGGAGGTTAGAGAGAGGAGGAGAATTTAGCAGTGTTTTTTGTGCCTTTACCGATCTGCCTTAGCCCATATTCACGGCAAAGGGGATGACACATATACGAGTCCATCTCATCACCGCATGACCTCATCTGGTTCCAAAGAGTTCCCCAGATTTCTAGGCATCAGCTCTGTGCCTCTTCCCGACACCAGACTCTTCATCATTAGCGTTCCTGGGAGAGAGCGGTTTCCTTGTCCGCTTCTTCTTTCCAGTCGGGGCCTCCAACAAAGAAGAATGGTCAAAATCGATAATCATCACACGCTGCAACTCTTCGCTCCACACCGAATTGGACATGTTCTCGTCGCAGTGGGCGACTCCAAATGCCCCAAGCTCCTCGAAGGCATCGGTCATCTCGCTATGGTGCGCTTCAGGATCACCCGTCTCCCGGGCACGGCTCCATAGCGGCCGGCCGCAGTAGGACATGAGCATCATGTGAGATATGCGGGCGCCGTACATGGTGTAGTACTCGTCTACCAGTGTGATGACTCCTAGGTTCACGGGAACCAGTCGGCCCTGGCAAGAGTCGAGGATACTGTACGCTGCTAGCTCCTTCGCAAGTCGTTTCCGATGGGCGTTTTGTATCCCCTTGGCCATGAAGCAGTAGCCGTACCGGCTTAGAGCAATCTTGAACATGGCGCCAGTGGCACCATACAGCCCATAACGTTCGAGGTTGTCACAGTCGTGATCCATGTCCTGGGCTAGCTGTTCCATGAGCTGCTTGCGAAATTCCTCGACAGAAATTGGGTGCCGTTGTCCCTTCTTGCCATTGACTAATTCGGCATTCTCGCTGTTGCTGTCGCCGACACAACGATTGCCGTCGCCAACCCCGGGGACGAGTGATGCACTTGTGTGCAGGGGGGTGTTGGGACAGACAGGATCCACTAAGCCGCCTGTCTTCAACCCCAAAAGGCAGGCCTGTGTGCAGTATGGTTGCTTGGGCGATTGGTGCACCCCGGAGCAGAATGTGTCGATTGGCAATGCGGATGGTGTCCCCGAATGGTCCTTTGCTGCGTTGGTGGAAGGAGCAGCAGGGGAAGCAGAACCCTTGCCCGAGGACCTCGTCACGCGACTCACAAGCGTCTCGTTCGCCCGCGGTTTTGATCCCAGCCCTCCTTTACCTCCACTTGGGCGATATGTTTTGTCCGGGTCTTGCCCATCGTCATCCTCGTCATCTCCACCTCGGCGCCTCGTCGTGTATTTTTGGGGATCTCCACAAGACTGTGCATCCCCAACGCGATTCTCGGGGGAGAGAGTGGGGAGCTCTGTCGAAACATTTGCATCATCTCGTGCTACTCCCAACGCGTCGCTCCCGGGTCCCATTTTCATGTCATGATAGGGGGTGGGCCAGGCAGGCAGCGTATCTCGAATTGTCCTTTTCCAACTCTGAGGCATATACTGGCCTTTCATAGACATGAAAACGAAGGCCAATACAAGCGATACAGCAGAGTGCTTAATTCCGTGGCGATCATCGGAAATGATGGATACTTCTGGCTCTTCCAGATGATAATAGACGGTTGAAGGTTCATCAGGATCCAGGAAGAGAAAGATGAAGGCAGGTCCAGTCGTGAGGTAGCTGTATTGTAGC
The DNA here is from genome assembly GCA_900188565.1 of Geosmithia flava. NCBI lineage: Eukaryota > Fungi > Ascomycota > Sordariomycetes > Hypocreales > Bionectriaceae > Geosmithia > Geosmithia flava. The sequence goes on from FYEV01001791.1 coordinate 94,104, forward strand.
CCGTACTCCACCATGTAATCGTAAGCCTGGGCTATGATCATTGCGGTGTCAACCTTGGGCTTTTGTTCCTTCTGGACGACATGATGACTGTTGGCCAACTTAATGGCGTCCTCCATAAGAGAAGCGGATGCCTCCATAGCAGTCGCGTCTAGCCCGAGGACTTCTCGTAGCGCCGAAGGTCTAATCTTGTGCGGGGCCTTGTACTCGATGATGAATAATGGAACAACAGTCTTGTCATCGTTGACCCGGAAGCACCATAGGTCGGGATGCAGCTTGGTCTGTTCAGGTGACCTTCGCTTCCTCGGGCGCTCGGATACATCGTGGCTTTCTGCTGCAATCTTGGCTGCCCTTTCTATATCGACCTGGGCCCTAGCGAGCGCGCCCACATAGGCAGGCCGATCATCTTTAATGATAAGCTGACCAGTGGGACGGGGGTGTCGTGGGGTGGGGTCCTGTTCGTTGTCTTCGTCGGACTCGGTAGCTATCACGCCGTATGGATCGTAGGAAAATGAGATGTCGTGCATAGATGGCGGGAGACGAAAACCAGAAGAACTACCGGCAATGCGGGTATAAGGCTCGAAAAGGTTTCGAACCCGGTTCTCAACGACGGCGTGCTCGAATTGAACGAGGCCCCTCTCGCTAGCTATCTTCACACCGGAGACGTCACGAGCAGCCAGGTCCAGCTCTATTACGGGAGGGAACAGCCGTTCCTTCCCGAATGTCTCTTCCAAGTGACCGAACTCTTTTTCGAGCATCTCTTCGAATCCAGTCCATGGTCGCACGTAGCGAGGGTAGAGCTTTCCGGCGACACTTGTAAGCCCACCGGTGGAGACGAGTTCTGGGTTGGTCTCCATCTCGAATTTGAGAAATAATTTGTCGTGGCAGGCCGATAGAAACTCGGAAAACGTTGCATTGGCTAGCTGTCGTTCTGCTTCATCTGCCCTTCTCTTTTGCCGTTCTAGCTCAGCTAGGAGCTCCTTGACTTGCTCGTCGGACGCCATCTTGCTGGACTTCTGGGCCCTGCCTACGGCCAGCGAATGATTCGGAGCGAAAGCGGGTGGGCAATCAATACTTCATGATAGTCGCTGAGACAGAGAATCACTCCGTACCCTTGACGAGTATCTTCATTTGCAGTGATGATGGTGATGATAATGTCAAAGAGGACAATGAACAACGTTATTCCATGTGCTGTTCGATGGTGGTTGTATGAGGCTGGTGTCGGGGGGGAGAAGTCAAGGGTCGAGCAGTCGGCCCCTCTTTTATAAGTTGACCTTCCAGGATCACGTGCATTGGCCTGTTCCTGCCACCAGGTGCAAGCGCTAGAAACAAACGTGGGACTTCCTCAATAGGCAACTACGTGTAATACGCCACCAAAGAAGGTGTTTTCTCGGCAAGAACAAACAGCCATGAGTAGTCATATTCAATGTTCACACTGAAGAGTTGGCTAATTGCCCGGATCACTTCTCTGCTCCTTCCTCTACTACCTCCTTCCTCTGCTACTTCCTTCCTCTGCTACTTCCTTCCTCTGCTACTTCCTTCCTCTGCTACTTCCTTCCTCTGCTACTTCCTTCCTCTGCTACTTCCTTCCTCTGCTACTTCCTTCCTCTGCTACTTCCTTTTACTTTTTTCGCTATTGCCTTATCTATCGCTACCATGTTAGGCAAAGAAAAAGGTCCTACTCGTAGTATCTACACATTGTAGAGAAAACCAAAACAAAGAAAGCGCAGGGTGTTGGTGAATTAAGCGATAGTACGGGCTAGGCCCTGTTCTTGTTTTACACTGCGACAAGGGAAACAATCCAGTGTGAGCACAATTGCTCTATATACATGACGATAACTACATGCACCCTCCTACTCCATTTCTTACCGGGCTTTTATGACAAAGTAAATAGCAGCACACGCCCAGAACTACAACACATGGCAAAGTGCTGTCCAGCCGCAGCCGTATACATCGGCCGATATTCCGGGCTGAGCCAGAGCATCCTCTCCCCATTCTTCTCAATCCACACCTCGTCATCGCTTATCTCGTAGCCCGACGTGGTGATGATTCTATCGCTCACCACCGTCTTGAAACTCACGTCCGCCGTTGGCTCCGGCTTGGTCAGGTCCACGAGACCCTGGTCGGTGTATAGGAGCGAGCTGTTGGTCGTGTCGAATGAGAAGTTTGACACGGCCACATCGGTCACGAACCTGTTCACTTGCGCTCCCGTCGTCGTGTCCCACACCTCCACGGTGCCGTCGTTGAGACCTGCGGCCAGGCGATTCCCATCGGCCGAGAACGTGGCCATCCTCACCCAGATTCCTTCCTCGCTCGTGAACGTGTGGGCCATCGACTTCATCTTCACGTCCCAGACCTTCACATCGTCCCGGATACCCGAGCACAGAGCTAGGTAGCGTCCATCTGGGGAGAAGGCGAGGGTCCCACGTAAAACCCAGCCTTCACGCTTGGCGGTGGATAGGCAAGCGCCCGTTGTCACGTCCCACATCTTGACCGTTTCGTCTTCAGAACCTGTGGCAACGAGCTGGCTGTCCGCTGAGAAGCTGACCGCCCTAACCTGTCCGTCATGTTGGAGAGTTTGCAGGCACTCTCCCGTTTTCGTCTCCCAGATCTTTGCCGTGTTGTCATCTGAGCCTGTCACGAGAAGTCTCGTGTCTGGAGAGAATTCCATTGTTGTAATTATATCCGAGTGGCTCATGACCGACTCTTCCACGGCAGAAATTGCGGAAGTATCCCATATTTTGACCGTCTCGTCGTGTGACCCCGATGCCACGCGCTGGCCATCCCACGACACGTCGGCCGAGGTGGCATAGCTGGTGTGGCCTCGGAGTGTTTGAACGCACGCGTCCGCTCCTATAGCCTCTATTGTTGTGTCCCAAACTTTGACCAGACAGTCGTTTGAAGACGATACAAGCCGGCTGCCGTCCGCCGAATATCTGACCGTATTCACTCTGCCTGTGTGTCCCTCGAGCGTGGTCACACATGTACCAGTGCTCAAATCCCAGATCTTGATGACATGGTCATTCGATGAAGAAGCGACATGAGTTCCATCTGGGGAGAAGCTCACGAACACCACTAGGCTCACATGGCCCTTGAGTGACTGGAGCAGCTCGCCGGTCTCCATGTCCCAGATTTTAACAGTCTCATCGTCCGAACCCGACGCGAGACGGGATCCATCCTTCGAGATGGATATCGATGGGATCCGAAATATATGCGTTCCAATCTTCCGGACACAATTTCCTGTCTCTAGGTCCCAGATACTGATAAAATCTTCAGTCGAGGCCGTGACGAGAAATGGGCCCCAAAAGTCAATAGATCCTATCGCAGAGCTCCCAGTCTCTAGGGTCTGGAGACATGTACCAGTCGCCAAGTCCCAAATCTTGACCGTCCCATCGCTAGAGCTCGTCGCCATACGTTCTCCGGAAAGCGCAATGGAATTGACAGCATGGGTATGGCCATCGAGCGTATGCAGACACACACCCGTTTCTGGATCCCAGATCTTGACGGTTGAATCGAAGGAAGCAGAGACAAGATAATGGCGGTAGAAGGCTACAACGCTCACGGTCCTCAAATGACCCTCAATTGTCTGGATACATGTGCTCCAGTCTGTTGTCATTACCGGTTTAGAAGCCATCCAGGGTGGCTCTTCATGTCTGAAGAACCCCCTGACAAGGCTTTGTTCGGGACTGAAGATGAGCGCTGCTGCATATGCCTGCAGCGGTGCAATCTCGATGGGGCGTTTGTTGTAAAGAATAAATCGGCGCGCATCTTGAAGAGCCCTGGCAAGCTGCTGCGATCCTCCTCCGTTCTTCTGTAAGTTAAAAAGGTTAGCAATCTCATTAGTATACATATAGGCTTTCTTGAAGGGCAGCTTACCACCAACGCCTCAAGCTCAGACACTGACTTGACACCGTGCGAAAGGCTTCTCAAGATGGCGAGAGCTTCCAACCAATATAAGAATTTCTCTTTAATAAACTTGTAGACGTTACCATTATCCTGAAGGGAAGTGTCTCTTGCCTCCTTAAGGTCTGATTCGGCAAGGTGATCTACCCAGTAGATGCAAGAATAGGTGACGGGTGTGAGTGTCTCTAAATTCTCCGGTTTAATTTCATCAACAGAAGATCCTGGGCTGTTCAATTTGCATGGATTTCTCATCAGGGTGTCTGACAAAATCTCCAGTGACTTTGAGAAGATGGTGTAGTGTTGCTGTGCTACCCCTAAAGGTAGGACTTGTCCATCCGAAGCCCTTTTCAGCAGGTAATCCTTTGCCGATTGATGTATGAGGTACACGACATTATCCCGAAGAGTCAGGAATGATCCACACGACTGGACAATTTGGGGCAGGTCTTCGTAATCGTCTTCATCGAGCGACTCCGTATAAAGCTTCAGTTCCTCCAAATGTATAGGTCGGTAGACGACCGAAGCAATGGCTAAGATCTCGCGACAGATATCTGCATCATTTGACTCGGCTATCTGCTCAAGCATGCGCTGGTAAAGAGGGTCGAGTCCCTTGGGGAACGTTTTCAGCTTAGACAGCGTGTGCCTTTTTCGGTCTACCTTTGAATCTTGAAGCTCCTGGTAGACTAGAGCCACCCATAGAAAGGTACCGTCGGCATTTTCAGTCAAGTGACGGCGGACCGCATCCGTTGTTTCTGAATCATAGCGTTTCTTGGCCTTTAGATTGTCCACGATGTAGTTGATGTATATATCCACGGCCTCGGAAACGGAGCTGTCATCCAGCTCAATCTGGCGGAGCGGCATTTCCACGTCGTCAAGTCTCGTTTCAATGCTGTGCCACTTGCGACTAGACACGATCCACTGAACTCCAGGCGTCTTCGAGATGAAGTCCAAAAGTTGATCGTGATCTGTAGTGCATTCGTCGAGAGCATCGATCATAAGAATGGCGTTGCCCGTATCGAAAATCGGGTCTTCTATCATGGCTGTAAGGATATCGCACATCGCCACCCACGAATTGGCATCCTCGAAAAGCTGCTTCCCTGCGTGATCATACTTCTCTCGGACGTGCGACACGAGCGACGGCTGCTGGTCAACAAGACAATATATCAGCCCACGCAGCACAGCAGTTGCATTGCTGAGTCGTGCCTCAGTGGCCTGGCAGAAGAAGTAGGAAAGGCAATTTCCAGGTTCGTTATTGAGCTCGTCGATGATACCACACATCAGCATGGTTTTTCCCTTGCCGGGGTCTCCTTTGATCCAGAGAAGCTGGCTCTGCGACTCTGGGCGCCGCCATTCAAGAAACTCGGTGTTGTTCAAAATCCACCGGTAGGAGTCCCTGAGAAGGCCACCTTTCGTCTTTTGGATACGGTCCTTGTCGTAACGGGGGTCGGTCTCCAGCAGGTCTCGTAGGCATTTGTTGTCCTCGTCGGTCTGGTGCCTCTTCTCCTGCTGCCTTGTCTGCTCCTCGATGGCCGAATTTATCCCTTTTAGACTGGTCTCCATAGCGATCGATGAGTCCGCGATTTTTTGCAGATTCAATTTGCTTTCTTCAGTGTTATACTGATCTATGTCAGTCTTAACGGCAGCCTCGGCCGTCTGGATACCGCTCAGCTGGCCTCCCCAGTCGTCGATCTTGAAAAGGTCCCTCCCAATAACGGCAAACCAGTTGCGGTAGTAGAGGCACACACTCTTAAGTTGGTATGATAGAAGCTTTTCGTATAGCTGAACGATATGTTTCTCAAGCTGGTCTCGAAGTCCCGTCTGAGCTGATCCTCCGGCCATATTCTCTTTCAAGAGAAGGGGAACTAGATTCCAGTACCATTCCATTCTTGATAGAACGTAGGAAATCCCTGCACGGTTGTTACTCGCTTCAGAAACTGGGTTCGATATAATCTTGTTGGATGTCAGCGGCGTTTCCCTGGCCTGTACTTTGATCTCACGGCGTTAAAACATACCTCTAGACCAAGACAGACGCCGACCCAAGCAACGGCAGCTTGGGGGGAAGCTTGGACAGATTTATCCACGATACCCCTCACTGACTCAACAACTTGCAGCCCTTGGCCGAGGCCCGACTTTATGGCAGCTTGCTTCCTGGTTCGCTGGAGCCCTTTCTGGACCAGAGCCTGCATCTGCTCGCTTCGCGCCTCCTTACTGCCGGATATTTCATTTTTAATGGACTCGGAGATTGAATCATCCCCGCGTAGCTCCGCCGACAGAATCTTTTCGTAGGCTTCAGCCAGCTCTGGGTCGTTTGCCTTGAGATTGTCATAAGCCTGGTTCCAGATGTTCTCCTGGAGGGTTGGCAAAGGCACATTGTCGTCAGAGGTATTGACGGTCTTGGGTTCATCTGAGATGGCAGACTCCTGCTGGGGTGCCGGGTTATTTTGAGAAGCCTCCGGGGAAGCAGTCTCCGATGGTGTCGGCGAAGGCTTTCGAGAAGAGGCCGAGGATCCTGAGTGCATGGATCGCCATCCCTTTTTGAACTTGGATTTGACGCTAGAATCGGATCCAAAAAGCCCCATCTTGACTGAAAAAGAACCAGGACGATATCTGTGTAAGAAGAGAGTTCTGTTTCACTGACAAAGTAGTGGTTATCGATGCCCTCTTAAACAACAATGGCAAGTTGGGATGAAGCGGAGTTTCTTGGTATGCATATGCGATGCTCCGCGCCTTCGGAGTAGCGTAAAGAAAGCAAGATACCGGCAACTGAAAGGAACATCCTGGAAAAGGGTATGGGCTTGTATAGTCTGGCACATTCGTCACGCGTCGTAAGCTGACTCTGTTGCATGGATGTACTATTTGCTGACATGCATCTGCATGCTCGAGTGGTGGCGGGGTATTTTGCAGCGTCTCACGATGCAGGTCCGTACGATCAATTCGAACAAGGTGAAAAGAAGAGGAAAAAGTGGGCGAAGATCAACGTCAGTCGCCAGCCAAATCTTGCAAGGAGAATAAGGCTGGGACCCGACGGAGGATGATAATGCTGGTGATGTATTTTTGGCCATCGGCATCACCCTGCTGGTCGTTCCCTTCCCTGGCTTGGCTCCTGTACCCCCCTGTGATGGAACATCGTATCAACAAAGGTGCCTCACAGATTGACAGCGGTGTGCACTTAGATAATAGAGCATACAAAGTAGGAGTTCTTGTAGAGAACTAGTCGTATTTATATAAGCTCATTAGGTATGCGACCATGATGTTGAGGTTCTTAAGAGACGATCTCTGATGTGTCTTCGGTATCTGGATTTAAACTTGATATTGGTGATGTACAGTCACTACATGTAGACACACTCCCGACTGTCTGTCAGCTGCAGGGAACTAGAGAATTATAGCATACGACCGTTTCAGACAAACACAGGCCAGTTCCATATATCAGACTATGCACATTCGTATGCCAATATATATCAATTACGTAGGGATTGGACGTCGTTGCGGCATTGGCATACATGTAGGGTAGTATGCCGAGCTCGGAGAAGGAGGCTAACACAAGGCAGACATGTGCTTATAAGAACCGAGCCTGAGTACGCCATGATCTGACAATTGGGCTAATTGGTCCAGCTTATATCACCGGTAAAGATATTAGCCATGAACATCGATTATCGAATGCAAGAGCACGGAGTTGTGATGCCGCTGTGACGCCCTTGTGTATTTGTACGTACGTGGTAGCAGTGGCACCATGTTTGCCGCAAGAAGGGTAGTAGTACTCCGTAGTACGAGGAGAGTACTCGGTAAAGGCCCCACCGGCGAGCGACGCACTTGCCTGTAGTAATAATGCCAGCGGTACAGTCATACTCAGTATTAATACGCTGGACAGCGGCTGTACTCGTAGGATTTAGAAACGTTTGCTTTTGCCGCTGCCTAAAGGGAACAAAAAAAAAAAGTCGCGTCAAGCATCAATCAGCATATTCAAACGAAACCCCTACCCTCACCCCCCGGGCAAAGACTCGTTCCCCTTCTCACCGGAGCTCGGCGCAATTGAATTTGACGACAACCGAGTCCGACGTCCCGACGGTCGCTTTTTATTCGCACTCGCAAACTCCTCGGCAGCGCGCGCGACGCCCATCTGCGCAAACCATCGCGCGCAGATAAATACCACCAAACAGCATCACCCCCTCATCACCATCACCATCGCCGTTGCCACCACCACCCACCACCAGCCACGGCCATCTGCCACCGTTCTTCTGCCGATCTCTCAAACCTCGTCGCGCATCTACTTCCAGCTGTGGTGCAAAGCCGTGACGCGCGACGCGACGCGACAGCCGCCGCTTTGTTGGCCCTTCCTCGCCCTGCTACCACCCCTCCCACACACACGCACGCACGCACGCACACCCCCCTTGGAACGACCCAAGACACTCGTCGTCTCGTCCCGTGGCAGCTATAATTAACAATATTATCACCACGCCCCCCCTTTACTACCCCAGCATTCATTCCCAGCCATGTACCAGGGTGGCTTCAACTTTGGCAACGCTGCTGCCGCCAACTTCAACAATGCCGCCCCGCAGCAGCAGCAACAACAACCCCAACCTTCACCTTCGCAGCAGCAGCAACAGCAGCAGATGATGTACAACCAGCAACAGCAGTTTGCTGGTATGGCTCCTCAGGGTGCCTTCGTCCCCGGAGGCGCCAATCCCCAGATGATGCCGGGGGCCATGGTGCAGAATCCTGGTATGCCCCAGATGGGCCCCAATGGCCAAAGTACGTGTTCAGCTCCCCTCAATCCTTCGCCTTCCTTTGCTGGGCCCTTCCTCACCATTCTGTGACGTTTCAACTGACTCGATGTTGAAAAAAAGTGCCGGCGTACCAGCAGCAATTCGCCAATTCGCCGTACGGACAGGTTATGCCGTCATCCATGAGCCCGCAAAACTTCGCTCCCAATAACTTCATGATGGGAGGTGCTGCCGCCGGCATGCAGGGCTTTCCGATGCAGCAGCCGCCACCTGGCATGCCGCCGCAGCAGGCGGCGCAGATGATGCAGCAGAGGATGCAACAGCAGCATCAGCAGCAGCAGCAGCAACAGCATCACCAACAGCAGCAACAGCAGCAGCATCACCACCAGCAGCAGGCGAGTCTTGGAGGCATGAGCCAGGTATCGACACCCCAGCGGCCACCCAGCTCCGCCCAGGCGACGCCAACGAGTGCCGTTCCCTCGCAGCAAGGTCAGCAGCCACAGCAGTTCCAGCCGCCCCAACGACCTCCGTCGCAAGGCCAGACACCCGTCAACTTCCAGCAACCCCCACCGTCAGTCGAGTCCGCCGGGACGCCCCAGACACCGTCGTTTCCTCAGCAGCACCCGCAGCAACAGCATCTACAACAGCAACAGCTACAACAACAACAGCAACTCCATCTTCAGCAGCAGCAGCAGCAGCAGCAGCAGCAGCAACAGCAGCAACAGCAGCATCAACAGCAACAGCAGCAGCTACATCAGCAGCAGCACCAACAGCAACAAAACCCCCAGCAACAACAGCAACCGGTCATGCAGAATCCTGGTGCTGCTGCGGGCAGTGTGCCTCCGCCTAGTCCTGGCGCCGACCCTCGCGATAAAGAGCGGTTTGCGCTGCTTCTCGACATCAACCACGAGCTCTTGTATGAGTCGATACAGATTCAGACGTCACAGCAGGAGATCAAGAAGGAGCTGTCGGCCGGTGGAAGCCTTACGCCAGATAGGAAGCCCACCGAGGAGGAGACGATGCTGCAGCAAGACTATGTGCAGTAAGTGTATTTTGGAACTCATCCATCCATCATAATCACTGGTACCCCCGAGGACTCGAGAAAGCGAAGACTAACCTCTGCTGAACTAGATGCATGCGTCGACTGCAAGCCAATCTATCGTACATGGCGTCGCTAGCGGATCGCAAACCCGACACCAAGCCAATCCCCTGCCCCGCACTCCTAATGGCCCCGAACCTGACCCTGGCCGTCAAGCTACGCGCCCAGCCCATCGTACCCGAGGGCAGCGACTTGAGAATCGACCCCGTCACGGACCGTGAGGAGCGCGCCGAAGCCATCAAGGAGCTTTACGGCCGTCTTCAGGCCTGCTTCCCCGGCATCGACCCCACAAAGGAGCCCGCCTTTCGTTCGACGCAGCCCGGCATGATAGCGGGAGGAACACCGCAGCAGAAGCAGCAGCAGCAGCATCACCTCATTCAGCAGCAGCAGCAGCACGCAGCCATGATGATGAGCCAGGGCAGCCCTATGCATAAGACGCCGCAGATGGGACATATGGCTGCACCCCCTACTCAGGGTGGTATTGGTCCGTAGTAGGACTTGCCTTGTCATGAGGGTTACGGTCCTTTCTGGCCTGCTGTTTTTTTTTTTTTTTATCTCTCTTCTTTCTTCTTTTCTTTCCACGAAGTAGGCGGTGTCTGTTTGAGGGTACTACGTTTTTGGAGTCTCGAACAAAGGGTTAGATGGGTATACTATTGGCGCTTCTTTTTTGAGTAGATATTTGTATGGTTGATTTCCTTGTATGTTTTGCATTTGGTTCAGAAGCAATGTGGTTGGTATAAAATACATGAGGGAAGATGGAGATGATTACTACTAGTACTACTACTACTACTACTCTTAGTGCCCAGTGGTAGTAATACCTAGTAGTTTACTCGTATAGTACTATGTATATCCTATGTTGATTTCACTCTTGACATTTTCTTACATACACTGGTGTTTTTTCTCCGCTGGTGTGGACTATTTTTTCCGCCCTTTCTTTTTGTGGTGCGTCTGCCTGGTGACGCAATGGTACCCTCAGGCCCTCCAAACATATTACTCGTACGTACATGTCGTATGATGAGTAAGAATGGACATGGCACGCATGCGGTAAATTGTATTCTGCACATTTATCTGTAAGACTTAGACTTTTGACGCACGAAATACCATACCCCCTTGATATATACGCTGACCTTTTATTGTTTTCCTATTTCCGATTGACCATAGTTGGCCCCCTCGTATTGGCAATCGACAGGTCGAGTCAGCATTCGGCGAGGTAGTTGTTGAGACGTAATTCTTTCAAGTGGCTCTAGGGTCCATTGACCAATGGGCGACGTCACAGAGACTGTCGACCACTAGAAAGTCGGGTAAAGTGGTACCTACATACTAGTTACAGGTAGTTTGGTGGGGGGATAGCGCCTCGAACAGGGCGGGGAGCCTCTGAATGAGAGAGAGATGGTGGGCGGGCAAAAAAAAAAAAAAAAAAGTTTACACTCCGATCGTCGCCCTCCATACTGCTAGTCTTTTTTTTCCCTTCTTGCCTCTTTTTTTTTTTTCTTCTTTTCTTTTTTCCCCTCTCCTTCCCCATCCGCCACAGAGGACGACTGACAGTGGCACTTCCAAATCCCCTCACCCCCCCAACGACGAGAGAGTGAAGGAATCATGGCAGTCCAACTGAAGGCGCCGTCGGTGGCTCGGCTGGTGGAAGATGACGGACTCGTGTGCCTCGAGCTTCAGGACGGCACAACCTACCAGGGTTACAGCTTCGGTGCCGACAAGAGCATCGCCGGCGAGCTCGTCTTCCAGACTGGTATGGTTGGCTACCCCGAGTCCGTCACCGACCCCTCCTACCGAGGCCAGATCCTCGTCATCACTTTCCCCCTCGTCGGAAACTATGGTGTCCCCTCGCGGGAGACCATGGACGAACTGCTGGGCGACCTCCCCGCACACTTCGAGTCGTCCCAGATCCACATTGCCGGTCTCGTCACCGCTTCATACTGCGGAGAGGACTACTCTCACTTCCTTGCCGAGTCGTCTCTCGGCCAGTGGCTCAAGGAGCAGGGTGTCCCCGCCATGTACGGCGTCGACACCAGGGCCCTCACCAAGAAGCTCCGCCAGAGCGGCAGCATGCTCGGCCGCATGAGGCGCGAGGACCGCACCCGCCTCAACGGCTCGACCACCGGCCCCGTTCTCTACGGTCACCCTTCCCTCGACTACTTTGAGGAGATTGAGTGGTCCGACCCCAACGGCGAAAACCTTGTCGCTCAGGGTGAGTCTGCTTCCCTTTGTCCCAGTTGTGTGAAAAAAAAAGAAAGAAGAACAAGAGGAAACGTGAAGATGTCTGTGTGTACATGTGCTCATACCACTCTTCTTTATAGTATCCGTGAAGGAGCCCAAGCTGTACAAGCCTCCACCTTCTGTGGCCCGCAAGCACCCTTCCGGCCGAACCATTCGCGTGCTCTGTGTCGATGTAGGAATGAAGTTTAACCAGCTGAGGTGCTTCCTCAAGCGCGGTGTCGAAGTCCTCGTCTGCCCCTGGAACCATGACCTCGTCAAGGAGGCTGCCAGCGGCGAGTACGATGGTCTCTTCATCTCCAACGGCCCCGGTGACCCCGCTGTCCTGGAGCCCACTGTCAAGAACATTGCCGCCGTCATGCAGGCCAACAAGACGCCCGTCTTCGGTATCTGTCTGGGTCACCAGCTGCTCGCCAGGGCCTCGGGCGCCTCCACCAAGAAGATGAAGTTTGGTAACCGCGGCCACAACATTCCCTGCACCAGCATGGTCACCGGAAAGTGCCACATCACCTCGCAGAACCACGGTTACGAGGTCGACGCTGCCAGCCTGCCTACGGGCTGGAAGGAGCTGTTCGTCAACGCCAACGACGGCAGCAACGAGGGTATCATGCACGCCGACAAGCCCTACTTCAGTGTCCAGTTCCACCCCGAGAGCACTCCCGGTCCCCGCGACACCGAGTTTCTCTTCGACGTCTTCATCGACACCATGGCCAACTGCGCCGAGGACCCCTCGCGCCTCAAGGCCCCGGTCAGCTTCCCCGGTGGAACCATTGAGGAGAACGAGAAGCTCCACCCCCGCGTGTCGGTCAGGAAGGTTCTCGTCCTTGGTAGCGGTGGTCTCAGTATCGGCCAAGCTGGTGAGTTTGACTACTCTGGTAGCCAGGCCATCAAGGCTCTCAAGGAGGAGAACATCTACACCGTTCTCATCAACCCCAACATTGCCACCATCCAGACCTCCAAGGGTCTCGCCGACAAGGTTTACTTCCTGCCTGTCAACGCCGAGTTTGTCCGCAAGGTCATCCAGTACGAGCGCCCCGATGCCATCTACGTCACCTTTGGTGGCCAGACGGCTCTTTCGGTCGGAATCAAGCTCAAGGACGAGTTTGAGAGCCTGGGCGTTAAGGTCCTTGGTACCCCCATCGACACCGTCATCACCACCGAGGACCGTGAGCTCTTTGCCCGCAGCATGGACTCCATTGGCGAGAAGTGCGCCAAGTCCGCCTCTGCGAACAACATTGACGAGGCCATGAACGTCGTTTCCGACATTGGCTTCCCCGTCATTGTTCGCGCTGCCTACGCTCTCGGTGGCCTCGGCAGTGGCTTTGCCAACGACGAGGACGAGCTGCGTGACCTTTGCAACAAGGCCTTCGCCGCCAGCCCCCAGGTGCTCATTGAGCGCAGTATGAAGGGCTGGAAGGAGATTGAGTACGAGGTTGTCCGTGATGCGCAGGACAACTGCATTACTGTTTGTAACATGGAGAACTTCGACCCTCTGGGTATCCACACTGGTGACTCTATCGTCGTCGCCCCCTCGCAAACGTTGTCTGACGAAGACTACAACATGCTGCGAACCACGGCTGTCAATGTCATCCGTCATCTCGGTGTTGTTGGTGAATGCAACATCCAGTATGCCCTGAACCCGTTCTCTAAGGAGTACTGCATTATCGAGGTCAACGCTCGTCTGTCGAGGTCTTCCGCCCTCGCCTCTAAGGCTACCGGATACCCGCTAGCGTTCATTGCCGCTAAGCTGGGTCTTGGCATTCCTCTCAAGGAGATCAAGAACTCTGTCACCAAGGAGACTTGCGCTTGCTTCGAGCCCTCTCTGGATTACTGCGTTGTCAAGATGCCCCGCTGGGATCTCAAGAAGTTCACCCGCGTGTCTACTCAGCTGGGCTCGTCTATGAAGAGTGTTGGTGAAGTCATGAGCATCGGTCGCAGCTTCGAGGAGGCCATCCAGAAGGCTATCCGTGCCATTGACTTCCACAACCTCGGCTTTGGCGAAACCAAGGCCCTCATGAAGATTGACGACGAGCTCCAGACGCCTTCTGACCAGCGTCTCTTTGCTATTGCCAACGCTATGCACGAGGGATACACTGTTGACAAGATTTGGGAGATGACCAAGATCGACAAGTGGTTCCTCCGCAAGCTCAAGCATCTCAGTGACTTTGGCAAGCAGATGACTGGCTACACAACGGGCGATATTGCCAGCTCCCCGGGCCTGCTCCTCCAGGCCAAGAGGCTCGGTTTCTGCGACAAGCAGCTCGCCAAGTTCTGGAGCTCCAACGAGATTGCCGTCCGCAGGCTCAGGCTCGACGCCGGCATCCACCCTTACGTCAAACAGATTGACACGGTTGCCGCCGAGTTCCCCGCCTTCACCAACTACCTTTACCTGACTTACAACGCCGCGGAGAGTGACATCTCTTTCGATGACAATGGCGTCATGGTTCTGGGCTCTGGTGTGTACCGCATTGGTTCCTCAGTCGAGTTCGACTGGTGCTCTGTCCGTGCCATCCGTACGCTCCGCAGCTGCGGATTCAAGACCATCATGGTCAACTACAACCCCGAGACCGTCAGCACGGACTACGACGAGGCCGACAAGCTCTACTTTGAGAACATCAACCTCGAGACCATCCTGGATATCTACCAGCTCGAGAACGCCAGCGGTGTGCTTGGTGCTATGGGTGGCCAGACCCCCAACAACATTGCCCTGCCTCTCCACCGTGCTGGAGTCAAGGTCCTTGGTACTTCGCCCGAGATGATTGACAACGCCGAGAACCGCTACAAGTTCTCCCGCATGCTTGACCGTATCGGTGTCGATCAGCCCACCTGGAAGGAGCTCACCAGCTTCGAGGAGGCCCGCAGCTTCTGCCAGAAGGTCACTTACCCCGTGCTGGTCCGCCCCTCGTACGTCCTTTCTGGTGCTGCTATGAACACGGTCTACTCGGAGAAGGATCTGGAGTCCTACCTGGCTCAGGCTGCGGAGGTCTCGCGCGAGTACCCCGTCGTCATCACCAAGTACATTGAGAATGCCAAGGAGATCGAGATGGATGCCGTCGCCAAGGACGGTAAGATGATTGGTCACTTCATCTCCGAGCACGTTGAGAATGCTGGTGTGCACTCTGGTGACGCCACGCTCATCCTGCCTCCCCAGGATCTCGAGAAGACCACGATCCGCCGCATCGAGGAGGCCACCAGCAAGATCGGTGCCGCCCTCAACGTCACGGGCCCCTTCAACATCCAGTTCATCGCCAAGGACAACGACATCAAGGTCATCGAGTGCAACGTTCGTGCCTCGCGCTCTTTCCCCTTCGTCTCCAAGGTCATGGGTGTTGACCTCATTGAGATGGCCACCAAGGCCATCATGGGTCAGCCCTTTGAGGAGTACCCCCCCACCGACTTGTCCCCCAACTGCGTCGGTGTCAAGGTGCCCCAGTTCAGTTTCTCGCGCCTGTCGGGTGCTGACCCCGTCCTGGGTGTCGAGATGGCCTCGACTGGTGAGGTCGCCTGCTTTGGTGTCGATAAGAACGAGGCCTACCTCAAGGCCCTGCTCTCGACTGGCTTCAAGATCCCCAAGGCCAACGTTCTGCTGTCTATTGGCTCCTACAAGGACAAGAAGGAGATGCTGCCGTCGGTGCAGAAGCTCCAGAAGATTGGCTACAAGCTCTTCGCCACTGCCGGTACGGCTGACTTCCTCCAGGAGCACGGCATTCCCGTGCAGTTCCTCGAGGTCCTGGGCAGCGATGAGGACCGCAACTCGGAGTTCTCGCTCACCCAGCACCTGGCCAAGAACACGATTGACCTGTACATCAACCTGCCGTCGAGCAACAAGTACCGCCGTCCCGCCAACTACATGAGCAAGGGCTACCAGACGCGTCGTATGGCCGTCGACTACCAGATCCCTCTTGTCACCAACGTCAAGAATGCCAAGATTTTGGTCGAGGCCATTGCCCGCCAGTTTGAGCTCGATGTGTCCAAGCGTGACTACCAGACCAGCCACCGCACTGTCGTCCTCCCCGGCCTCGTCAACGTCGCCGCCTTTGTGCCCGGCATTGTCACGCCCGGAAGCTCTGACATGCAGGCCGTCACCAAGGCCTCCATCTCTGGCGGCTTCAGCATGATCCGCCTGATGCCCATGGGTGTTGAGGGGTCCATCACGGACGCCATCACCCTCAAGGCTGCCCAGCTGAACAGCAAGGACGGAGGCTACTGCGACTACAACTTCTCCATCTCGGCCACTTCGGACAATGACTCCAACATCAGCACCGTCTCTGGTGAGGTGGGATCGCTCTTCATCCCCTTCAACCACCTGTCGGACAACATCAGCAAGGTGGCTGCCGTCACGGCCCACTTTGACGCCTGGCCTGCACACAAGCCCATTGTCACGGATGCTAAGCTGACGGACCTTGCCTCGATCCTGCTCCTGGCCAGCCTGCACAACCGCCGCATTCACGTCACGTCGGTGACGACCAAGGATGACATCCGTCTCATTGCCCTCAGCAAGGAGAAGGGTCTCCAGGTTACCTGCGATGTCTGCGTCTACTCGCTGTACCTGTCGCAGAAGGAGTACCCCGAGTTCAAGCGCCTGCCAACCCCCGAGGACCAGGCCGCCCTCTGGGAGCACATCGGCGTCGTCGACATCTTCTCGGTCGGCAGCCTGCCTTACCAGCTGGCCAGGTCCGAGGGTCACGAGGCCGACCCGTCTATGGGTATCACCGAGGTTCTGCCTCTGCTCCTGACGTCTGTTTCGCAGGGCAAGCTTACGGTCGCCGACATTGTCAAGCGCCTCTACGAGAACCCCATGGCGGTGTTCGAGCTCCACGAGCAGGTCAACACGTCCATTGAGGCCGAGATCGACCGCGCCTACACTTACACCTCGTCGTCGTGGTCTCCCTTTGAGGGCCACAAGATGATGGGCTGCGTCAAGCGCGTCACCTTCCAGGACACGGCCCTGTGCCTGGACGGCGAGCTCCTCCCCGTGCCTCCCATGGGCAAGAACGTGTCCTCGTTCCTCCTGCCCCCGACGTCGCCGGTTGTCAAGCCCACCGCGGCTCCCTCGATTGCCCAGATCACTGAGAGCCCCCTGTCGTCTCGTCCCAACAAGCAGCACCAGCTCCTTGAGCCCGTCAAGATCGGCGGTGCCCGTGATGGTGCTGACCTGGACCACCACCTGACCAGCCCGTCGTCGTCGTTCCCGCCTAGGCAGCTGCAGCTGTCGAGCAACTCGTCGATTGACCAGCTCCTGTCGCGCCCCTCAGCCTTCAGGAACGCTCACGTGCTATCGGTCAAGAGGTACTCGAGGTCCGACCTCCACCTCCTGTTCACGGTGGCCCAGGAGATGCGTCTGGGTGTCCAGCGCGAGGGTGTTCTCAACACGCTCCGCGGAAAGGTTCTGTGCACGCTGTTCTACGAGCCGTCGACTCGTACGTCGGCGTCGTTTGACGCTGCCATGCAGCGCCTGGGAGGACGCACGATCCCCATCGCGACGTCGCACTCGTCTGTTCTCAAGGGCGAGAGTCTCCAGGACACCATCCGCACGCTGGCGTGCTACGGTGACGCCATGGTCCTCCGCCACCCCCAGGAGACGTCTGTGGACGTTGCTGAGAAGTACAGCCCCGTCCCCGTCATCAACGGCGGCAACGGCAGCAAGGAGCACCCCACGCAGGCCTTCATGGACCTGTTCACGATCCGTGAGGAGCTGGGTACCGTGCAGGGCCTGACCATCACCTTCCTGGGTGACCTTCTGTACGGCCGCCCGGTGCACTCGCTCGTGTACCTCCTGCGCCACTACCAGGTGCAGGTGCAGATTGTGGCCCCCAAGGAGCTCCGCCTGCCCGAGTCTGTCAGGCAGCAGCTCATCGCCTCGGGCCAGCTCCTCTGCGAGTCCGAGTCTCTGACACCTGAGATCCTCGCCCGCAGCGACGTTCTCTACTGCACCCGTGTGCAGCGTGAGCGCTTCGCCACCGAGGCCGACTACGAGCGCGTCAAGGACTCGTACCGTGTCGACAACGCGGCCCTCAAGCACGCCAAGGGTTCCATGGTTGTGCTGCACCCTCTTCCCAGGAACGAGGAGGTTGCTGAGGAGGTTGACTTTGACCAGCGCGCAGCCTACTTCCGACAGGTGAGTCTTTTTCCTTTATTATTTCCCCCATTGTCTCATTTGTCCCATCCCCCCCTTTTGAAACCATTCCCCTACCTCCGTGTGTGTGTGGTAAGCTAACAGATCACAGATGCGCTACGGTCTGTACTGTCGCATGGCCCTCTTGGCACTCGTCATGACCGACATGTAAACGCATTGTCTGTTGATGTGTGATCGGAAAGGGCAAGGGGAAGAATTATGGTCTTGGCTTTGGATACGAGTGTTTCCTTATTTTGCTATGATTTGATTTTTTTTTCACGAAGATTTTTGGATATGATGGATGGCGACGAAAAAGAACCCCAAACACGAATGGGAAAGGGAACGAACACAAAAAAAAAAGGTGGTATAGAGAGATTGTAGAAGTCGTACATGATTTTTTTGGCCTGATTATTTCTTTTTTACACAACGTATTTCTACACTCTGGAGTATATTATATGTGTGTGGGCGTATGGAGTGTTTGTGTGGGGATTTAAGCGCGTACGATGTATATACGTTGTGTATACGTCGTGTGTGTTTGGTGTTTAGCGTGTATGCGTGTTGTGTGTATTGTGTGTATGTGTATATATGTGTATAGCGTATTTTAGTTGTTTTATAATTTCAATAAATCTATTTATCGTATATTCTGTTTCGTGTGATTTTTGTTTCTTTCTTTCATCTTTTCATTCCGTCTGTCTCTCTTCTTTTCTCTTTGATGACGACATCTTCGACTTGGCTGTATTGTGTCTTTGCCTGATTGTCAGATGTCGAAAGTGGTGTTACTGAGGCACGCTCTGGTGCTAGTACCTAACTAGACTCTAGTACTACTAGTAGAAGCCCGCCACTTTGGAGGGGGCCCCGGGGGGCAACATCGGGACCTCTTCCGAACCATAAGTACATGATGCACGTATGAGACGATAATTTTGCACGTCACCATTCATTCTTCCAACCTTTAACACTCAAAACAGACAGATGCAACGACTATTTCGATCAACAATGGCTCTCCACTCTGCAAACGACATGTCAAAGCTGATATGTAGGCACTTCTCTCTCTTTTACTCTTTCCACCTTTCAACACCCTTGATTATGGTGACCAACTCTGACTGACCCCCTCCAAAAAAGTCTCCCCCGCCGGATCCCAGCAGAACAGCCAAGCAGGACAATTCACCCTGGGCCAACTCCACCGCTCAGATCTAGACGAGGCATCCCCCATCCCCCAATTCCACAAATGGTTCTCCCAAGCCCAGCAGAGCGCCAAAGCACCCGGCGGCACCACTACCGCTGGTGAAGCCACCACCACCACCAGCCCGCTGATCCCCCACCCGGAGGCATGCACCCTGTCGACGGCCGAGCTGCCGACGGGCCGCGTCTCCTCCCGGATGGTCTACCTCAAGGAACTCGACTCGCGCGGCCACTTTGTCATCTACACCAACCTGGGGACCAGTCGGAAAGCCGCCGACCTGCGTACCAATCCCCATGCTAGCCTCTTGTTCTTCTGGGAGGGCCTGGAGAGGCAGGTCAGGGTGGAGGGCAGGACGGAGAGGCTGACGCGCGAGGAGAGCCAGGTCTACTTTGACACCAGGGTCCGGGGAAGCCGGCTGGGCGCTTGGGCTAGCAGGCAGAGTCGGGTCCTTGTTCCTTCTGGGGAGGTGGGAAGCGACGAGAAAGCGGAGGGTGGCAAGGGAAAGAGTCAAGATGATGATGGTAGAGCTCAGTTGGAGGGGTGGGTCAAAGAGGTCGAGGATAAGTTTGATGGACAGGACGATATCCCCGTCCCGGAATTCTGGGGTGGTCTGCGTGTCATTCCTGACAATGTCGAGTTTTGGCAGGGCAGGAATAACAGGCTTCATGACCGGTTCTTGTATACCCGTGTTGAGGGCAAGGATGAGTGGTCCCTTGACAGGTTGAGTCCGTAATCTTTGGTCTTTATATATATTCAAAGCAGTAGCAGCAGCAGCAGTAGTAGTAGTAGTATACTTTGCATTAGTTCACTTTCACTCTTGAAAAAACATCACCATTCTTGCATACTGTAACATGACAAAATTGAGTGCGTATTATGTATTATATATGCCAATGCTCCCTCTAGGAAACATGTACTCTCAAACGTAAACTCGCATGCCTGAACAAAGCACCCTTGTACCCTCCAATGATTAGATCAGCAAATATAAAATCAAACGCCTTTTGGCTGAACCCTGCAGCCATGATTGGGATATCATATTAACAAAAACACCAGTAAGCGCCGTGCATGCCGTGATAACAACATAAGAAAGAGCCAATAAACAACAAGAAGAAAAGAGAAAAACAACCCATAACTATTCGAGCATAGAAGGGTTCATGACGACAGCCATAGTCTTGGACCGGCTGTGGGACATGGCAAATGTGGAACTCTGGGGGCCGGCAGACGCAGGAGGGGAGGCCAGGCGTGCAGGAGGCTGCAGGCGTTTCTGGTCGCACGCGTGGTCATGAGCGTTGGCGTAACCGCTGTGCTGGGCAGCAAGCTGCATGTCGACCATGGCGTCGGCCAGGCAGGCCTCGTCGCACAGCGGCATGATGCGGTACCCCAGGGACTCCATCATGCAGCGCTCCGTCGTGTTGAGCTGCTCGCCGGACCACATGTCGCGGCCCCACGAGGAGCAGTAGACGCCGGCGGGACGGTGGAAGTCCTCTATGAACTTGGCGGCGATGACCAGGGCGGCCAGGACGATGACCTCGGGGCTGACCGAGTCAATGTGCATCAGGCGCTGCTGGTACTCGTGGTGGCAGTAGTCGCTCAGAGGGGTGGGCGGGAGAGAGTGGCGCTTCGCGGGTGCAGTGGCTGCTGGGACGACGGGAGAGGGGGAAAGGGACATGGGAGGCGTGTCGGGGGTGGTGGGAGCGTTGGCGGTGACGGAAGTCTGAAGAGGGCACGAGAGGCGCCATGTACGGGCAAACTTGGCACCGAGGCTGTCGAGGATGCACACGGCCAGAGCAATGGTCTCGAGATCGAGGTCGGCGCGGCTGAGCATAGCCTGCACCAGGGGGACAGAGGCTGTGGCTAGGGAGGCAGATGTGGGGATCAGGTTGACGAGGTGGATGGCAGGGCCTGTAGGAGCAAGGAAGCAAAGTCAGTTAAAAAGTTCAAGTTGGATACATCGACTGGACATTGCGTCGCCCAGATACGGGACAAGGTGTTACTGCTTGTGGGTGTACGGCAGCTGTCAACAAAAGGGAACTTACCTCGCAGCTTGGGGTTGAGCGACTCTCCGTCGGCAAGGCTGTTGGTGGGAGAGTGGGAAGAGACGGAGTCACGAGAGCTGGGAGGAGGAGTGGGCAGGCTGGAAAGTGGTCGGTAGGTGAAGTAGCCATCCTCTGGGTAAACGTCCTGGTCGTCATCGTGGATGACCATCTTCTGGGTGTCACGACGCATCATGGTGGTGGGTGGTAGGTCTGGTGTGTGGTGTGTGTATGTTTTCGGTCGGGTAGTGTCGGTTGACGTCGTCCCAAGCTCTCACTATTTCCTTTTCTTTTCTTTTTTTTTTTTCTTCTTCCTCAATTCAAGTGAACTGCTCGGTCATGTTCTTGTTGTAACGAAGACTGATCCATTCAACAGAATGTTGTGAATGATAGGCCTGTATATTGGTGTTGGAGGTGGTGACCGGTTGGGGTGTAGCGCGAGGCTGTGACGTTGGTCTGGATGCGAGCCGGAAAGGGCACGCGAGCAGCTTCTTGGTTGGCGAAATGGCTGCGTCACTGCTAGAAGGGACACAACAAGGGCGCACGGAACAAAGAAACGAGGGTCCGAACAATGACGAAGAAACAGAGTTGGATTTATTCTTTGTCTCTTGGGTTACAAAAAAAAAGAGAGAAAGAAGGAGAATAAAATATGATTCTTTTTTAAAACAAGGGCAAAAGAAGAAAGAAAGAAAGCGGTATGGGGGGGTCAAGGGAGATGGAGGGGGGGGAAGGCGCCAGGGACAATTATAATATTTTTTTTTTTGGATTGCCGTACCTGCGCCAGGTCCTGGTCCTAGGAGGTCCTAGTGGTAAAAATGCACGGGTAGTAGTACGGGTAGTAGTACGAGTACTCTAGTAGTTAGGTACTCTAGTAGTGGTACGGAGTAGTGGTAGTAGTAGTTAGTAGTAATTAATACGACATAGGTCCTCGTAATGATCCGTACACGGTACTGGTAGTACGGGAACGAGTTTGCTCGTAATGCTGCGAGTACGAGCCCGGGGACCCAAAGTCTCTTGGTACTTGTTGAAGTCCCTTGGTACCAAGCCTCTTAGTTACGGAGTTTCATGGATGATGGACCATAATACGGGAGACCGGGGTGTAGGGGGGGAGGGAGTAGGAAAAGCGGAGACGGTTTCTTGATCTTTTCTGGCAGGGCCGCGTAGGACTGCACTGCACGAGGAGACTGTACACATACTCCGTACTCGTACTCCATAATAAGTCAAAGAGAGAGAGAGAGAGAGATGGACGGTCGTACCTGCTGTTTGCGTGATGTTTACGATACTTGGTCATACACCCTTTCTTTGGTGTCTAGGCTCGTATCCCATACAGAAATGCTCAGCCGCCCACAGGTGGCGGCGCCATGCCGCTCGCTCTCCCTGAGTTCCGAGTCCCTTTTTTCCATCATTCCCTTTCGCTCTTTCCTTGGCCCACTCTCTCCAAACCTGCACCTGCATGAATTGAGGACAAAAAAACAAGCAACCCAGCAATGGAAGGAAGGAACGAGCCACCAGATGCACAGATGCACTGTCACACACACACACACACACACACACACTAAATAAACTATTATACATGTATTGTGCAATAATAATCCAATGACGGCATAAAAAACAATGCGTGTCTTTTTTGTTCCTTTGTTGCTTTTTTTACTTTGTGTGTGTTTGTGTGATGCTTCATGCTATTACTAGTACATAGTATGTCTTTGTTTTCTCGTACCTGCAGTCCATGGCTTGTGCAAAGCAACAGAATACGAAGCTTGATGAATCTCGGTTTAACCGCGCCAAGCCAAGAAAGGGACCCATCTCTCTGTCAGAGTCTCTCTCTCTCTCTCTCTCTCTCTCTCTCTCTCCCAGCAGAGTTAATATCTGCGTCACGACAGGTACATACGAGAACAGGAGCATATGCTCGCTCTTAGCGTATGCTTGTACGCAAGGCTGCCTCCCTGATCATCGTCATCTCTTTGGGCTCCCCCCCCTCTCACCCTGGGCCTCTAAGGTCTTGGCTTCCTCCCACCATTAGCAAAGGCTGCAGTAGCAGAAAAGCAGGCGGTGGGTCATGGTTGTTGGTGCCAAGACAGGGGACCGTCGTCCACCAGACAGACCGCCAATGCGTCACCGTTCTGCCAAGACTTGTTGCACGTCAATGGTCATTCCATTTGTTGTTGCTTTGGACTGACACTCACTAGGACACTGGGACACTTTTTCTCGTCAATCAATGGTCAGTGCCTCCATGGTCAGTGACCCTTAGGTTTGTTTGTTTTGTTGATGGTTTGTTCGTGATGAGCGACAATGTCCTGATTTGTACGTACGTCCGTCGTATATATGCGGTAGTACGACGTACACTCTACGAGATATTGACAGGTTTCCATGCTTCATATCCTCGTAGTACTACTACTAGTACTACGGTACAGGATGACCCCCGAGTTACACACCGTCATTCATCACTAATTATGACCCTTTGCGGGGACCTTTTAGTACAGAAATCAGGACAGACAAACACACACACACACACACACCACCACCAAGACGCCTCCATGTGGATCGAGAAAAACACATAATAAAGCGTTAAAAGAAAAAAAGAAAAAAGGAAACCGGCAAATGTCAAACGAAAGAAACACGCAAGACGACGTTCTGGACTCTCGATCCCCCCTGTCACCGGCCCCGCAATCGAACAAAACCCATGCATACGGAGTAATACAGCTACCTGTATCCGTACAGGTATTCCCACTGCTGCAGCATCCGCGTCAGTGGGGGGGAGGGGAAGGATCGAGAGACAAAAAAAAAAAAAAAAAATGCAAAATGGCGCCTTCACTAATACTCCGAGGCTGAGAAAAAGAAGAAGAAAAGAGCCCACGTGTACAATATGTTTACTGTTGTTTTTTGTTTGTTTGTTTGTGGCGGCGGTCACGGACTCTCACGGATGGGATGGTCCACGGATGCCAGCCAATTTCTCTCAACTTCTCAGCCAAGGCGGAATCGGGCCTCCCTACGTCGTCGTAATTGGGGTCGAAAATGGTGCCAAGGAGGAAGGGAAGGGATATTCGAAAGGATGTCTGACTTTTCTGTGCAGCTTTGTCGTACTCGTACTGTACAATGTATGTGTAGCCAGTCGTACAGAGTACAGAGTACGAGTACTGAACATTTTGATATTCTCATAGTCGTAGATGCCCGAGACATTTTGTGTGATGCAGCCATGTATTATACTGTATCTGCATTCGTAAAAGTACTCATGCAGAAGTATTCAATGATATTATGAGTTATTCGTAATACTACTATTAGCTCGTGCCCTGTTTTCACGTACTCGTACGGATACACACACACATCAGTGATAGTCAGTGATAGTCCCTGATAGTCTCCGGGGATTATGATGTGCATGTTGATGGACATTACTGAACATGACCCGAACATCACTACTCTGTATGAATAGTCGTATGTAGAAAAAGGCCTCCCATCTCTGCAAGCGCTCCGTAAATGGTCGCTTTCTCGCTTAGTAGTATGCAGTACTAGTACCAGTACTCCGTAGTATCATGTATGCGTACTCTGTACAAGTATGCAAGGTTAGAGCACCATGACAAGGCGACGGCAATAAAAAGTCATGGGTACAATATGTTTTGCTCTCAGTTTTCTTTTTTTGCTCATGTATAAACATGACAGAAAACGTAAATGTCGGATTTCAACGATTTCCCATGTCCGAAAGAGATGCTCCATGCAGGACTCCATAGTATTACTTACTTAGTAGCTTGTATTCCTTCCGTCGTACGAGTTACGCAAAACTCCATAGTATTTACCTCCGTGTCTTCCATAGTTTGTGCTCGTAATGCCTGTACGAGTACTCCGTACGGAGTAGACTGCAATAGTAAGGAATAGGGGTCATCGATGAATGCGGTAGGTTGAAACGACGATCGCTGCAACGGCATGGATGGCGTATCCTATTATCTTGGCATGTTTTTCTTTCTCTTTTTTTCCTTCTCCTCCTCTTCCTCACGGTATATGTATCGGTGTTACGAGGTTCCCGTACGAGTAGTATGTTGGTTGTATCCGAGTTTTTTTTGCGAAGCATGATACAACTGATATTCAGGAGTCCCCTATTCAATTCAACAATAGCCAACAAACGGAAACAAACAACTCGTAGGGTCCAAGGGAGAAAAAGGGGGGAAAGGGTCCCACTTGCGTGCGAACTTGTGGGTTGTATTCTATCAAATATCGGAATATTTTCCATCGACGCACACAAAACCTACGAGCACTGCCACCGACGGTGAGCGGTGGGGGAATAATATACTCGTAGGTATTGCATTGACTCCGTACTCCGTACAAGGTATATATGTACAAAAGACGAAAAGCCGAAAAAGGATTGATGGGACTGGACTCTGGAGAGGGAGCTATTAATACTTTGTGCAATTTTATCGTGCGTTCTGGCACCATCAATAATAGTAATACGGAGTAATAATATTAACACAGCTCTCTCTCATCCCGGGCTGTCCTAACGAGGGAATACCGCCTTACTGGGATTCCCCTCTCTCTCTCTGTCTCTCTTTTTCGGAAATATTTTCCATTACTTGATATTACTACCTACTGCTACAGTACATGAGCACGTGGGCGGTGACTGAGGGCTTTTCCTCCTTCTTATTCTGCCCCTCTCCCGACGACCCGTGCAACGACCCGTGCATATACATGTACACATAGTAAGAAAAAAACTCGTACGAGTTATTGTCAATAAGCTGCATCTATAATGTAGGTAAACATGGTAATTGGGGGATAATATGACAATGACGACTACAAATAAGGGAGAAAAGAGAGAGAGAGAGAGAGAGAGAGAGAGAGAGAGAGAGAGAGAGAGAGGGAAGATGTCGCGTGTCAATGTCATCATCATCAGGAGCATCTAAAAAGTCCCGATATACCCGTCCCATGAGCCGACACGGCTGCCAAGAAGTCGAATATCCCGTATACGAACAACTAGCAGCACAGCTACAAATACCAAGCATTCACTGCCAGCCTGCCAAGTGCTGACTTTGACCAACATCCCTGACATAATCGTCATATTGGTCTTTGACGACGTAAGAAGCAGTTTTCCAATTCTTAGCAATCCACGCCTGCACTCTGTGTTCTATAGCAGAACCGTATAATACAGAACTACGAGAAGCAGTGGAACACATACACACAGAGTGTCACGAAGAATGAAGTCTACTACTCGTATTTAGCACAGACACTCTGTTCCCTTGTAAGAACCCGATCACGACACCAGACGAAAACAAATGCTCCAAGTTGTACAAGTTCCCTTTTTTTGAACATTTTCGTCTTTTCTTCTATGACTTGAGTGATACATGCAACCTTCTCTAGGTCGTATAATATATATTGCTTTGTACATGGTGACCCAATTGGGAGACGGCGATTTGTATAACCCTCCGGACATGGCCTTGCATTTGGTCTGTTTTCCGTTTCCCTCCCATGGTACTCTGTACAACAATGATAACAAAGGAATATGTTACAACAGATAATATATGTCCACCCTGTTCTTTTTTTCTCTCTTTCTTTTGGAGTGCCGCGTGTTTTGGTGTGGTGTAGTGATGTATGTATGTCGGCTCGTCGTTTTGTGTCGGCTCTATTTCTGTCCCTTTCCGTTCCTCCGGCCCAAAGGAGGCCAAATCCAACCCGCTTGGTCGCTTCGATGATGATGCGAAAACATAAAAAAAAAATGTACAAAGAAAAGAAAAAATGATAAAGTAGGTAGGTAGATGATGGCTGTTTAAAATGGAATCACCTTCCCATCCTCCTGGCAAGACTCTTGTCGTCTCCGTCGTCTCCGTGGAATCCCAGCCATTCACCCAGGATACCACCAGGTTTAGGCACGGGACACTCCCGCCTAGAAGCACGGGGGCCCTCCTCGCCCGCATCCATGGAGAAGTTGACAAAGCCCGTGTTCCCGTTCGCCTCGAGCTGCTGCTGCTGCTGCTGCTGCTGCCGACGCATCCGCCGCCTGGTGTCCATGTCGACTGAGCCGTCGGCGAGCCTGGTTGACTTGGGGGCCGGGCAGGGCAGGACGTGAGGAAGGGCCACAACCATGAAGCATGCTACTACTGTCGATGCGAATATCGAAGAGGTCATCCGTGACCTGGGATGCAGATGCGGAGGCATTGTGTGTGTGTGTGCTGTATGTATTGCCCTCAGGCAGAGAGAGGTATTATCGTCTTTCGGAAGGACACGGGATCGCGTAGAGGTCGGGAGAGACAGTTACGCGCGCGAACAAGATTTCTCAATTGAAGGTGAATTCTCGATAGTCGAAGAGGTGAGAAACGAGTGGATGATGAGGAAAGTCGTCAGTGACCGTTGATTGCGGGGTGAGTCGGATCTTTGGAGATAGTAGCTGGTGTTGGTGTGTGTTGTTGTCTTCCAATTGGGGCCCTATTTCGAGATTTTTTTTTGGCCTCGAATTCGAGGGTGCTTGCCATTTCCTGCAACCAGATTGGC
Source organism: Geosmithia flava (assembly GCA_900188565.1). Classification (NCBI taxonomy): domain Eukaryota; kingdom Fungi; phylum Ascomycota; class Sordariomycetes; order Hypocreales; family Bionectriaceae; genus Geosmithia; species Geosmithia flava. The sequence goes on from FYEV01001791.1 coordinate 121,840, forward strand.
TGGACCGTTCCAAAAACGCGCAGTAGAAGGAAGTGGGTCCATAATCCAAGGCCCCTTTTGCTGCTGACCACGCAGGAGAAAAACGGGCGAGAGTGAAACAAAACGCTACTACCGGGTAAGTAAAAATGTGAGCCCACGTATCGGACCGGAGAATGTAACTCTCCGAAGTCAAAGAGGAAGAAAAAACTGTCCCGCCCGCCTAACCCAGCCGTCAGGTAAGCAGCCCACCAAAAATCGCGACCCGGCAGGCGAACAAATCGCAGATCAGCTGCTACGTGCAATATAGCTGTTGCCTTTTTTAACGCGACCCCGTCACAAATATTATACCCCCGACAGAAACCTCCTCCCCATCGACATAAGTCGCAGACTCGATACACGCTCTGCATATCAAGCATATCCTTGATCATTTCTTCAAATCAAGACTTCCAATCCCTCCATGTGCGACATGCCGTGAAGCGCGCGCGCAAGCCAATTCTATCTAGCATCCCGCCGAGCAATTCCCAACCTTTTTGCACGTGCGCCGGCTACCCAAAATATACGTCAACAGCAACCACACATACCCAACGATTGAACAATCTCCCTCCTTCCTCGTCCCTCGACATTCCCCAACATGAGCGATCTCGACCGGTTAGCCAACTCTCTCCCGTGCTTCTCTCCCCATAGGACGTGTAACTGATCCCCCAATGTCTACAGTGCCATTGCGCAGCTGCGCTCATGTCGTCCCATACCCGAATCCCAGGTCCGCGAAATCTGCCACAAGGCACGCGAGCTCCTCATCGAGGAGGGCAACGTCGTCACTGTCACGGCACCAGTCACAGTGCGTTTCCCTCTCCTTACACCCACAAGGGAATCCCCCACATTCTGACCCTACTCTCTAGATATGCGGCGACATTCACGGCCAGTTCCATGATTTGATGGAGCTGTTTCGTGTCGGCGGCGACGTCCCAGACACTAATTACCTATTCATGGGTGAGTCCTACACCACACAATCTTTTATCAGCAAAGAAATAAAGAGAGAGAGAGAGAGAGACTGACCTGTTGGGATCACGATAGGCGACTTTGTCGACCGAGGCTTCTACTCACTGGAAACCTTCCTCCTCCTCCTATGCCTAAAGGTGCGCTACCCAGACAGGATGACCCTGATCCGGGGCAATCACGAGTCCCGGCAGATAACGACAGTCTACGGCTTCTACGACGAGTGCATCCGCAAGTACGGCAGCGCCAACGTGTGGCGCTACTGCTGCGACATATTCGACTACCTGGCCCTGGGGGCCATCGTGCTGGGCGCGTCCAACACGCTGTCCTCCTCCATGGAGCCCATCGACTCGGAGACGGAGATCGAGGTGTGCGACCAGAGCGGCGGTGTCATGTCCCGATTCCCCCGCCAACCGCAAGGCCCAGCAGGCGGCGAGAGGACCGGCCCCCCGGGGACGGGCGCCTCCGGCTCGAGCAACGGTTCCGTGGGCAACCCCACCGGCGCGGTGCTGTGCGTCCACGGCGGCCTCTCCCCGCTCGTCGACTCGATTGATAGGATCCGTCTCATCGACCGCAAGCAGGAGGTCCCCCACGAGGGCGCCATGTGCGACCTCCTCTGGTCCGACCCGGACGAGATCGACGGCTGGGGCCTGTCGCCTAGGGGCGCCGGCTTCCTCTTCGGCGCCGACATCGTCAAGGTCTTCAACCACCGCAACGACCTGAGCCTCATCGCGCGCGCCCACCAGCTCGTCATGGAGGGCTTCAAGGAGATGTTCGACGCCTCCATCGTCACCGTCTGGTCCGCCCCCAACTACTGCTACCGCTGCGGCAACGTCGCCGCCGTCCTGGAGCTGTCCGAGGACGACGACGGAACCGCCATCTTCGCCCGCTCAAATGGTGATGTCGGCCGCTCCAAGCAGGCACAGGCTGCCTCTGCCTCTGCTGCTGCCGCCGCCGCCGCAGCAGCCGGTGTCTCCACCCCCATGCCCGGCGACTCCTCCTCCGGTGGTGGCCCCGCCCCCGCTCCGCCCCCTCAGCTCCTCAGCGGTCCGGCACGGAGGTACCGCGTCTTTCAGGCTGCTCCTCAAGATTCGAGGGGTATGCCTGCCAAGAAGCCCGTTGCCGATTATTTCTTGTAGAATCTTGTCTTCTTCTTCCCTGTTCCTCTTTTTCTTTCTCTCCATCTCTCCATCCCTCCCTCTTCAGGAAAATCCCCATATATATATATATGCTCCCCTGCCCCCCTTTTTTAGATACCTCGTTTTTTTTTCTTCTTTACCCTCGGTTCTTTTGTTTTTCTCTGATGGAAGGGGATAGGGCTTTCCGGGGTATAACGGCTGTTGCATTTCTCTTGTTTCTTGTTTTTCTTTTTCTTTTCTTTACTTCCTTCTTGCATGTTATTGTTCTGTGACATGTTCTGCGTTTACGGTATGCACTTGTGGTATTATGTCTATGCGTTTGGTATGAATTGTCCCATGGCTCGGATGAGCGGATTTACATAGGAAAGCCCGGAGTTATTATAAATGAATTTTGTTTCTTTACATGCCCCTTTACTCGTTCCCGGTCACTCTGTCTGTAACCTCCTTTTATCTGATATACGACCGTGTAGTTTGATGGTACTAGCAGTAGTAATTGTGTCCTTGTTGGAGGTTGTTTGTTAGAAGTTGCTTGTTGGTAGTTGGATGGATGGATATATATATATGGACGTCATACCCGGTACTAGTCGAAGCTAGGCCCTAGGGCACTACTACCGTAGTCCGTGCTTCTTTGTCCTTGGATATGTTGTATCCAACATAGATGGGTCGCCACTTTTCCGCTATGACCTACACTATGTCTAGCGCGTGTATAGTCGTGTCTATATATCTATTGGAATGTGTATTCCACGTGGGGGAGTATGGCTATACATAATACAATACTCATAGAACGGAGAAAATATGAGGAACATCTGCTAGCATATCGTAGCGCCGTTGACTCCTAGTATGTGGTGTTGGTGTAATTGTGATCCGTACCAAGCTCGTTATAGACCCCCCTCTCTCTGTCTATGATTCCGTAGCACGCGTATAAAACTAGCTCCACGCTATATATCATGGTATATACAACCTCTCATCTTCCCAGGATAAGATATTTCCAACCCCGTTTGCTCAGAATCACACCTCGGATTCGTCGTTAGAAAACAGTGAGCCTTCACCGGGCTGTTGTCTGCTCGTTGGTTGTTGGCCCGTCTTGTTGTGTAAGACAGGTAAATCTTCAAAAGGCAAAGTGCTGGCCTATGTACAAATCCGATCGTTCCACACCGCCACGATCCCCAAAGATATCATACTCCCCCATGCTCCTATCCTATTTCCATAACAATCACTCTTCTCGAAACTCCTCCATTACTTCCCCAGGGTGTATCCCTTGGCCTTTATACAATCTGTGGCCTTGATGATCGCATCGAGCTCTGATCCTAGGTCTCTGCGGGATCTGCGTGCGTTGCAGTGTCGAGTGCATCATGGATTATTTGTCCCAATATGATCCATGTCGCAGGAAGAACGATATCGTAGCCGAATTCAGGGATAGCCTCGTGGTTGGCCATACCCTCGGGGAGTCGGGGCAAAGGGGTCGTTCGGATTATAACTGACATTACCACCTGTCATTTCAGGGGGTAGAGGGTGTATAGGAAATCCTTGATGCCGCGACTGGTCCATCAAGGTTTCCTGTCGTTGCTGGTGATGTTGCTGCTGCTGCTGCTGCTGCTGGGCTGATTGTGTCATGAATGCATCCATACGTGGAGTCGCAGCTGGGTTTATGGGATATGGCGCCATCATGCTGGCTGCAGTAGCCATTGCTGGTGGTGGTGGTTGCATATGATGCTGTTGTGGTGTTTCCCACAACGAAGAGGCTGTTGTCGAAACGCTTCCGGTGGAATCTTGCGGGCTTGTTTGGACGGACATGGGGAATGCGGTGCTCTGGTCGGGAGCAGCTAGTCTTCGTGGTTTGAGTTGTTGCTGTAATGAGTGGACCGACTGGCTGGTGCTCGCCCCCAGACCATGGGACCCAGGGGCCGTGGCAGATGAACTTCCAGAAGCGGGATCGATTGCTGTCTGAGTCGCTATTGCCGTCTGTAAGTAGTTTGCAATGTACTCGTCGCCGAGGCCCTGTCTGTTCAGGAGGTCACGAAGATGACGATTCTCCTCAGCTACCCTCCTAGCAGCTACCTGGACCTCGGTGGAGGCTTCGATTCCCTGGAGCTCGCAAACACGCAGACGGTGCTCCAGCTCCTGGAGGTACTCCCTCTTACGGGCGCGTGATCTTCTCTGGTTGTCTCGAATACGGGCGAGGTTGGCTTGATGCTATTTCGGAAGCCAGGCGCGGGAGGGGAAAAAGGGGCTCCATGTTGGTCAAAGGAAATCAACAAAATCGGACAAGGGAAGCCGGACGATCGATCCAGGAGAGTCAGGGAAGTAAAGGGGAAGAAGATCATGAGGATGGCCAAGATGATGAAGATGGTCGACGTCCGCGGGGGGGGCTGGACTTACAGAGGGTGTTGACATTTAGCATAGATTCGTCCAACAAGCAGCCAGGCAATACGAAGTATATCGGTGGTAGGTGGGTCTACGCCTGCATCTGGACGAGAGAAGGGTGGAACTTGGACAGGGTTACACGACTCGTCCTGACCATTCCAAGAACGACCCCCAGCCCGCCGTCCAGGACGGATCAGAAGGAGAGTTGATTCCTGATGTCCCGACCAGGTGGGCGAAGGCGAGCCCGGGTGATGATGCTGTCTTTCCACGTCTTGGAAACTCATACACACACCCCATGCGCACAAGCCAGAGGGATGATGACCGAGCTTCTGGGGAGGGGGGGCGGTGGTGGGTTGCGTTTTCTCCCCCTGACACGTCTCTTGCGGGAACAGAGGGGCTGGTCTTGAACGCGTATGAGTATGTATTCTGTGACTCCGTACGGAGTAGTCGACGCAGGGTTAAATTCCGCAGCCTGAAGGCAACAAGACCAAGAGTTTTCGAAAGTAGAAATGCACAGATGGAATAATATCGATGTGATGCCGGAGGTAATGGCGCAGAAGAGGCATAGATACCAGTGAGGTGATGATGAAGGGGCAAAATGACTGTAGATGTCGTGGGTTTGGAGCCTCGTACAAATTTGACGGCAGTCGATCAAGGAGGGGAGGATCTAGACGGCAGGAACAACCAGTTGATCCTTCCGGGACTAAAGCTGCACGCGAGAGGAAGAAGAGGGAAGAAGCAGCAGCAGCAGCAGCAGCACTGGGCGTGGCTGACTGGGACTCGTCCAGCGCAAAGAAAAGGAACATGGAGGGTACCTGCAGCGAATACAACTACGCGGTTAATAGGCTATATTGAGCAGCACTAGGAGATAGCAGCTTTTCAAGTACATGTAATATGGAGAGCCTTCCTCGCTCTCACCGAGAACACCAAAGTTTTTTTCCAACTGTGTAGTTTCTTTCTCTTTTGCATTCGTATACTACATGTACGTACACATTCTTCGCCCAAGCTGGAGTTCTAGAATACGGGTACCCAACCATACACGTGCACTCAGTTCACCCGGGATAGAGACACGATGTACCAGAGAGAGAGAACGTTGTAGGTCGGAACTCGTTCATACTAGTACTAGTAGAACAGAGAGAGAGAGAGAGAGAGATTCTGATGGTGTGAGGGAACTATTACGTCGCACATTGCAATGTCCACAAAAAAAGGGAACCAAAGGCCATATGGTTGAGGATCACCGGCGCGTCCCAGTCCCAGTAGTATGGTTAATGGTCAATATGTATCTTGACCGAGCCATCCCTAAGCTTTCTCTCTCCCTCCTTGGCCATATGGGGGCGACGGGTAATGATGTTGATCACCATCACAACTCGGACCCTTTGCTGACTACGGAGTAGAAGCGAGACCGAGGCTCTAGTTTCTTGTACCAATTTCCAAGGGGTGGTGGCTTGGCCGTTCCGTCAGCTGGGCCCCCTAAATGAAATCTTCCAACCACACGTCACATCGGGTACAGGCTAGCCGAAGGGTGAGGAAGAGTATAAAAAACAACAGCATATGTATAGGATTCATGCGCATGATCTCAATCTGCGTCATGGGATAGGGAGCACAGATGAGTACTCGTATATATATCAAAGTGGATGGGACATTGGAGAAGGGTTGAGGATGGTTATTGACGTAGTTTGTGTGTATTTCTCCCCTAGTAACACGGGTTAATGTCCTTGTCTAGTACTATTTGTCTTGGTGTCTTGCTCATTCTTCATCCCTGCGTCTCCTACCTGGGTGGCTGGTACGAGTATGTATCGCCTCCCGTACAACGGGGAGGGGGTTGACAAGTCACAACCCTGAACTGTTAGGGGGAAACATATCGCATGTCCCGGGGGACCGGGGGGGTGGCGAGGGGGGGGGAGGAAACAAGCAGTTCTCTTGTTTACGGCGTATCTGTAATTCTATGCGTGTATCCCCATGGACGACTCCGTATTAGTAGGGTTGTCTATTGCATAACACCACCAGACATCAAAGAGAAAGAGATGCTGTGGGTATGTTTTCACGACCGTATACATATACATGTATGTACCGTCCTAACATTAGAAGCTACACTTCCACTTGCAGTATCCTTTCAAGCCCTCATCATGGTACTCGGATGTACTTTCGGTCTCAGGGACACAAAACGCCCCGCACAAAAAAGTCCTCTGCTTCTCCATTATTACATATTCATCCTGGGAACCGGCTAAAGAGGTTCGTTGGGGCCGGCGTCCGACTCGGCAATGGATGGGTACGAGTAACGGGTACGAGTAAGTCGAGCGAGTGGCCAGGGGGGGTGGCCCGATTCTGACACGCACGTCGGCGAGCTGGCAGTATTAGCAATGGGGGATGGGGAGGCATGTACTAGATGTGCAAGTACTCGTTACGGGAGGCTTCTAACAAAAGAACGAAGAAAGCAAAAAGACTTTGTCAAGAAGCTGGAGCGTACTCCGTAGACCGGCCGTTGTAACTTGAGCTCACATGGCAAATATGGGCACTCCCTCTCTCTTCCTCTCCCGCCACATCCGTTCACCGTGACCACCACCACCCGCCCATACATTGATGTGTACTCTTGCCTGTATGGGGGTGGCTGCTGGTGGCTTGAAAGGCGTACACTATCGCCACCTTCTGCACATGCATCCTGGTTTCCGCTAATGACGGGGCTTCTTCAGCCGCCCGTGGCCTGTCCCACCTCACCCATACATTGGGAAGGACCTACTAGGCTACTACCGACTGGAGTATTAACGGTGGTGTACTCGTACTCGTACCCCGTACAACACACATGGCCTAAATAGCACCTTTGCTACGCCTGCTACTCTTACAGATACTTACACATGGTGAGATGACGACGACGGCCGAATAAGATCAGACGAAGCTAACGTCAATGCCCATATGCGCTGTCCTCAAGCCATGCAGGCTTGTGTGAATTCGCCCCAGTCATGTTGCCGTCTTGAAATTCTGCGAGGATGAGTGAACACGATCACGGAGCAGGGCACGCTTACATGTATTACCTCAAACCATGCAACTACACGTATCATCAGTTCGAAATTCATGTCCCTCCTCCCCCCGAAGACGCAGGATTGGCTAATTGTACAGAGTAATGGCGAATGGGAATGAGAGCATGTCATATGCATATGCCGGGCTACCTGTACTCATAGTTGGATTGGGCCAAAAAAGGATCAAGAGTCAGGGTTCTTCAGGGTTCACTCCTTCTCTGGCGTTTTCTCACATCCACACACACACACTCTCTCTCTCTCTCTCTACGGAGTACTCCGTACTTGTAGCCTGTAGTCAGTAGGAGGGAGATACATGTAGATGTACTCACCATCCTACCCCTGTCATCCACCCCCCAATCGCACGAGTACGTATTTCTGTAGGGTGTACACCGGATACGGAAGGGTCGCACCCATTGTTCACACCGATCACCGAGGAGGAGGAGGAGGAGGAGACGAGGGGAAGAAATGACAAGGATGTTATATTTTGGGAAGGATGAAAAGGAAGAGGGGGAGGAGGAGGGGGGTAGGGGCGGGAGGCCGTAGACCCTGATAAGAGCATAAAAGAAGTGCATGCATGTGCCAGAGTTGCCTTTGGGTTACACAAAACGCCACAGAAGAATTTTGAGTACTAACGGCTTTTTCTCTCCTGGACTCTAGTACGAAGTACGAGTCCGTAAAAGTTCAATATACAGAGGTGGACCTAGTAGTATCTCTCCACAACCACATGTCTGCCGACACACCACCATTTGAAGTTTTTTTTCTCTTGTGTGACGTGACGTAAAACTAACGTCTTGGATGGGTAGATGGTAGATACATATAGTGTACATTGACTCATGTACGGACATGGAGTACGGGATAGTACGCATACAGGTATCAAAGCTGACAATCACCGAGGTTGACAGTTCTGACACCGTGGTTAGCTTGAACTCTCAACTGTCAAAGTCTAGAGTCTAGTATACAGACTTTGAACTACTTCAACTTGTCAAGTTGTCAAGCTGGTGTCTGGCCCGTGGTCTCATCGCCGTAGCCTCACCGGAGACTACGGACATGCTCTTGAGGGGAGGGGGAGTCTGAGAGTAGTACACAAGACATATTAGGGGTGAAGGAATTGGAATGTCAATCATTGTCAAATTGTCAAAATAGTTGACGTGTAGTATATCCTTAGTTGTACTACCTAATCACGTTGTAAATGTACGTATATTTGTCTCCTGATTTTGATTGATTTGCCTTAGTATTCTTTCTTTTATTTTTGCTAATAATTAGCTGTTCTCTTTTCTAGATTCTTTCTCTTTTCCTTATTAAATGACATGCTCTTTCACTTGCCTTTGTATTCCCATGCTGTTTCTATCATTTTCTCCTTTTCTTCATTGAATATACAATTGCCAATTCATCAGACATATCCACCAAGGTATATGTTTTCCCCATCACTGGATTAGTACTTACAGATACATTTACATGCGCACAGACCAATGCTTGATTTGACCCTTTTTCTTCCCAGCCACGCAAAAAACTCTCCTCCCCCCTCGTCGATCTTTACTTCTGTCAGTAAACGAATCTGCCCATGTATGAATCATTTTATGTCCCGTAGAGGGTAAGGGAGTGGTGATGCTGGTAGCCATTTCTTCTTCAATATCCATTGATTGTTGACCACTTACACACTGAAAGTGGAGCGCGGCTTCCAGATGGACATTATCCGAAATAATGGACTTGGACCTCGAGGAATTTCTCCATCCAGCTCGTCGGAGCGTCTCCTCCACGCGCGTGCCCTCTTTCGCAGACTCTTGCAGTCCTCGTCGTAGATGGCGTCGACCCTATCCCCTGACCTGGCCTCGTCGCACCACTTCTTCAGGCACAAGGCGCCAACGACATGGCCGCACAGCGGCAGGATCGCCATGTCCGTGTCGCCGGGTGCATAGTACTCCGTAAGCCCCCCCGCGAGGTGCAGCTCCGTGTCCGCGTAGATGGGACACAATTTCGGGTGTCGCCGCCCGCTCGTCTACTAGCATGGAGATCTTCGGGCAGGGAATGAGCCTCTTTGTCTCCTCATTCTGGCTCATTTGACCCTGCCCCTGCCTCTACGCCACTGCTGTTGCTGCTGCTGTTGCTGGTGGTGGTGGCGGTAGTGGTGGTGGTGGCGACCAAGATGTGATCGAGATCCCCTCGTCGCATCATCTGCGACTCTGTGTAACCCGAGATGGATGGCCCCACGGGCAGCGACAGACCCATATATTCTTTCCGGAACTGCGTCAATCTTAATACCCTTCGCCGCTGTCCTTGGGTTGAGGTAGTGGTCGAATAGGGAAGGGATGGGCTCCTCCGTCATGGTGGGCGACAGGGCGCTCTCGTCTGTCTCATTTGCGTCCCTTGATGTGTCCTCGCCCATCTCGAAAAAAACCTCCCTCTCGTTGGGGAAGAAGTCGTTTTTGGAAAAGGTCAATGAACTCAATCGTTTTTTTTTTTCGTACTAGTAGAACGGTCATTTTTTTTTTCTTTTTCTTTTCTTTTTTTTTCTTGCAAACGGAACTCAAGAGTGAAGTCTTTGAGGATGATGCTGCTGTTGTTGCTGTTGGATGGTGTTGCTCTGGATGATGAGAATTGAATAGACGACGTTGACTGTAGGTCCAGGCTTTTTCTGTCGTCTATCAATTCGAATATAGAATCCTCTAGTTACCATACAAACATCCACAAAGGACATATTGTTTTTGTTGTTTTGCCCTTTGTCTGTTGGACACTGGAGGCCTTTGTGTGGCTTTATCTTGTTTCGCCATCACACGGGAGCCTTTCCCACAAGCACTTACAAAGCGTCATTGTATTTCAACATCAACGTTACAGGCTTTCCGATATTTCAGGGCTTCATCTTGATTGATTGGATTACAATATCATTTTACACAATATGAAGACGACAAAAGCTGTTGACCAGTCTTGTCCCTCAAGTAGTCAAAGAAAGTGGTCCGCTACGATATCTGTTGAGGAAGGAGGTCTCCCTACAAGAGGGTCCCTTCCTGGGGGAGAAAGGAGAAAGGAGAAAGTGATAGGAATATGCATCCCCTACTTCACGAACAGCTACAGACCTGTCGATTGTCCTCTCGTCATAATCATTGAATACATATACTCACGTTTTTCTGCTCCTTCCTGCTTGCGCACCTGTGAACAGGTCACCACCACATGAGTACCTGTCGTTGAGAGACGCTACAATATCACTACTGCTGTTATTGTTCTTATCTGCTATCCGTTATGTTACGGTAATCTGTAACGGTTGTCTTTGTTTCGCTGTCCATCATGGCGTAACTAAATAATGAGCACAACTGTCATGGTCTTTTGCCTTTGCTGTTCCGTGAACAACGGGACTGCACAGGGCTTCCGCGAACAAAGCCTTGTTTCGTCGATTATGAATTATGAAGTTTTAAAGGGACAGCAATGGCCAATTAGTAGAACAAAGAGCGCGGTCAAGTATCCAGTGTGCGTCATGAAGGTTCAAGGTTCTGTGTGGTAGTTTCAATCTCATCTTACAACCTTTCAATCTCATCTTACAGCCTGGAGCTTGCATGACTACGTCGCCTAGCCATTCTGCTCCTTGGTATCAATAGAACTCATGACGCGAGGCCATTCCCCTGCGGTCTGGACCAGACGAAGAGTGTCATTGTATTGAGATTCACACCGTCCGACGTGAATGCAACTGCGGCTCTATCATCAACTTCGATACTGGGGTACACTGGGCTGATCCTTTCTGGGATCGTGCCTTCATGCAAGCGTGCAACGAGAATTGTATATCTAGATGTGTGGGGAAGACTTACATGTGAAAAACCTAGAGCTAGTTTACAATCACAGCGAGTTGAATGCTTCATTTTCACAGTACACATGTGTTGTGCGGCGTGATGTCCCTTGCTCACAGCCATCCGTCGCATTCCTTATACTCATCCTCATCTCTCAGGTCCTCTGTCACTGTCAAACGATATATCTCCGTCATACACATATGCAAAGTGAGATATCATAGATATATATGGAATAGCGCATCTCTTTCATGTAAGCCCGGGGTGGCACTGCAGTTCCACACGTCACCAACTTCCGCGCCACCATCCCATGAGCACGATGATAACGGCGATGCTGGATCACAAACGGGCTTAAATATACTCCTCAATATGGGCCTCTGGGGCTTTACCAAAGATGTATTGACTGAGCCATAACTTTCCTCAAGAACAATTAGGCAAGCCAGTCAACATCGTAATGTGAAGTTTGAAATCTACAACACGTGTATGCATTCACGTATGAAATCCCCTTACCCTACTGTCAGTCATTATCACAGCTAGCACTGGCTCCTCTGCCGAGGTCAAGAGTATCATTATCGGCTTTATCGTTGGATACAGTCGCGAGGACATTGGAAAGCAGACATTGGTCACTTGCAACATCAAAGTAATTGTTGGTTGGTACGGCACATGGTCTTTTTTAAGGCCCTTCCGAGCCCTAAGTAGTATCATATCGCAATGATCTCACATCCGACGAGATGGCGCTTGTGAGAGAAATCCTGAGGGGATATGTTTGAAGAAGAAACCCCAAGGCTACATGTCTCTACATGTAGAGAGTCTCTTTAGGCGACGATGCTTATTGTGAATAAACTGTGATATCCCGCAGCTAAGAGCCTACTGAGTGAAATTGAGGCCTATGGATATCTCAGCCTCAACATTTGGGCAAGACATCTGAAAAGGTTCACGTCCAAGTGCCAAGTGTGGATATAAGAAAGAGGTGAAGGAAACACCGCTTCATGATCGCGAAAAAAAAGCTAGCTATTAGCGTCAACTTCCACCTCCGAGACAGCAGAACACATAATATATTGCTCACAATGCAGTACTAGCAGGAACATCTATCCAAGCGTCGTTGAGAAACTCCATCTTCCACTCTGCGCTTCTCGGCGCGCGCGCACCGAGCTCACAACGTTACTCATGGGCAAACTTCAGCTGATCCAAGTGCTGACAGCCTTTTTTCATCTTTTTCTGGCCCATATGCAAGAGATGCTTGGCATACATGCATCGTATATCACTCGTACTCGTACAACTGCGGTAAGGGTCTTGTTGGGGACGAGGGCTGTGAGTGTTTTCCCCTCCTTCTCCTCCTGGGATATCTCCATTCTCTTTTCATCCTTTACCCGCTATTACGAGGGAGGGGGATGCAATATGGAAAACTCGGGTGATCCACATGGTCACTTGTCTCTACGGGCATTATCCCTCGTACTACGGAGTAGATTGTGTTTGCGCATGAGTGAGTGAGTGGGTGAATGAGGGGATGGGTATTCCTGATGGCTGGGGCCGACGGACCCGGGGTTTTGAGGAGCAAGTGGGTCCTTGGGAACGGCTCTCCATTGTCATCGTATGAATGATTACTTGGGTTGTCTCTCTGTATGACTACTAGTACTGGTTGTACTTTTGATCTTTGCTTGGCTCCGGCGGAGGATTGAACTTGGTTCAATGCCAAGGCTGCTGCCCTGGATACCGCGGGACGGCAGATGAAAGAGAGAGAGACTCAAATGATTGATTGATTGAAAGAGGGTATATCAATCGTCGCTCTCCCTCTTTTTTTTTTTTTTTTTTGTGCACCTCCCTTTAACAGAGTTGAAGGGCTTTGTGTGTATGTACCATGCCGAAGGGGGGAGAAGGAAGAAAGGGGAAGAAAGGAAGGAAAAGACTTAAAAAGGGTGAGAAACAAGAGACGAAAAAGGAAGAACAGGTGGAACAGACGAGGACAAAACGAGTCAAAGATCGACCGGTACGCAGCGCCGCACGGTCCTTGGGCCCGACATGACGGCGGCCGGATGCAAGGGTGGGGCCCGCCAGCAAACACGGCATACAGGTAGTCGTACATGCATGAGAATTTGTCAGTCGGGAATAGTCATGGATGAGTAGTACGAGGGCGTGAAAGTGACATTCAAGGACATGATGGTGCTAATATGAAAAGGTCTTTGACAGCTGGGACAAACATGGATATGACCATTAAACTCATCGAGATGTACTCATCAACCCTTGTCCTTTGGCTGTACGAGTATTCCTTCTTTGTATCGTTTCTTTTGATTCTAAAAATGTGAAAAGAAACTAAAGACCCTTGACCGCTGATGATGGAGGGGTGAGTGGAGAAGGAAAGAAAAAAAAAAGAGGAGGCTCTTTGCGATCCTTCTCGTATCTTAAGCGCGCGCACGCCCGCTCTCCCACGGACGTTCCTGATAATACGACATACGGCATTCGGTAGAGAGCCAGAGAAAGAGAGAGTAGGATAGAGAGATCTGAACCAAAATAGCACCACAAGGCCAAGAAGTAATATAAATGGGTCTGAGGGCACACACACGGACACACGGACACACACACAACGGCTCATTGCATGTGGTTCGGATAAGGGCTTAGACATTGTCGTATAAGTCAGGCTTGGCTTGCAGGGCGGGTATCCACCACATTGTCACCACATTGTCAACTCACGACAACAATCAAGTTCAAAAGCGTCCAAGAGATAATAAGACCGAGTTGTAATATGTCGTAAGTGAGACTAGCATCTTTGATCTTGTTGTTGTACTTGGTGTGGTACTTGCCGTAGTGCTGTTCGGCGGAACCCGAAGGCATATGGAGATGTACACATGCACGCAACTTGACTAGTAGATATACAAAAGGCCTTATATTCCCAGGCTACGAGTACTTACATGCAAGCTACTACGACTACGACTAATACTTACATGAAAAGCTCCGCTGTTGAGCGAGAGAGAGAAACTCAATCAGGTTACAAGCCAAAAAAAAAAAAATCCCAACACGAGCCTCAAAGACCTGTTTGCTGATCACTCTTCTGAGTCTTGGCCCCCTTCCTGCCCTGCCGCTATGCATACACGTCAAAAAGGGAACAAACGACAGGGTCATTAGACTGCGTCTAAGTAGTAGCTATACGGATACAGGTAGTTAGTGCAGCTTATTTTATCGTGTTTCACAGGATGTCGGTGTGAAAGGCGTGCAAAGAAGGCAAGCCAAGCAAAGGAAAGAAAGAACTGCAGGTGACAAAGGGACTACATGTACGCTACGGCAGAACCAGGGTATGATTTTATGTCTTTAAGTTGTGTGTCCAGCTTGAATTGATGAGATTCATGATGAGAGAGGGGGACATTGTAAAAAAGTAGCTTTCCGTGGTCTGGCGTATATTCCGTTTGATAACGACGACGGACCTGCACCGTAACATCAGGCCGAGTTTACTTAGTCGACCTCAGGTTGTGCCTAACGTCCTTTTTCTTTCTTCTTCTTCTTCTTCTTCTTCTTCTTCTTCTTCTTCTTCTTCTTCTCCTTCTTATATCCTCCTCCCCCTCCCCCTCTTGTATCGATCTTCTTCTTCTCTCTCTCTCTCTTGCTGAATACTTCTTTCTTCACCCCAAGTCTCTCGCTCTTCCTCCTCCCCCTCGCTCACTGACCAATATATATCCTTTTCTTTCTTTTCATCATCATCATCATCATCATGCTTTCCCTCATCAAGAGTCTATTGGTCACGGCTGTCATCCTGCCTCTCACAGTCCTGGCTCAGCCTCAAATCATCACCATCACGGCTACCTCCGACAACAAGTTTGAGCCCAACAGCATCATCGCCAACGTCGACGACATTCTCGAGTTTTACTTTGACAAGGGGAACCACAGCGTCGTGGCGGGTAACTACAAGAAGCCATGCACGCCTCTAGACTCTCCATCTGGTTTCTATTCCGGCTTTGTCGACCATGCTGATGATGAAGATGTATGTTCATTTTCTTCTCTCTCTCTTTCTCTCGTATTTGTTGTTCATCTGTGTTGCTCGACTCAAGACTAACATAAACACAAGGCCACTGTCTTCCGCGTACAGCTCAACAACAGCAACCCCATCGTCTTCTACTCCTCCGTCGAGGACCAGTGCCCCAACGGTATGGTAGGCATCGTCAACGCAAACGGCAACATGACCCTCGACGCGTACGAGAAGGCCTCTTCCAAGCTGGATGACGGCACCAGCCCCCCTCACGACGCCGGCATCTGGGGCGGTCACTTCGCCTCGGCAGACATCATCGGCACCCACGACGAGCACGACGGCAACGTTCAGGGTGGTACTGCCGACGATGGTAGCGACGATAGCCCCAGCAGCAAGAGCGGCAGCAGCGTCAATGCCTTTACCGGGCTTGGTGGTGCTGGTGTCCTCGAGGCACCGGGCCTCTTTGGCCTGGTTACCGCCACATTTGGTCTTGTCTACTTGCTGGCATGATCCAAGTTGAACCCTTCCCTTTCTCCATATTTTAATGATTGTGCTTTTTTTTTTTCTTCCATTCTTCTTCTACCCTCCTTTTACTTAATTTCTTTCATCCGGCGCGGTGCATATACCATTCTGGCGTCTTCATCATGACCCAAAACTCTCCTTATACGTCTTACAAAGTAATGTCTACTATTACTTCATTCTTGTATATACTTGACCCTTATACCTTCCTTTTGTCACTTTTTGTTCTTCTACTTGTTTTTTACCACATTCTAGATTCATTAGAAATACATTTCACCTTCTTCATTGATCAAGTATAAGTTCAATATTTCAACAGCTGTGTTCCAAGTGCTAAAGTTAATTGTCTGGCGTCCAAGTCAAAGCTGCTAGCCCAGATGTAACGGTGGTATGGAGAACAATATCTGGGTCAATGTCAAGTGAGGCTGAAGAGGAGTCACTTATATTCGAGTCCTATCTATCAATTGCACTACTATCTATAACTTGGAGCATTTCAACCCTGTATTGATCATATTTAACATTGATCTCTATTCATCTAAACGGTTGAGTCCACGGAAGCTCCGATACAGGGTAACCCTCGATCCTCGGCAACTTTTTCTGGGCGCCGGTCTAATGCGGTAATAAAAAAAAAGAGACAAAAGACAAAAAATGGCGCCTCGGCAAGCCCCCGGGGGAAACCCGGCATCTGACAGGGTTCGCATCTACCTGCTGACATTCAACTTGGCATCGACACGCATTTCTGCCGACCTCAAACCCACCTACCTCCAAACGACACTTTTTCTGTCCGACTCCAAACCTGCGACTTTCCGTTCTTCTCTCCCTCCCCCCCCCTCACAACGCCCAACGGACGCACGCAATCAAGGGGACGGACGAGGCACAACAATAGAAAGCCACACACTACGAGAATTATGCACAATACCGCCTGATTTCCGCCAAGCGAACACCAAAAACACAAATCATGCGCGGGGGTGGCGTCGGCGCGGGAGCCCGGGCCCAGCAGCTCTGCAGAGCTCGACAACCCGGCTACTATTACCTGTCTCATACGCGCCGGACAGCTGCAACCTGCAATAATGGAGCGAATCACACTCGAGGGATCACCACCACCACGAGCACGACGACGACGAATAGCCGCCGCCATGGGCCGCCGGGCCTCATCAAACCGGCAGCAACGCCACGACCACGCACCCTGGCCACGACGACGGCAGCCGACACGCCAGGCGGTCTGGGACCTCTGGAAGAGTACGACAGACGGGTGCACCTCGGCCAGCTGAACAATGACGAGCACCAACGCGGCATAATCGAGAGCCTGCAGCACATGCACGACGAGCTGCGCAAATACCACGCTCCGCCCGTGGTGTTCCCTGACCTCGACACGCTCAAGGGGAACAAGAAGAAGGGGGGGTTCCTATCGTCGCTGTTTGGCGGCGGCCGTGGATCTTCGTCGTCGTCGCCGGGAATGGGGGAGTCGATACCGGAGAACCTGCCCAGGGGACTGTATCTGTACGGAGACGTGGGCAGCGGCAAGACGATGCTTATGAACCTCTTCTACGACACGCTGCCTGCGTCGGTGCGCACAAAGACGCGCATCCACTTCCATAATTTCATGCAGGATGTCCATCGTCGTCTGCACAAGATGAAGATGGAGCACGGGAGCGATGTCGATGCCACGCCGTTTGTTGCTGCCGAGATTGCCGAGCAGGGCAATGTTCTCTGCTTTGACGAGTTTCAGTGCACTGATGTGGCTGATGCCATGATTCTCAGGAGGTGAGTTTTTTACTTTTACTTTTTTTTCATTTGCGTTTATACTCAATCAAATGCTCGTGTATGAGGCTAATATATATGTGTTGTACCCCAGGCTCCTCGAATGTCTCATGTCGCACGGCGTGGTGATGGTGACAACGTCCAACCGCCACCCAGACGAGCTGTACAAGAACGGCATCCAGCGCGAGTCCTTCATCCCGGCCATCACGCTGCTTAAGAAGCGCCTGCACGTCATCAACCTGGACTCGCCGACCGACTACCGCAAGATCCCCCGCCCGGCCTCGGGCGTGTACCACACCGCTCTTGACGCGCACGCCGACTCCCACGCCCGCAAGTGGTTCGAGTTCCTCGGCGACCCTCGCGAGGCGGGCACCTGGCCCCCGCGATCCGAGGTGCAGTCCGTGTGGGGCCGCGACATCCTGGTGCCCCGCGTCAGCGGCCGCTGCGCCTGGTTCACCTTTGACCAGCTGATCCGCCAGCCTAAGTCGGCAGCCGACTACCTGGAGCTGGTGCGCCACTACGACGCCTTCATCGTCACCGACATCCCGGGCATGAACATCCAGCAGCGCGACCTGGCCCGCCGTCTCATCACCTTCATC
The DNA here is from genome assembly GCA_900188565.1 of Geosmithia flava. Lineage (NCBI taxonomy): Eukaryota > Fungi > Ascomycota > Sordariomycetes > Hypocreales > Bionectriaceae > Geosmithia > Geosmithia flava. Next base: position 139,933 of record FYEV01001791.1, read on the forward strand.
GACGCCGTCTACGAGGGCAACGCCAAGCTCGTCCTCACGGCCGAGAAGCCACTGAGCGAGCTGTTCGTCTCGCGCGACGAGATTGCCGAGTCCCTACTCAAGCACGACCAGGACGCCAAAGATAAGAAAGCGGCTGCCAAGGCTGCCGATGAGACGGCCGATGGCAACATCACCGACGCGCAGGTCAGCGTTGAGAAGCTAAAGAATTCCGACCTCTTCGCCGGAGAGGAGGAGGCCTTTGCTTTCGCTCGTGCTTTGTCCCGTCTTAGACATATGGAGAGTAAGCAGTGGGTTGAGAGGGGGATGGGTCTCGAGGCAAACGGAGGGAAGCAGGATAAGGATAGCTGGTCTAAGACGAGGAGTAGACAGTATGAGGATTCGATGTAAGGTCTTTTTTTTTTCTTTCTCTCTGTCTTCTGTTTTGCATCTAGATTCACCTTTTTGGAATCCTTTCCTTTTCTTCTTCTCCTGTTGTATAGAACAAATCCATTTTGCATCAAAGGCATCAATATCTAGCAGTACATAGCCGATGGAACCAATTTTTCTTTCCTTTAGAATCCTTCCGAGACAACCCTTATAACCATGTGCACACATCTTGAGTGAGTTTAACAACCGACTTCGATCGTTACCCTGCAACACCCCATATGGAGAACCGGCAGTTTGTGGAAACCCACGACAAGGCAATTACGGCAGCGAGTTTACCTCAGATTAGCACTAGAGGGACTTTGACTGATAATCTCTGTCTTGATCGCTGGTCTAGCCCGCCCTTGCTCCAGGTGGCTTGTCTCAGACACGCAGCCAAAGTCAACGCGGCAGTTGTAAAGGCAAAGATGATATTCAGATGGACTGGTCATTACGAGATCCACGTGTGAGCCCCAAGTACGGTCCGCCAACCAGGGATCCGTATGCAGGTTCAGTAATAAGACTTGTAAATCAAGTTTCCATGTACAGTCGTATATTCATTTTTGTCCATTCATCCAAGCAGGGCGATCCTCCGACTATCTAGGTCCCAAGCAACCCTTATCTACAAAGTACCCCTTTTTCTTCTCCCAATAAGACACCAAGATCAAGCGAATGTGATTTTACAAGAGGACCTTGACGGTAGACGCATGACTAGGAACGCCATCCTCACTGAGAACAAACAGCATCCAATACCCAGGAAGCAAGATACCCAGATCGTCAGGCAACTGCGCAGTATACTTGTTACCCGACGTACCCTTCAGAGCGAGCGGCACACGTCGCTGATCCGTGTTGATAGTGTGAGTGGCCGTGCCGTACCGGATAAGCGACGCCGTACCCTTGACGGGACCATCAGTCTCGATGGAGAGCACATCGCCAGCATGAACCCGTGGCTGGACCGACTTGATCACAGGGCGCGCGGCACGATTGCCATCCTCATCAAACAGGTAGCTAGGCGTATATATCTGCGCGTCAAAGTGGTTCCCATCGCAGTCACCGCAGAGCCCCCCGCCGCCGTTGAAGACAGTCCCGTCCGGCAGGAGGAGCGCCATGCTATGATACGTGCGCGGGATGGAGTTTGGCTGGACGACGGTGAAAGTGTCCGAGGCCGGGTCGTACATCTCAGGCCTGTACTCGGGCGTGGTGTCGGTAAAGGGGTAGCTGTAGCTCTGGCCTCCCGTGACGAAGACGGTGCCGTCGGGCAGGGCGATGGACGAGTGGAAGACGCGACGGTAGTGCATGTGGCCGGACCCGCCGCCGGCGAGCGTCACATTGGACCGGCTGCCTGGGTCGCCTATGGTGATGACGTGCGCGTTGGACGTGGCGTTGTGGTACCGGTACCAAGGGGAGCCGCCGACGGCGAGGATCTTGCCCGCCGTGGCGTCGTACATGGTCGCGTCGCCGCACATGCTGTCTGCGTCTTCGGCGCGGAGGCCCGCGGCCGAGACGTTGCCGTCCCCGGACGTGTAGTACCAGTTCATGGCCTTGCTCGGACCGGCCTGGTACACGGTGCCGTTCTTCCAGCCGAACAGCCAGGCGTGGTTGTCGGCACGGTAGATGCCCTCCTTGTCGGCTGTGAGGAGGGGACGGGAGTCAGCCCCGTTGAGGAGCGTCCACTTGTTGGTGGTGTGGTCGTAGATCTCCCCGTTCTTCACCTTGCGCTCGCCACCCCACGACCCGCCGATGGTGAAGACCCGGCCGTCAGAGCACGTCGCAGATGACTGGTAGCCCCTCGCTATTACCATGTTCGGACCGGAGACCCAGCGCTCGGCCACGGAGTCGTACAGAGATGTGCGATTTGCGTTGTTACCCCCCGTGACAATCACCCGCCCCTCGTGGTCCATCGAGATGCCCGGGCAGAACATGTCGTGGCCCGTGTTGGTCACGTTGCGCTCCGATATCTCCCCCGTGTACGGGTCCCACGTCGACGTGAGCGTGTACCCACCGGGAGACACCTGGAACTGGTCCTTGAGGAACGCCGACCACACCACCACCTTATGCGTCAGGGGGTCCACGAACCCGGCCACAGGGACGATGGGGAAGTCGAGCGTGGGCCCCCACCGGCCCAGGGAGACGTTGTCGGGGGCCACCACAGCCGGTTCAGCCCTGTATATGTTGAGCTCGGCGATACTGGCGGCCGCGTCGCTGCTCCCCTCGGCCACCATGGCCACGAGACGCACGTACCGCACCTTCTCAGGGTTGAAGGACGAGACCTTCATCGTCGCGTCCCAGTACCAGTTCCCCGTCGCCACGGGGTCGCTCCACGTCTTGCCGTCATTGCTGACCAGCACCACGTGGCGCGATATCCGGCCCAGGGTGCTGCCGTCCTGTCGCGGCTCGACTGACAGTCCGCTGATGTACTGCTCACTACCTAGATCCACGGTGACATTGTGCGCCACACCACCCGAGCCGGTCCCGCTGGGCCCCGGGGCCAGCCAGAAGGTGTTGTTGTCGCCGTCGACTAGGTTGCCGCACTCGGTGCCCTTGGCATCGGCATCGCACGTCACCTTCCACCCGGACCGGTTGATGGTGTCGCCCGAGGGGGTGGCGGTCAGCATCGTGAAGTTTGTTGGGTTCTGCTCCTCATCTACGGCGAAGGCCTCGGCCGAAGGCTCCGAGTAGATCTTTATGGCGGCGGGGGAGGCATTGACATGTCGGGTGAGTTGGATCAGAGCCAAGGCACCAATGGTACCGTATGCTTGCAACTTCATGACGGGAAATAGTAAAGATTGATTTTCAATAAAAAAAAAAACGAATGGCAGTGAAAAAAAGAATGTAATAGAGTAGGCAGTACTCAAGAATAAGCGAGTGTAACTGAGAGAGAGGCAGAGAGCTGAGTGAACGAGAAGACAGAAGGATCACTAGAAGAAGATGTTGGCTCCCTCTTGTACTCTCTGCCCTGGTGTAAGCCCTCATATGTGCCTGCAGATGAGAACACACATCGTGGCGCTTTGATCTCTCCCACCCACCCCCGGTATCCACGACTGCAGCTAGCTGACGAGGTTACCAGTTGGACGCTGCGGTGCGCCGGCAAGTTCAGTTCCCCTACGTCGTACATGAGCCGAGTATCCGGGATCTTCGGGGCTAAAAAGACAGAATCCAGCAAGTAAGTGTGGCACGGCATCCCGGCGGGTGGTGATACCCAGCTTCAAAATCTCAACAACAATCATGTTGCCCTACCTGGTTCCGGTGTTGTGCCAGGGGGGTGGTGTTGCTGTTGCGCTGCGGTTCAGATCCAATATGTTCGTTCAGCTCATGCACGGTCCTTGTTCAGAGTTCATGATCTGGCAGTGGTTCGTTTCAGGCCCTTCATGTACGAGTATGAGTTAGTGCCTTACATGGTCAAGGGTGATTTACACTAGCAATCAATACTAATCCAGGGACAAACCCTGACTGGTGATATCTCGGACGATCGATCCGTAAGATCCGTAAGGAACTTTGTCAACACGAAGGGCTTTGTGTGCCTTGGTGCAAGAGCAATAAAAAAAAAAGGAAAAAGAAGTGTGTGTAGGCGCCGACCTTGTGATTGGAATACCCTCTTTGTCGATCATCAAGCCACCACGTTGGACGAAGCTATTCCGTCGAGTTGCATCTCACGTTGGACAGAGCAGGATGGCGGCGGTGGCGGCGGGGGGGGGGAATCGAATCGGCAGCGGACAAGAAAGTTGTGTGTGTACCTGGGGTTGAGACACTCCTGACAACTGCCAAAAAGACATGGACCATTATCATTGACGTTCAGATGGTTCTGTCTTCTATGTTCAATGTCATGAACGAAATATTTGGATCAGTATTGCTTTGGTCTACCCGGCGCTTACATGCAACTACCTCTAGCCTCTAGCAAGAAGATCCATGGTGAAAAAGAAAAAAAGATCCACTTTAGAAAAAACAAAACAAGCTTCAATGATTGTTTCCTCTCACCCAAGAGCCAAATCTCCCGCTAGGGACCCCTGGCTTGTTCCTGGTCCCTGGCTTACAGGCACAAAGTGCCGTCATCGGCGTCATACTCGTATGCGACCGGTATGCGGCCATACTTTCATGTTCACCTCTAAAGTCACCAGAGGAGGGGGGAAGGAAGGATTTCTTAGAAAATACAAAAGGGGAGATTGAACACCCTCCTTTACACCCATTCGTACCTTGCACAGGTTAGGAAATCCGTCTATTGTATCCGTACTACGTACATGTATTGATCCCATTGTGTGACGATCAACGGTGGTTGGTGTCGGTTGGTAGCACAACGTACGACGTAGACGAAAGCGGAGGGATCATGGGTATCAGATACCACTAGTACGGAGTAATGGTAGTGTCAATAGACGTTGTGTGATGGTGGTGATGGAACATTGGATATTTGCGGTAGTGCTCTCTTGTACAAACTTGACCGTATGGTGCTCCGTCATTGAACTGCTAATATTAGAGACACTCATTCAATCACGTGCAACCGTCATGTCGGACCATTCTTTCCATCTGTTGGTAGCAATGCATTCATCATGGCGAGGCATTTGTGTTGTATTCTTCTTCATTACTGTGCAGCCAACAGAGGGGGCTTAACTCGGCCGTATGTGTATGTGGACCTGGTTGAGGCCATGCTGCGTGGCTGCTGCTACTGTACGGAGTACTCGTACATGTGTGAGGTGAGTACGAGTACCACGAGGACTCGTATTATGTCGTACTACACGTAGGAAAATACTCGTAGTAAAAGACAAGAATGAAAGAGTCAGCAGCGACCCGTGGGCCATTCTATTATAAGCATCTGCTGTCTGTTGGCCCCCTGCTCCCCTGGTCCCTGGGCAAGTCTGTGTACTCGTAATACGCGGCTCCTCGGGCTTTCCTTCGGATTCCCCAGGCTCCAGGTTCCAGTGTTGACATCAGCACTCCTCAACGTACGGAGTACGCAGTACTCGTACTCGTAGTCGTAACACTCGTACACTCCGTCGCTCCGTGCGCGTACAGGTCAACTCCAGTCTTGTCTGATCCGGTCCGGTGCGTGGCGTGGCGTGTTTTCAATGAAACGTCGGGACTCCCCTTGCACTAAAAGTATGTCGCAGCATGTCATTACCCGGCCCTTGGTCAGTAGATGTTTATACTCGTGTGCATTGATACTTGTAAGGCGAGGATGAAGGAAGAGGAGGAGGCGTAGCAGTTGGACTCAAATGTACATGATCCGGAGGAATACGAGTGTTGAGTGTTAGGTAGCAAGGTAGTAATGGTACTCACACCTTGGTCAGAAACGGAAGTAGCTCTTCGGCGACGTATGATCGAGCTTGTTTCCACGATGGAAGAGTAGGCTGTGTCCGGGGACCGCTGAGCTGCTGGTACGAGAACCTCCGAGAACGAATGCCACGCATGCTTATGTGTGAGAAGCTCTTGTGCATGGCATAATACGTAATAATCGTTGTGTGCTGGTCTGTCGTGGTGGCGCGGTCCGTGGGTAATACGCCCTCACATAGAATCTTTGTTTCGTTTCGTTTCTTTTCGTCTGCGAATATTGACGGATTCAATTCGAGCCTTTTCTGTTCATTTTTGATAGACAGTCGTAGTAGTCGAAAGAGTTGAAGAAAGAAAGGGGAAAATCCCAGGGCGACGTCCTTTGCTGCCTCGTCTGCTTTACATACTACTAGCATTAGTGGTATATTGCACCATAATAGTTTCCATCTCATACACGGCAGCTAGAGTCGGAATGCGGATAAATCAGGGAGAGTCAGGATCATCACGGCACGCTTCCTGGCCTCATATTCAAGACGTAGACGAATGCAGCGAGGAATGGCACTACTCGTGCGAGCACATTCATCACCAAGGGATGACCTTGAACCTTGAAGGATGGATGAACATCAAAAGGAGGGCCGCACAGAATTTGTGAGGCGTGGTGATATTGCTATCTTGTGTTCAATGTTGGCTTCGCCTTGTGTCTGGTGGAGTGCGACGTACGAGTACTCGTACAAGTGCGACGTATTGAAGGGCTGTGGGGAAGGTCAAGGGCAGCGGGTACCCCTAATGGAAGCAGGCAATACCAAGGGGTTTATGAGTACACTGCCAAACTGGGTGCGTCAGAGTATTGCTGCTCGCAAGTGAGTCGCGAGCATTGGTGACTACTACCAACTGCGCGGGCAACAATCGTAGACGATCCGTAGACCAGTGAGCACCGAGTACTGAGCACCGAGCACTCCAACTCGTACGCCAGCGACGTATGTGGCTGTACCTTGGCAAAAGTGCTCGGTAGTAGAATGCAGGGGTAAGTCAATGTTTCAAGTGTCTGTCCTAGCGCCACCGAGGGCGCCGCCAAACAGCCAACAAGCACGGGCTGCACGGGTCGCCGGGTTCGGATGTCCTGGTTCGCAACTCGTAGTCTCGTACCTGTACGGAGCACCTGTACAGGTATTATGGGCCGGCCGACCAGCAAAGTGGAGGCCAAATGGCAAAGGGGGACAGAAAGAAATGGCTCCAACTGGCAACGACACCAAGGAGCGAACTACGACTCTGTACGAGTAGTGGCATTCGAGAAATAGCGTAGAAGGAACAAAACACTGGGGAGGGGAAAGTTGACAGGTTGAGCCCGGCACCCTAGCGTCGGTACGGAGTAGAAACGTGTGATATCATTGTCAGCGATTGTGACGATGGTCTCTGGTCCGCTGCGACGTAATACTGATCGAGATGATGATACCCCGTACTTTTGTTCTTCAATCCTTCAAGCTTTCCAGGGTCATATGGAGTAGATAAGCACTCGAGAAGGCAATCATGTCGTATGCCAAGCTACATGGACCACGGGTGTTAGCACTCGTACTCAGGGGGGGCAGAGAAAGAGATGGAGATATGCCCATAGATACCCGTACTCGTTCATACAGGCTACCTGTACGAGTACCTGTACGGGTACGGGTAGGGGTATATTACTCCGTAGAGAAAGAGAGAGAGAGAGAGAGACAGAGAGGCACGGGCCAGAACGATGACGACGATGACCTGAATGGCGCAATACGGGCCACTTTAGGTCAAGGAGTGGCTAGGGCCGGTTCTCGTAATATTCGGGGAGCATGGCATGGTCTGATGAACGCTCCAAAGTGAAATGGACAATTTTATCGTGGCATAACGAATAATGGAAACGGCAAATCATTACGTCGTACTGGTCATGGGCATGAGAGAAAAAGCGCGTGAGATGGGGAAAAAGTAAGATGGATGGCCCCGGACGGGAAATGGGATTGTGGCCCTGGCAAGGTCATGGTAAACCTTGGAAGCCTTCCATTAGCCTGTAGGGCAGTGAATACAGCATGGCAACCACTGTAATACAGCACACTCAACCACTATATTATCTCTAGTGCACCTTTCTAGTCCGGTGGTAGTGGTGGTGGAGTGGGACAGACGGAAGGTACGAACAAGGGCCGCAATTTCCCCTGGGGCGGGGATGCAGCCCATGGCCAATCAGACGTCTCATAGTCACTTTGAACCAATGATAACCCTGGATCGACCTGCGTCTGGGCGTGCTGATCTCTATCTTAGTGCCAGGAACTCATTGGCAACAGACTGAAGAGAACCAGGCACAACAGGCACAGAACGCATACATTACGCATAACAGGCACAAAAGACTCCGCTTGTATCAATAAGAGGACAATCATATCATTCGTATGAGTGAGAAAGGGGGAAACATGCATATTTAGCTGGCTTCCACTATGGGATATCCATGACTGTGCCTGACAGCCTGTACGATGCGGTATGGAGTACGATTAGGTCACCTCTGACCACTAAACCACTGCTCGTAATACCTCGTACACCCACTGTAATGCCTGTAAAGTACCCCATAACGGCTCTCGTACTACTCCGTTATACTCCATACGCATAGTTATTACTGGCACATTCATTATTTCATTAATCCTCACTCATATCTCTCTCGCCCTGTCCATCTTTTCTGCAAAGGCCCATCCAACAAGGGTAGGCACACATCCCTGCCATGCTCCCATGTTCCTGCCGTTCCTTCTCCCCCTAGTGTAGCAGTGCAGCAGCTTGGTGTAGTTCGTACCGGTACAGGTAATACCTACCAGTGCTCCTGCTGTTGCTTCTTCTCTTTCTTCCATCCATCTCGTCCCCCTCCCTCCATCCCTTCTCTTTTTTTCTTCCCTCCCTCGCAAGCCCTTGCGCCACTTTCTTTCCCTTCCCTCACCACCCAGCTAGACTGGATATTTGTGTGTGAGCATTACGAACTTTTACCGCAGAGACGGCATCGACAAAAAAGAAAAAGAAAAAAAGAAACGAACCGCTCGCCTCTTCATCCGCCCGGCCTGCGTTCGATTGTCCATTCATTCCTTTCACCCCGACCCGACGACTACGCCAATAAGCGACACCGACGACAACCTCTTCTCAGAGTCAATAGCGTCGGGGACTTTTACACACTTGTCTGACACTTGACAAGCTCCCTTTGCTCTTCTCTATCCCTTTAACTAGGCGACACGCTGAGCATCCGCTTTTCTCGGCTCCCCGTTTTCTCTCCGCAACATTTCAACGTTTCAACATTCCTGTTCCGACACATTGGTCACCCCAGAATACTAGTACCACGTTTACTCGGCTTTTGAACGTTTCGACAACGCTTGTGGTTGTTTGGAGTAGACGACTTGTTCTGACTTCTCATCTGGTGACTCACCGTCACTCTGCTTTCTCTCATTCACACGACTCTTGCATTTTCATTGATTTGATCTGTTCATTTGCTTTCACTCGCTCTTTCGTTCGTTGATATACCCCATTTTTGGCAAATTCACTGCCATTATCTTCATCATCATGCCCATCTCACACAGGCATGCGCATCGCCAGCGCAACCTCGGCGATGCTCTTGCCGAATCGTTCGAGCATGCCATTCGAGGTTACGGCGTCAAGGAAGCACCTGTGACCGGAAACGCTCCTCGTGCCATCCCCACTGCTATTCAGGACCCTACCCAGACGACGAACCTCGGTACCGAGATCGCAAAGGCCACTGGAGAGGCAACTGCGACTTCTGAGCAAACCATCGCCGGCGACTCGAGCATGTCGGTACCTACCTCAACCTCTGGTTCCGAACCGTCCAGCAGTCAGACTAGCGACAGCCAGGATAGCGGTGACTCGGCTACCGGTGGCCTCGGGGCTGGAGCTACCGCTGGTATCGTCTTCGGTATTCTCGGTGGTATCTTCATCATCAGTGCCATCATCTACTTCACTGTCTCTCGCCGCCACACCAAGAAGCGTGAGGAGGAAAACTCGGAAAAGTTGACGCCTCTCGGTCCCGCACCACCCACAAAGGACAATGCTCCTCGCCTAAGCCTCCGACCCGACACTCAGTTCTACCCCGCCGCAAACAAGGCTGCCGCTGCCGGCGCTTATGGACGTAACTCGCCATCCCAAGAGAGGCCTGGAACCAGGACCAGCAGCCACGAAGCCAATCCTTTCACAAACCAGGCCGAACGCCCCCCGACTCCGGACAGGAGCACCAAGCCCGGCCGTGAGACCTCAAACGTCCGCGCCTCTCCCTCAGATCTGGACCTTACTCTTCCCGACTCACGACGCCCCCCGAGCCCTTCTGGAACTGTTTTCAGCGTGTCCTCTGTTGCACCAGGATCTGGCGCCGCAGCCCCCAGCGCGGGAGCTGCTGCTATTGCCGCCGCCGGTGGCCCGGCTAACACAGCCGTTCACCGTGTCCAGCTCGACTTCAAGCCTAGCTTGTCTGATGAGCTGGAGCTCCGGGCTGGGGATCTTGTCAGGATGCTGCACGAGTACGATGATGGCTGGGCACTTTGCATCAGGCTTGACAGGTCTCGACAGGGTGTTGTGCCGCGTACGTGTCTGTCTACTCGTCCCGTGAAGCCTCGCCCTCCTCAGGGTGGCCCTCGGGGACCCCCTCCTGTCAATCCCCAGGGACAACGACCTGGACCCTCGAACGGACCCCGCTCAGCCTCGCCTGCTGGCATGCGCTCGCAATCCCCCATGGGAAGGCCGATGAGCCCCGCTGGCCGCTCTCAGTCGCCGTCTGGACGCCCTCGCGCTCCCAGCAAGACCCACGGCCCCAGCCCCATGAACCCTGGTTACAGCCAGGATGCCCCGCCAGGCATGGCCATGTAAACCCCCTGGTATCCACCTAGGGACCTCATCATTCATGACTAGGACTTTGCGACTTGGAATTGCACAATCAGGCGTTACAAAAAATCGGAGGGGCTGCGGCATGAAATATGGATTAATGTGCCGGGGGAATTGGGATAGGTCGTGGATGGACCTACACTCGAGGAGGATAATTTCTGCCGCTCTTTGACATGAGCATTGGCCAGCAATGGCTTTTACTTTCGTCTTCTCTATATATACCAGAGGGACGATACCTTTTTTTACCCACACTTCTTGTCTATATCTTGGTGTTTCTTTTATTTTTATGGGCGAGCTCAGCGAGCGACAACATACACTCTTTTTCTTTGTCTTCTATTTTCCTTTTTTTTTTTTACCACGTTCTATTTCACCAATTCGACCTGGATTGCCTGGCAGGTCAAAACATAACCATATGGATATCCAGGTCCGTCATTATTCATACAACAGGAGGCGCTAGACGCCTTGATTTATTTTTGTTTAAAACAAAGGAGAATGATGTTGGTGTTATGTCGTATAGCGTAGAAATGTGAGAAGGTGAACTGGAACCTGTCGGCTACCTGGTGTGATTTTTTGAATGTTTGTTGAGATACACAGGTTTTTTGTCTGCTGCTGTGATAATGTATTGATCGTCAAGTCTTGACCCGCAGAACCGTAGCCCGGAGCAGATCAGCGGCGAAATCTGCCTGACGTCTGAGTAAAGCATCCAACTCATCTACATCAACGAGATGCTCGACAAAGCAAGCCCAGAAATCGACGACGAGGGAACGCGCCTCATCCCCGGGAGCTGTATTGTCGTACATCGTATCTGTCAGGACGACCAGGTCTCCAACGCGGGAGGGATACACTGCCATGACGAGCAGGGTAGTATGCAGTCTGCGCAGGGACAGTCTGCGCAGGCGGTCGACCGCGTACCTGTCCGCCAGGATATACAGATCCACATGGCTGAGTAGCACGGGGGCATACGACTCCGAAGGCGATGTATTCGGACGGGGAAGCCATAGTATGCTGTTGTCGTCGTCGCCGTGAAGAAGAGGGTTGTCATCGTGCTGTAGACGGAGACCGTGGGCGCGGAAACGACGAGCAGCTTGTGTCAAGGCTGGAGAGGAGGACGACGGTAGTGATGTTGAAGGGCCTGAGTAGTCCTGGTAGGCGAGCATTTCGCTCCGACGGGCGTCGTCGTCTAGATAGCTCTGCAGATCGAAGGGGAGGGAAGTATACGGTTTTGAGTCGTGGTCTAGCAGCAGGAGGGGATGTTGATTGGCCTCGTCCTTTTCATCGTCCTCATCATCTTCTTCATCTGATGATGGCCAGCGGAGGTCGTCTGAGTCGGTGTCGGACTCTATCATGGCTTGGGACTGTGCTACTGCGACCGCTGCTCTTTCCCGTCTTGCCGCCGTGGTGGTGTCGATTTGATTACTTTCATCCTCGGAGGGTGGAGAGGATGAGGAGCGTGATGAGGAGGAGGGGGAGGGAGATGAGGGTAAGGAGACGATTTCGTGAGGGGCCTCAGTGTAGTCTCCCGTGTTCATGTAGGATATGAATCGGGTGAAGGTGTCGACTTCGGTGTCTGGCCACGATGCGCTGCCCTGGATGGACTCCTTCATGCGGTTGCTCACCAGGGCTGATAGGACGGGGGATTGGCGTGCCACGAGTGAGCGGGTCGTCTGGAAGGGTTGGGAGTCTGGGCCTACGAAAAAGGTGAAGTCGTCGGAGTCGTCGGGGTCTTCCATTTCTTCTGTCTGTTATATACGGGTTTGATGGCTGTTTTTTTTATGATAGTCTCATGGCTGGTGTGTGTTGGATGAGTTGGGTGGTGGTGGTGGTGGTGATAGATTTTTTGGCGGGGTGGTGTGTGCGTGGTGGTGGGGTGTGGAAATGACGACAGGCCAAGACTGTTGGAAGTAGGAAGGCACGATACTTCATATTCAAGCCAAGTATGAAATTTGTAAGAAAAAAAGAAGATTGAAAATGAGAATGAGCAAAAAAGTGAAAGAGGATAAAAAGACAGAGGAGGAATGATAATATGAGAATAGTACCGCATTATAAAAACTACACTAGGCATCTATAGAAAAAAAACAGGCCTATTACCAAGACGTTGAAGTTACCAACACCAGACCAGAACTATAAGACCAAGGCTGTTCAACAGACGACGGTGGTGTAATTGTATCCAACATAATACACTCTACCAGTACGAAAAAGTTCCCTGCTCCCTGCCGGTCCTACATAAACTTGGCTCCGCATCCCCCACACAACTGCGCAGTAGGAGGCGGCATGACCACATCCGGTCCAATATGCTCAGCAGCCAACCTCTGCAGTTCCGACTCCTTAAGCCGACGACGTTGACACACGGCACATACGCGTGATATACCCGGTGCAAGGATGGGAAGACCAGATGAGGAGCATGTAGCTGTACATATCACAAGCATTAGCTCTTATCCCTGTATACGAAACTGATGCAAAATGGCAGATGAACCCCCAAAAAGAAGGGAGCACAACAAGGGAAAAGGGAAAAGAAAGAGAGAGGAAAACTCACCAAATGCGTGGCCTTTCAAGCATCTAGCTTCGGTACCACCCTCAAGACTACGCAGCTCCCCACGACAAAACGCACACGAAAGGGAAGCCTTCAACGGGGCGAATATTCTCCTCAGCACATCCGAGTCAGTCTGCTCCTCCAGCACTGGTGCAATGCCCGACGCCACCGTCGCACCAGGGACGTGTCCGCCACCGCCGTACATCCACTCCCACATCTTTGCTTCTGTAGAGAGACTAGGATCCCCGTTGATAATATCCCGAGAACCCGGGTTGCTGGATACACCAAATAGGAGCTTACTGAATGCCTGACGGGCAGGTAACTGTGTGCTGTACTTTGATACGAGGACGACGGTGGACCCGCCACCGGGCGAGGCAGACATACCCCATATGCGAAAACGATGAGGGTGCACGGGTGGTCCGTGGCGATCCTCGTCGTCTTCGCCCATTTCCTCGTCCGTGTCTTCTGAGTCGGAATCGGCGCCAGGGACGAGGTCGAGGGCATCGACGCGGCCTGTTGTGCGTTGCACGGACTGACGGATCCGGCTTACCCATGTTGGTACCGATGATGATGGATCGTCTGAGCCTGGGAGAGCGTTGGTCTCGAACCAATCTCCGTCCGTGGCTGTGGCGGATGCCCGGACGGCCGTGTATAGCGGGACCGGGCCCGGTGATGTCGATCCCGGGGAAGGCTTGTGGACTACGACACCTGATATCGGGTTGGTGGGTGTACTGTTATCGGGGTATGTCGTGGCGCAGTCTGAGGGTGAGTGGTCCACGATGGGTGGTTGACCGGCCCCGAGTACGTCTACCTGGAAAGGCGTGATGACAAAGGGTGTGCCGATGACACCGCGGGCGACTCTCGAACCATCGTCTTGATTCCAGATCTACATGGTTGTTAGCGGCGGGAATTAAATATATGACGGAGGCAGGTGCTCACCTTGTCTTCCCATTGTACAAATGCATCGGTGGAGAGGTATAAGCAGATACCCGTATTATCCGATGCGTCGACCTCTATTTCTGGATCCTGGCCCTGCGCCCATTCACCCTTGATACTGATCCTTCGGAAGCCAACGTAATTGTCAGCCACATAGGCGAGACTGGCGGTTCTCCCACCGCCAGACGTAGTCCAGGGACTCCACTGCAGGGAAAACGCCGATGTAGTCGAGAAGTCGTCCGGATCGAGCGAGTCGCCAAACCGGTGGGGGCCCAGGCCATCGAACCTGGCCAGCTCACGAACCTGCCATGCAGCAGCAGAGTACTGCACCCCCATGACCACCACATCCCCCTCATCAGTAGCGTAAGCGAGCAACGCCCTCCCGGGCGCCACGCTCCTCGCCCACGAGAAAGAGATGACACGCTCATCCATGATTCTATACGACGCATCGTGCTCCTCAGCGGGGAGGGGCATCCCCGCGCCGAGGCCCCACAGGATCCTCCAGAGGTGAGTGCCCGTGCTGCGCGTGGTCGCGTGCGAGTCGTCGCCGTGCGCCCCCAGGGCCAAGAGCTCCCCGTTAGTAGTCATGGCCAGCAGAATGGGTCTCAGGTTGGCCCCCAGCCCGTTGGGCGACCACTCTACCCGTATGACCTGGGATACTGACGATGCGCGACCCGTCACACGCCGCGCATCAGAGGGAGGGGGCATGGTGCCCGTGTATGATGCGCCGCCGCTGTCGCTGCCCTCTTCAGAGGGTGGTGGTAGTCGTACGCCTGCTGATGAGCACAGGCGCGCGTTGACTGACGGGTTGGGGAGGAAGATTCCCGTCGCGTGGATGGACAGGGAGAACTGGTGTTGCTGCAGGGCTGCTGCGGCAGCTGCCTTGGCGGCGACATCCTGGGTTGGAATGCCGTTGGCGAGGTCACTACTGCTGCCTTTGAGCTCCTCGTCGCTTTGTTGCGGTGGTCGCGGGTACTCGGGGAAGAAGATGTGGATGGTGTCGTCTGTTGCTACGGCTAGCTCGCCGTCGCATGACCACGATATCGAGTGGCATGTTAGAGGGCGTGAGCGCAGGGATAGCGTTTTAAGTGTTCTGATCTGTGAGGTGTTAGATTTTTCTTTGTATATATATATGTGTATATATCAGGTAGTGATAGAGAAGGACGGGGATAGAGAATAACAAAAAAAAGTCCACGTCGTATGGTTGTTGATCTCACCTGAGAGCGATGCATCTTGATATGTGATAGCCAAAAAATGAAAGAAAAAACTGAAAGAAGGCTGTATAACTAGCCAGGTGATATGTTGAGTTCTTCAAGCTAACATGGTGATTCCCAGGCCAAGTATTTTATGTATCACATTTGTTTCGTGTAGTAACAAAATACTGACATTTGGGAGCAGCAAGAAAATGACATTAAGTGAAAAAAAAGTGTATGAGTGAGGTGAGTGTTTGGCTAAGACGATGTTGATGGATTGCTCCATTTGGTTGTTTGCGACTGCTGACTAAGGCATTTTCTACATGTACGTCATGTCATGGCACGAAACGAGATCAAAACTGCCATGTTTTTTTTTTAAAAAAAAAAGACAATATAGTAGGTAGGTATTCATAGGGGAAACAATAGGGGAAAAAAAATTCATGGCTCATTTGATGCTTCAAAAAAAATACAAAAAAAGGAGTACGGGTGCTAGCTAGTATAATTGCCCCATCTATTCCATCAACGATCCAAGACCCCAGAGAGCAACACATCCGACAAGGGCCGTGGCACCGATAGCCTTTCTGGTCCACCAGCTATCATCGGTGAGAGCAGTAGCACCCTTCATCTTGTTGTAGGCCGAGTCAGTAGGGGCAGAAGCACCAAGAGGAACACTGGCAGTGGTGTTTCCCTTGGCACCACCCCCGGCGGCGCCAGCGGCAGCAGCAGAAGCAGCCTTAGCAGCAGAAGCAGCCTTCTCCTCGGCAGCGACCCTCTCGAGCTCACCCTGCTCCTCCTCGTCGGCGCGCTTCTGCAGGACGGCAATGATCTTGCTGAGCTCGAGGAGCTCCTCGTCGAGCTGGGCGTCGCCAGTGCGGTCGACCTCGACGTTCTGGATGTTGCCGAAGAAGTCGGTGATGAGGCGGGAGCGGGCAGTGTCGGCGCCGCCGGGGAACAGGTCGTAGCGCATGCCCGGGTTGGAGTGGATCTTGGAGATGTCGTAGCTGTCGAAGAGGTTGCCGATGGTCTTCTGGCTGTTGATGTCGCGGACCTGGGACTCGAGGAACTCGAGGTTGTAGTATGTGAAGCGGTCGATGACGGCTACGCCGACGTCGTTGTCGGCGTGGTGGGAGTAGGACGACTGGTCGAGCTCCGAGGATCCCGTGGCGATGATGTTGGGCGAGTACAGCCTGCTGAACATTGTGTTGGCCTGGCATGTGTCGATCATGAAGAGGATTTCGTGGTATCTAGAATGATCAGGTCAAGTCAGATATAGATCTACAATATGTGTTACAAAGCGGTTCCAGTGGCGCATACCTCTTCTTCTCCCACATCTGCTCAAAGGCGTCAGCCAGGTCCCAGGCGCCAATCTCCTCGGCATCCTGGAACTTGAGGAACTCGTTGCCACCGTGGCCAGTCATGTAGATGAGGATGTTGCTCCTGTCGTCGGTGAGCAGCCTCTTGCTCCGCGGCATGTCCGGGCCGACGCGGTCCGTCAGGAGGCGGATGAAGTTCTCGACCGTCACCTCGTACCCGCGGTAGTCGACCTCGATGTTGTCGCCGTACAGGTCGACGGCGCGGTCCGAGTTGCTGTACACGGTTCCCGGGAACGAGTTGCGCGGGTTGCAGGCCATGTCGTCGGGAAGCATGAGGATGATCTGCGAGTCCGGGATGCCCAGCCGCTTGACGGTCCGGTACATGGCCAGCACGTTGGACATGTGGCGGTAGTTGAACCAGAAGCGCGACGTGCCCACCAGGACGGCCCAGTTGCTCGTGTGCTCGGCCGCGACGGGGGCGGCGACGAGGGCGAGGATGACGGCGGCCAGCGTGGCTAGCGGAGCCATGAGGCGTCGGGCGCCCGGAAGCATCGTGGGCGGCGTGGTGGTCTTGTTCGTTGGCTGAGGATTGTGTTATGCGATTTTGTTGGTGACGATGGCGAAGGGAGAGAGAGAGCGGGGTTATCGCGTGTCGGGAATTGATGAGAATAGGGCGGGCACAGGAGGGAGAGATTCGTGGTCGGAGTCGTTGAAGGTGATGATGTTTGCTTAATTTGCCCGCGGGCAGGACGCGGTTGGCCAAATGGAGACAAATGCTCTAGTAATGGGAGTTGAGGTTGGACGTGACGTCCCTTAATCGATACGAAGCTTACAAATGGTACGTACGGGTGGGGACACACGGGCTTCCCAAAAGGGGGGCGGAGTGAGGGAGTACAAGTACAGCTACTAGGCTTGAGTGCCAGAAATGCGCAGCCAAGACGACCTAGGCAATTAACTACAGAATGCTAAGATTACTATTCTTTATATGCAATGTCTCGCCATTATTGTGAAGAAGAAAAAAAGAAAAAGGAGGAAGAAGAGAATCTGTGTAGGACATATGCACGGTAAAGACATTGCTACGTGCAAAGATATAATTCGGCATATGCCACCGATCTGCGGGCGGCGTCGATGTGGGGTCCGTAACCGTGACGGGTGCTGTATACTCGTAGAAGGCTGAAGCAGAGGGTCCATCGGCGACAAGAATTGGCCCGTGTGCAAAGCGCAGAGTATTGCTATTGAAGTAGAGGACGGGGGAATGATGCCCCAGCCCCAAGGATATCTCAAACGCGATCCCGAGTCCGAACACGGGGACTTGCATGAATCCCAACCCGATGGTGCATGCAGCCATACGAGTAGCTACTACTGACAAGTCTACGGAGTACTAGTAGTAGTATCATGTTTGCTACAAGCAGGTACAATCACTGATTGTTGAACAACTTACTGGCAGAGCAAGTTCAAACATTACCGTACGATTATACAGTTACCGAGGCTTCGGGATGGCCAACATTATTGACTGTTGGGTGTTGGGTTACACGTCGATGAAAAAAAAAGAGGGTGGAGGGGGGGTAAAGTCGTATGGATCGGTGATGGCCTCATTCCGGCATGTGCGGTGCGGGGAGGCGCAGTACAAGTCAAACCCGCCTAGTTGAGCTTGTACCAAGAGTAGTAGTAGTAAGTACTAGTAGTAAAGAAAAGAAGAAGAACAAAAGGCGTCAGACACGGTCCGTATATCGGCGGTGACGGGTTTGCAGTGTAATGGCTGTGTTTCCATTTCTAGCCAACAAGACCGAGTGTGTGGCTATTTCTAAGTTTTAACGGCGAGCCAAAAAAAGAAAAAGGGCCAAGGGGAGAAAAGAAAAAAAAGAAGGGTACACGGTTCAAGTTAGTATGGCCGGCACTAGAGTTGATTCAGGGCATTTTGTTTAAGTAGTACAGGTGGTGGGTGCTAGTACCAGTACTACTAGTAGCAGCCCGTGCTACAGCCTACAGGTACGTAATGCCGCTTCCCACTTATGGGGCCCGAGCATTTGGAATCTAGGCGCGTTTGTTTTCTATTGATTGATGGAATATGATTCTAATCTTTTTGAAAGTTGAAATACAGAGTACAGATAGTCTGGAGTAATATGATGTGTACTATATGATTCTTCTTTCTACTACTGCTCAAGATGACCACTACGGAGTATATGCTCTTTGATGAGCACAGGTAGAGACAATGACAGGCAACAATAGTGACGTTTTGGCTCCATCTTGGCCACTCGCGCCTGCCGTGCCTGACATGTGCTCGAGGGGGGCGGAAGGAAGGCGCATGACGGACGCGCCTTCCGTAGCACGAGTAATGACTGGATAGAGCATATGTACTCGTACTGTTTATTGCATGTAGTACTACTACTACTCCGTTTTCCGTACTCCGTATACAAATCATGCTAGCAGTACTAATAGCACAAAACAGCTACGGGTAGAGTCTAGAATACGTATGTAGAAACGCAATACAACTACCTCCCATTTCTCTACTCGTGCCTGTCTGTATTCAAGGTTACCGTTATTACGTATGACTGCTCGTACGACTTCTCCCTCACTTACTCCTTCTTCTCACATGGGTCATTCATTATTCATCATTCATCAAACTCATCACCCAAAAGAAACCCAAAAAACAATAAACCCTGCATCCGTTTGTTGTCATTCTCATTACTTATTAGCTGGCTAATATCCTCTTAGCTGCGTGGCCTGCGTCCGTCCGCCCCTCTTCGTTTTTCTTGGCCCGTCTCCGCCCTCTGGCTACCTCCCGTCGACTGCTTTTTTCTTTCTCAAATAAACCGCATATCAAATTCTCAGACAAATCTTGTATTTTATCTGAGTCCTCGTCATCTTCTCCTCCTTCTCACCTACAGCTGTCCCCTCCTGGTGTTATTACAACTTTCCACCTTACCAGGGCATCCCCTACCCCAATATCTCCTTCCACCACCCCGCCCCGCCTCTCTCTCCTCCCTCCCTCCATCTCTTTGTCTCACGTCAAACAAGCGCCCACATCACCGGAGACCCCTGCAACAGAAACGCGAAAACTAACCCCCCCACTACCCGCCGACCCCCCCGACAACGGCGACAAGAAACAAATATTCCCGACCTCGACAACCTCATCATCGCCATTTTCCATCCGTTTGTCTTTGCGTCGTCTCGAGCCTGACAAGAGGGCCGCCAGAGACCATCATGTCCGGCTTGCCCTCTCACGTCTTTGTCGTGAGGTACGTCTTTGTGCCACCCACCACCAACTAAAACACCCCGCCACGGCCCCTCGGTGGTTGCTTGACTCTTTGTTTTTTTTTCTTGCTGACACTGTCTACGCCTCGCAGACATGGAAATCGCCTCGACGCTGCCGACAAACAATGGCACCTCTCCTCTCCCACCCCATATGACCCTCCTCTGACCTATGGTGGCTGGCTCCAGGCCAGACAGGTCGGTGCCCAGATCCGCAACCACCTCGAACAAGCCAAGCTTGACGAGGCGCCGTCACGTTCGGCGTCATCTAAGCCGTCCAGCACTCCACCTCCACCAACGCCCAGGAAGAAGCGCTTCCGCATCATCATACACAGCTCGCCCTTCCTGCGATGCGTCCAGACGTCCGTCGGCCTAAGTGCCGGCCTGGCGCAGACGGCCCCGGACTCCCCCTTCAGCCCTGCCGACCTCATCATCCCCGCCCCTTGCCTCCCCGGAAAGCCTGAGACCGGCTTCCGCTCCTCGATTCTCCGTCTGGACTCGTACCTCGGCGAGTGGCTCTCTCCCGACTATTTTGAGAACATCACACCACCTCCAAGCTCTTCCCTGATGCTTGGTACAGCCAAGGCCGACCTCCTCAGGCGCGAGGACTACAGCAACTACACAGACTTCTCCTTGTCTTCCCCGGTGCATGCACATGTGAGAAAGGGTTCGCTCTGGAGCGCCTCATCAGCTGCGGGCCTCGATGCGTCCCCTTCCGACTACCCTGTCCAGGCACAGACCGACAACACGAAGAACAAGAGCTACACGCCGCTCCGACCGACATACGCTGTCTCAACTGTCGAAAAGATCCCAGACGGCTTTGTGCCTCACGCAAGAGACCACTGCGTATCCGTCGACTACCAGTGGGACTCGATGCGCCGGCCTTTGGACTGCGGAGATGGAGGTGCCCTCGGCGAGGAATGGGCGTCGATGCACTACCGCTTCCGCCGTGGCATCAAGAAGATGCTCAACTGGTACGCCGCCACTGACGCGCCCGAGCAGATGGTAGCCAGCCCCGCTAGTCGCGCCAAGCTGGAGAAGCAGGGGTTCGACAATGGCGAGGAGGACGAGGTTGTTGAGACAGTTGTTGTCATTGTGTCCCACGGTGCTGGTTGCAACGCTCTCATCGGGGCTATTACCCACCAGCCCGTTCTCATGGACGTGGGGCTTGCATCCATCACCATGGCGGTTCGCAAGCCCAACACAGACTACGCACAGGTCCTGGGCGATACACAAGCCCGGGAGGAGAAGCGATACCCAGGTGAAGGGCGATCGGCGCTTGTCCCAGTGCACGAGCTGTACGACATACGCCTCTCAGCAAGCACAGATCACCTTAGCAATAATTCCCCAACGCCCTTGTCGTCGCCCTCGATCAGCACCAACATCTGGAACAACGCCCCGCGCCCACGCACATCGACCATCGGAAGCCCCGGGACGCCACTCAACCTCGGGGGCCCCAGCCTCGGGGCCTTTGTCTACTCAGAGTCGCCTGGGAACCGCACCTCGCCAGCCCCCAGTACTCTCACGTCGGGAATACCACCGCGCCGAGACCACTCCCTGTCACGCAAGGTGTCTCGACCATCCATATTGACATTTGGCGGAGGTCCCAGCCCCGGCACCAGCAGCGAATCTCTGGCTGGTGGCCCCTCTCCGACACTGACATCCCCCGCAACGGGACTCTGGTCACCAGCCCCCTCATCGCTCCGGTTCATGGACGACACCAACGAAAACGACGAGGACAACAGCTTTCCCGACTTTGACCACAAGCGGTTCAAGAGCCCTGTCACATCTCCAATGGGACGTGGTGAGGCACCAGCAGCGAGCCCCTATCCGTTCACCAAGTCGAGTTCCGGCCCGGTGTTGGCAGGTCCGATCAAGCTGCAGACCAACTGGGACGCCGGCAGGGTTCCCGAGGCGGTGGCGGTGCCCAAGACGGAACCTGGACTCTGGGGCCAGCCTAAGGCGGCGGACGAGCTGGAGCCCACCGTTCACGATGGCCCTACCAAGAGGAGGTGGACGGTTACCGACACGCCTAGGTGAGGGTGTAGTTTGCATACTCATTCTACTTTAGCCTTCATGTTTTCTTTTTTCCGAGCAAGTGTCTCTTTCGAGCAATAGGGATGACAGTTTGCATAACTATGTCTTTGTTATCTTTTTTGGCGGTTCGTTTTGTTGGTATTGGTTCATATGATATCCTCTAACTGAAAAGCGACTTTCTATCTTCTTCCTCTTGTTTCTTCCTTACTTTTATTGCTCTCTTCTTCTTTTTCTTTCTTTTCTTTGACTTTCCTTCTTCTTCTTACCAATTTATGACCATGAGCGCAAAAGATCAGCAGCGAGCAAGATGAGAATGGCTGTGTGCTATTTTATCCCATTTACCATTTATATTTAGCGGTTTAATCGATGACTTTCTTCTTCTTCTTTTTCTTCTTCTTTTCTTCAGATATGGTGCAAAGGTGATGTCTGTCGTTATCATGGCTAGCAGGTAAAACGTC
The DNA here is from genome assembly GCA_900188565.1 of Geosmithia flava. Classification (NCBI taxonomy): domain Eukaryota; kingdom Fungi; phylum Ascomycota; class Sordariomycetes; order Hypocreales; family Bionectriaceae; genus Geosmithia; species Geosmithia flava. Next base: position 162,188 of record FYEV01001791.1, read on the forward strand.
TATTCATGTTCTAGCCTATTGAATGACAGGATACGACGGCTCAAAGCTCATTCACAAAATTCATAATATGAACCCAAGGATAAGTTAGATGTTTAGTATTGGCAATAAGATGGAAATAAAGGTTGCAGTATATGCTCTATATATACAAAGGGAACATGCTCACACTCCAAAACCCCCCCTCATCACTCCAGCTTGCCAAACGACTTATTCATAGCCTGATGAGCCAACTCGACGCCCAAAAAGGTAGCAGCATTGGCCGGGACAGCCCTAGCCAGGGCCGGACCGAAGCCAGGGAAGAAGGAACGCATGCCACCCTTGCCGTACAGCTCCCTCACGACACCCGAGAGCGTGACATTCCCCTCGGCCGTCTGCAGACGCGACTTGACCGTGTCGACGGGGAAGACGGGGATCCACATGGCCACTCCGGCGGCAGCACCAGCACACGTGATAGCCGTGAGGCTGAGCTCGCCAGTCGGCTTACCCGTGACGGGGTCCTTCGGGCTCATCCTGCGCTTGATGTACTCGTAGGCGGCGAAGTAGGCTGCCGAGCCGGGGCCGTCGCGGGCGAGGGTGGGCACGCTGCCGCGGAAGACGCTGCGCAGACCGCCCTCGCGGTAGAGCTGGCGCGCCACGTCCAGGGCGCCGTTGTACTTTGGCTTGTCGCCGGGGGCGAGCTTCTTCTGGTCCTGGACCTGGAGGATGACCTTGATGCGCTCGAAGGGGGCGGTGATGGCCGTCATGGGGATGGCGGAGAGGAATCCCGCCGCCGAGGTCTGCGCTATGGTGAGGCCTTCGGGACCCACGGTCGATGCGCTCGTCACGATTTGCTTTCCTAGATCGTATCCCCAGAATGAGACGGCGACTACACAGTATATTTCTTGTCAGGACCTGTATTGTTCAAGGAGGGGAAGAAAGAGAGAAGGAGAGAGGGAACGAGAGGGAACATACACATTGGTGTGACACCGACAAGAGGCGCACTGACACCGGCGTAGAGACCGCGACGTAGACCATCACGAGCGACACTCTTGCGGACGACGTCCACGGCGGAAGAGTAGACGCCCCTCTCTGCGGTCTGGAGACGAACCTTGACCAGATCGAATGGGTGGCCGACGATGACGGCGCATATGCCGCCGAAGCCGCCGGCTGCCAGGGCGCGGACCTGTGATTCCAGGGCTTTCTTGGCGTCGTCCTTGGATGGGGGGTGGATGTTTTCTGTTACGGCTTCAGTCGTTGCCGCTGAGGAGGTAGAGGTGGGCATTTTGGTGTTTGTTTTTTGTCTCGCGCGGCTTGGTGTTGTCTTTGATGTTGATGCTGAGGCTGATGCTGGTGATGTTGTCGCGTAGATGTGAATTGGAGGGCAGGGTCGCGCAAAGGGTGTGTGTTGAATTGAGGAAGAAAAAGGGAAAGAGAAATGAAGATGACAGAATGACAAGCTCGGCCGGATGGATGACTGGATGACCCTTTCGTATCTGCCAAGACTGAAATAGGCGGGGTTGGTTGTTCTGCCCCAGATGTTTTCCCCAGGATTGACGTGTGAAGTGTTCCCCAGATTATCGGACCAAGGGAGTTTTTTTTTTTCTTTCTGTGTTTCCTTTGTTTTCTTGTGTTTCCCGCTCTTAATTATTTCTTCAATTTCTTTCTCTTCTCTTTTTCCTCTTTTGTTCTTTAGGCTGTCGTTACCGATGCTCTGTTCTTCTGGTGGTGACGCAAAAGTACTACGTCACAAGCTGTATGTAGTCGAACCGATGAAGATGTAACCGTTCAAGTAGAAGAGGGAAGAAGAAATGAAAAACAGCTTAATGGGATGAAAAGAGAATAGAAATTTGGAGAAGAGGGGGAGAAAGAGAGAAATAAAAATAAAAGGCACAAGAATAGTCAAGACTTCTCCAAATTTCTCGGTATATTTCTCCACGGTCAAACATGTAACACAGCCGAAGCCGAGGCTCAATTCAATCTGTGGGGACATTTTTTTTATTACTCTGTACGGAGTAGAAGCTGGATGCTCCTCTGTCCTTGTGTCCTCGGTGTCCGGGTTGGTTGTTCCCCGCAGCTTTTCCATCTGGGCCTGGGGGTCTTGTACATTCTGTGTTGGGATAGTACAGTCTGTAGTCGGCAATTCAACTGGCCTAGTCAAATCTGCATTCCATATCGATTCTTTTGTTCCTGATATTCCCTCTATTTTCTACTTCTTATTGATGTACTTGTTGTCTTCCCCTTCTTGCACCTCAATTCTGGTGATTGCTCGTGCGACCCACGTCATATCACATGCTAGACCCACCACCTCTTTTACCTGTGCGAGCACAACCGTCTTGTCTGCTGTTTCTGGTTATGATGGCTGATGGCTGATCTTAGCTGATAGGTGTCAGCTTATGTTTTTTTAACTGTTCAGGAGTGAGCGATGATGCGGTTGATGACTGTTGGCAATTGGTATACTGACAATGGATGCCAACAATCAGCCAGAACCAAGAACTGGCAAGTCTGGCGGCTGTTGACGACTGTTGACAATGTCAGAAGGCAACATGCAACATCTGGTATCTACTGACGACAACCACGGACAATCATCAACTAGCAATAATTGACCAAGGCAGCCATTGTCGGTTGATAATCATCAAGAATGGCCACTTCACTGTCAACATCGCTGAGAACTCTATCTCAAGCATCACTCCATGAGAACTGGAACACATAAACACCAGCAATGCAGTATATCTATGAAATATACATCTCAACCACCTATATATCTAGTACTACACACAGACACCTAAAAAGCCTTGACAGCAGGCGCCCTCCCAGAAACACACCAGCACGACGAATCCCCCTCCCTCTCAACCTGCACCACGGCCGCAACCCCCTCACGAGCGAGATACGCCACGACCCGATCCCGCACATCATCCAGACTGGCCACCTTGGCCGCGACGACGTGCACCACGCCCACGAGCCTATCACCCGCATCCCCACCGGCGCGATCATCCATCCAGAACTTCGGCGCGGCGTAGCTGACCACCCCGCGCTGCTGGAGGATGCCGCCCAGCGTGTTGCGCAGGTTGTACTCGGTGCTCTCGGGGACGCTGAGGAGCAGCCTCTTGGCCGAGGATGTCACCAGCGGCAGCGACGAGAGCAGGATGAGCACGGCGATCAGGCACGATGCCAGGGGGTCCCAGCCTGCCCAGCCCCACACGCTCGTCAGGAGGGTCGATACGATGACTGACACGCTGCCTAGCGTGTCGGCCAGGACGTGGAGGTAGATGCCGTGCATGTTTTCGTTGTCGTGACCGTGGCTGTGGCCATGACCGTGGGAATGTCCGTGTGCGTGGTCGTGGCCGTGGTCGTGGTCGTGATCGTGATCGTGCGAGTGTCCGTGGTCGTGTCCGTGAGAGTGCCCGTGTCCGTGGTGGTGGTGACCAAACGACGCCATGCCTACTAGGTTGACGAGGAGACCCAGCGTGCTGACTACCAACAGCTCGCTCAGCCGCTTCGTCTGCGTGCCCTCCCACAGTCGCTCAAACGCCTCAAAGGCAATTTCCAAGCTCAGCAGGCTAGTACAATGTTAGAGATGCCCAAGGAAACAAAAAGAAGATGGGAAGAAAGAAAGAAAGGGAGAAAGAAAAAAAAACATACATGAGGAGAATGCCATTGGCAAAACCACTGAGAGTCTCGACCTTGCCAAAGCCATAGGGAAATCGCTGACTAGGTGGCCACTTGCTCATGACGGCAGCCAGCAATCCCACCAGCAGAGCCACGCAGTCAAAGAACATGTGGATGCTGTCACTGAGCAGGCCGAGCGAGTCGGTGACGTATCCGTAGAATGCCTGAACAACCATAAAGGCAAAGTTGAGGCTATTGGGACACACAAATCAGGTTAGCACGTTTTTACTTTGTGTGTTTATGGGCTGTAACTTGTCTTTCCCATTTTGGGGAGACAAATTATCCCCCGTCCTTCCCTCGTGGAGTGGCGCAGAAAAAAAAAAAGAACAAATGACGTACCCCATAAAGTAGAATATTCGCCTCGAATCCTTCTCAGCCAAAATGGCATGCAGTATGGGCACTCGGGCAGCGTAAGGGAGGAGCATTCTCGTGAAGAGGGATCTCGTATCGGCGTGATCGTGGCTGTGGCTATGATGGTGATCGTGTGCGTGCGCATGGTCGTGATCATGGTGATGATGGTCGTGATCGTGGTCGTGGTCGTGGTCGTGATGAACATGGTGAGCGCTGGGACTCGGAGGGAAACCGGCGCCGACGGGCGTCATGATGCTCCTCCCGCCGGGTGTGGTCTCCCTCATCCACCCGCCGCTGCCAGCGACATCGAGGGCCTCGGGGGCAGGTTTCCGACTGGACAGGGCGGACAGGGTGGCGCCGCCGGAGAGGGAGGTCTGGGAGTTCGTTCGGGCGTGGGAATTGTGGCGCGAGTGCGTCGGACGGACGGCGGCACTGCCGGTGGTGATGCTGCCGACGCTGCCGTGGCTGTTGTGTCCGTGGCCATGGCTGTGACTGTGGGAGTGGCCGTGGCTGTGAGAATGACCGTGACCTCCGCTGGCGCTGCCATTGTCGACTATCGTCGGCTCGTCTTCGGTGGCGTGGGAATGGAAGCCGGATCCTGACACGGATGAGGTCCAAGAGTTGACTGATGTTTGGGATTGCGAGGGACCATGGGAGTAGACATGGTGCTGGTGTGCGTGCGGTAATGCCGACTGGGGAATGGTATATGAGGAGCTCATTATGATGATGCTAGGTCTATGCTCCTTCTTGCTTGTCGCCTTCAATGTGTTGCTTGCTATTATGTATTTAATAGCTGTGGTTGTCTTCCCCCGTCGGATTTTTGTGATTCTGCGCTTCGAGTTTGTTGAGAGAAAGAGGCGACAGGGAAGGCAAAGCGGTCGCGGCGCGCGCCAAGGGGAGTGGGGAGGACCTGGAGAGGGAGAGGGAGAGCTGACGACTCGAGGTTGCGAAAGAAGCACAATGGGGAATTTCCCACCCGTAATGGGTAAGCCACTAGAAAGGAGCACGTGGTGGTGGCTTGTACGGGTAGGGTGAGAGAGGAGAAAAAAGAGGAAGGAAAAAAGATTCCAAGACCTGAAGTGTTTTTTTTTCCTGTCCTTCTTCTTTTGACCTGGTACAGAGACAGAGGCCAGATGTCGTTGACTCGATCCTGTTGGTGTGTTGTGCAGCGTTACAAGAGGGGCAAATGAGAGAGAGAGATTGGGAGAGTGGGTGTGTGTGGTGTCACTGATGTGTGGGCTCTTGGCTTGCTACTACTACTACTAATAGTAAGAGTCAGAGAACGAAAAGTAAATGGGCAAGTCAATTGCCCAATCTAATCGTGAGACAAGAGCTGTGAGAGGAGGGGGGGGGAGCGTTTGTGTGTGTGTGAGGATGAAGGGGAGAGGACAGGACAGGACAAGAAGAAGGGTAATAATAAACAGAGAGAGGAGAGAGAGAGAGAGAGAAAGCAGAAAGCAAAAAGCAAATGCGCTACTAGCCGTATTATGTTACGAGTACGAGTACTACGAGCGAGTACTAGTATGACCAAAAGAAAAGAACAATGGACACACATAGCAATCAGGACGTCGATCGTTGTGCCTGGAGTGTCTGGAGTTGCCAAGAGCCGAGAGGAGAGACCAAAGACAGAGACCCAGAGACCCAGAGACCAAGAGACAGAATCCCAGCTTACTCGCGTACGAGTACAGAGTACTACTACTCACTGTCATGGTTAGCAATAGTATTACTACAACGAGTACTCCAGTCGTGACTTGGAATAGATACTCCGCACTGCAGGTGGTGGTAGAAGAATAATAATAATTCCCTTGATATAATACTACTACGGAGTACCATGATTCGAAAAGAGTCTGTCCCACTAATTACGGCATACAGTACTCTAGCCGCCTTGATCCGTCGAGTGCGCTAACAAAAGCCATCACCACTAGGCGTGCATACTCGTGCTAGCAGTAGCAGTTATCGGGGGTTGATTTTCCACTGGCATCAATGATCAGGTTCACTGTGTAGTACGGGATTGAAGAAGAAACAAAAAAAACAGATCTATCTGTATCTCCAATCTGTCATGTATTTGTGTAAGAGCTGGACCTTGATCATCCACTGCATGGCTTGTATGGACCATCTGTGCATCATCTGATGGATTCACCAAGTTGTCTCCAGCTTGTCTCTCAACAAACACACAGACACACAAGATCAATACTACAGAGTACAGCAACTACAGCAACAACAACATCATCCCGCTGAACCAATCAATTCAATAATGTCCAAGCAGCCAAGCCCATGCACCCCTCAAATGACTCCCTACACCCCTGTCCAACAACCTTGTTAACCCTGGGTGCCGTGCCTGTGTGTCTGGCTCCCCGTTGTCCCCCCCCTCCTCACCAAAGGTACAGGTACTAGTACTCACTGTTTGGTGGCTGCCATGGAGTTCTTTAGTGCCATGCCCTGGCAGTGGCAATCCAAAGTCACCTACCCAGGGCCAAACCAACTGCCCGCCCACCCCCTTGGCGCATGTCTTATCTGTCCCACTGCCCACTGCCCACTCAAAGAGCCCAAGAGGGGCCCTCAGAAGAGTCAATAGTGCCAACAAGGTCTACTCGTACAGGCAGGTCGTTATTGATCTCGTAGATGGTATCATGATATCCTCAATACTCGTAATCTCCAGTGGGAGTATACCTATGTCCATATTTTACATATATATATATAAATATCATTACACTCTCCATCTTTGTAGACACTTTCAAAAATAAACAAAGAATCAAAAGGGGAATATCAATCCCGTCGCAACCTATTCAACATTGCGTAACACTTTGTACCACCACCACCACCACCACCACCCACTCACCTCCTCCCCCACCGTGAGCTTCATCTCGACAAAACACACACATCTGGCCTTTCAACGCCCACCACCCACCTCGGGGTTCAACAACCACGCCAACACAAAATGTTGTTCCCATTCATCATATCCGTCATAGCAGGTGGCATCTTCATCATATCAGCCCGCTACCTCTTCACCTTCGCCCTCTGGCTGGCCCGCAAGTCGCGTCACATTGTGCCCACGCGCTACGCCGGTCCCGCCCAGGAGTCCGACCATGATCACATCCAGATCCTCGTCGTCGGCGATATCGGTCGCAGTCCGCGCATGCAGTACCATGGCATCAGTCTGGCCAAGCATGGTCGCTATGTCGACCTGATAGGCTACAAGGGTACATTATACACCTCACTCCTCAAGAGAGACAAAAGAAAAGAAAACTGACATGTGTATATATATATGAAAAGAAACGGCCAGACATCCCTCTCTCATTGGAAAGCCCAACGTCGCCTTGTATGAACTCGCTCCTCCGCCCGAGTGGATCGCCTGGGGCACACTTCCTCTCCTGGCTATTCCCTACAAGGTCATTCACCAGTTCTGCACTCTCTTCTACACTCTCATGTACGCCACGCCTCCGGCACGATGGATCATCATTCAGGTAATTCACATCCCTTTCATTGCCCCCTCTTCTTCTTGGCCTCGTACATAAAAGGAGATAGAGAGATAGAGAGAGAGAAAAGACCTAACACAAGATAGAACCCCCCGTCCATCCCTGCCTTCCACGTAGCAATGCTGGTAGCCTACATCCGCGGCTCCAAAGTCCTGGTAGACTGGCACAACTACGGCCACACCCTTCTCCGCGAGACCATCCTCCTGCGTCCCCTGGTGCCCCTCTACCGATGGTACGAGAAGGGCTTCGGCCGCCGTCTGGGCGACGCCAACCTCGCCGTCACCGACGCCATGGCCGAGCAGCTGCGCTCCCCTCTCTTCGGCATCAAGACGCCCGTCTTCACCCTGCACGACCGCCCAGCCGAGGCATTCCAGCCCATCGCCTCTTCCTCAAAGGAGCGTCTCGACTTCCTCTCCCGTCTTCCCGAGACGAAAAAGGACGCCAGGGACATTCTCACCGGTGCAGTCCGTCTCGTCGTGAGCAGCACCTCCTGGACCGCAGATGAGGATTTCGGTCTCTTCCTCGACTCTCTGATCAAGTATGCATCCTCCAACCAAGAAGCTGCGGTGCCCATCCTAGCCATCATCACGGGCAAGGGACCCCAGAAAAAGGCCTACACGGACAAGATTGCCGAGCTGCAGAACCAGGGACGTCTCCCGGGGATTCGCATACTGACCGCCTGGCTATCCACGCGCGACTACGCCACCCTCCTCGCCTGCGCTGACCTCGGCGTCTCCCTGCACAAGTCCTCCTCCGGCGTCGATCTGCCTATGAAGGTCGTCGACATGTTTGGCGCGGGTCTACCCGTCGCGGCCTACTCTGCCTTTGAGAGCTTCGGGGAGCTGGTCAGGGAGGGCGAGAATGGGTGCGGCTTCGAGACGGCCGACCAGCTCGCCGAGGTGCTCACGCGTCTTCTGAGTGACAAGGGTGGTGAGGAGCTGGCTAGGTTGAAGGAGGGTGCTGTTCGGGAGGGTAGTCTTCGTTGGGATGAGGAGTGGGATAGGGTTGTGGGATCTATTCTCGGTCTGGATGATCAGATATAGGTCAGATGTGCAGCATTAAAAAAATGTAAACTAAAGAATGAAAATAAAATAAAAAGAATAAACAACTCCTGAATTGTATTGGTGCTATTGAAAAAAGAAAGAAGTGAGAAAAGGGACGAATCATCCTGCAGTTTTTATATACTTTTTTTTTTCTTTTTTTTACTCTTGTTGCTCTTCTACTCCCCGGACTAATCCTCCCCCAGACTCTCCCGAACACACTTCCTACAGCGTTTCCGGAAGTCCTTGTTGCGACCCTCCCTCTCGTCACGCAGCATGACGGAAGCCTCGACATTGGCCGGGCTGTCCGTGTTGGGGTCGTGGAACAGGCTTATCGTGCTGACGAGGATGGTCTCGGGGCTCTGGACCGGGCTCCAACGCTCCTCGGCGCTCTCGTACCCGTACTGGTCGTCCCCCGGGGGGTGCAGGATGGAGATGCACAGCCTGCCGTCCTCGTAGATGTTTGGGTGGAAGGGGATGGGCTTCTGGAAGTGTAGGGATGGTGGCATGAGTGGGTATGTTGGTGGGAAGGTCAATTTTGCGCGAAAGTTGGCACCTTGTTTTTGGTACGGGTCAGTCAGTCATTTAGAAGAGGGAAGGCGGGGGGGGGGGGGAGAAGAGGAAANAAGAGGGAAGGCGGGGGGGGGGGAGAGAAGAGGAAAGGAGAAGAGGGATTGGGAAGATGAAGAGAAGAGAAAGAAGAGAAAGAGAAGAATAAATACCTCCGTAGTATTTACAATCGTCGTTTATCATCAGCATGACCTCCCATTCGAATAGGTTGGTCTCGTCGACTAGACCGCATGATACGCCTTGGAGACCTTTGCTCGATTGGATCTCCTTGAGTTGACGACGGAGCAAGGTTGCTGCCCCGCTGGTGGTGGAGGACATTTCCGCTCTTGTGTGTGTGTGTGTGTGTGTGTGTGTGTGTGTATATTCTTTGGGTGGGCGATGTATGTTCTGTTTGTGTAGTATGTACAGGTTTTATTGGTACAAGTAATGTTGGTGATGAGTCGGTATGAGGAGGGGGGGGTGCAAGAAAGTAGTAGGAAGAGGCTGCTGTTGATATGGAGGTGGATGGATGGCGGGGCACACCTAAAAACCTCCCCAAGGTGGGGGGAGCCACCATGGTAGCTTTTTGCATTTGCATCACGCAAGACCATGATGATTGTCAGAGGCAGTTTCCTTTTCAATAGCACGTTTTGAATATTCGCCCGGAAATTTTATATAAAAACAAGAACAAAACTCCCGCCCGCCGTGTAAAAAGTTACCGCATGCCAAAATCAAATGCATCCCAATAATATACAAGCACTATACAGTGCAGACCTCACTTCTTCGACGTTCCGAACCCAGTAAAGCCCATCTGGGCCAACATATCATCCTCATCGTGCTCCCCTTCTATCCTCAGATCCTCGCTATACTCCGTCTTGACCTTGGCAGCCTCCTCCCTCTCGACCCTCCTCTTCTCCACCTCCTCCTTTCGCTTCGCCCTCTTCTCCTCGGCCTCCTGCTCCATCTCGTCCTCGCGCAGCTTGAGCCTGTCGTGCAGGCTGGTGGCCTTCTCCCTCTCCAGGTCGTCCCTCCGCCGGACGTACATGTCGATGCGGGCCAGGACCTCCTCGGCCGTCGCGCGCCGCACCTCGGTCGTCTGTCCCGTGTTGAGCAGGTGCTGCGTCGTGTTGATGTGCTCGATGTACTGCTTGTTGTCCTTGAAGGTGAGGTCGCACGCGTCGCAGTAGAAGCCCGCGCTGCGGCCGCGCTTGCCCACGCCCGCGCCCGCCGCCACCAGCTGCGTCTTGCCCACCTGCGCTGACAGGTCGAGCACGTTGCGCCGCGCCGAGGTGTACGTCTCGTCGCCCGTCGGCTGCTGGTGGTACTTCCTGCCGGCTACCTTGGCCTCCCAGCGCGCCTTGCGCTCCTCCTTCTCCTTGGCTTCGCGGTCCTTGGCTTTCGCTGCGTATTCGTCTACATCCCAGTTTTTGCGGAAGTCGGTGTCGCCTGCTGGCGTGGCGTAGGCGCCGCCTTTTTTCGAGTCGGACATGGTCGGAGGGCTTTCGTTTCTATTCTCCTTTTTTTTCTCTGCTTCTTCTTCTTCTTCTTGATATGTTTTGTCGAATGCGATCGAGAGCATTTACCGACCGAGATTGATTGTGTGGTGGCGCGCGATGGATAATATGGTTAAACCACACGCGACGCGAGAGCAGGGGCAAGGCAAGGGGACAGACAAAAAAAAAAAAAAAAGATGGATGCCAGGTCAGACATTCGCCCATGACGTTGCGCTAAAAGCTTACAGGGGTTGGTACTACAAGTGCCACTCTAAACTTTTATGCCCCGCGGCCGAGCGCGGGGCATTTTGGCGCAAGGGAAAAAAAAGTCGTCCGAAGAAAAAACGTCCCAAGGAATTCCTAGTATTGACATCATTCACACCGTCTTCCCACCAAGTCAACATGCTGTATCTCGTGGGTCTAGGTCTCTCGGATGAGACAGACATTACTGTCAAGGGTCTCGAGGTGGTCAAGTCTGCTTCGAGAGTCTACCTCGAGGCCTACACCAGCATCCTGCTTGTCGACCAGAATGTCCTGGTATGACATGACTTCCCTGTATCAGAGGAGAATGTTTACAGATGGGACTAACGCAACGAGCAGGAATCATACTATGGACGGTCCATAACAGTGGCGGACCGCGAAATGGTCGAGTCCAACAGCGACGAGATTCTACGCAACGCCCAGAATGAGGATGTTGCCTTTTGCGTCGTAGGAGATCCTTTTGGGTGAGTCCGACATTTGCCCCTTCTTCTTCTTCTTTTTTTTTGTCTTCTCCTCCATAGAAGCAAGTCCTGACGCTGGGTGCAGAGCCACTACGCATACCGACCTCGTCCTGCGAGCGCGCGAGCTCGAGATCCCCGTGCGCACCGTCCCCAACGCATCCATCATGTCCGGCATCGGCGCCTGCGGTCTCCAGCTCTACAACTTCGGCCAGACGGTGTCGATGGTCTTCTTCACGGACACGTGGAAACCGTCGTCCTTCTACGACCGCATAAAGGAGAACCGGTCCATCGGACTGCACACCCTGGTCCTGGTGGACATCAAGGTCAAGGAGCAGAGCCTGGAGAACATGGCGAGGGGCAGGCTGATCTACGAGCCCCCGCGGTACATGACTGTGGGTCAGTGCGCGGCGCAGATGATTGAGATCGAGGACGAGCGCAAGGAGGGGGTATACACGCGGGACAGCCTGGCTATCGGGGCGGCGCGCGTGGGCGGCAAGACGGAGAAGTTTGTCGCGGGCACGCTGGAGGAGCTGTGCGATGCTGATGATGCGCTCGGCCCCCCGCTGCACAGTCTTGTCCTGCTTGGTAGGAGGGCGCATGAGCTCGAGAGTGACTATGTCAAGCAGTTTGCTGTTGATAAGGAGAAGTGGGATCGTGTTTGGAAGGAGGAGTATGGAAAGCAGTAGGGGGGGCAACAATAGACAAAACAAAAAGAAAGAAGATGAATGGAAATGATTGAATGAATTAGAACTTTTTGTCTATATATCATGGGTGGCGTTTATGCGACAGGACGCAGGACTGCGTTTACAGCCGTCGATGGTGACGGGGCATTTTCTCCGGCGGGGTTTGACAGCCAGCCAGCGTCAGGGTGCAATGATGGAAGGGCGACAATACCACCTAGAAGTGATGATACTGAGAGGTAAGAAGACTGATGGTACAACCTTGTAAAAATACACAATATATCAGTCCCCTAGACTCTAGGAGTCATAGTGGCAATAACAATGCCTGCCCGTGTCAGCGATTAGGTGTTGGATGCATGCATGCCGATGCCGGTGTAATACGCCAATGCGCATCAGACACACAGAGAGAGAGAGAGAAAGACATATTGCCGGCCCTGTTTCTTCTATTTCCGATGCCGATGAACTGATCGGTACTCGCCTACATACCAAAGCCTAGTAATACTTCCTAACATTCAATGGCAATAGTGCTCATACACAGACCACACCATTAGTCGTACCATTTGGCCCATACCTGTCGCTAATACCTGTCGTTTAACCACCCGACTCATTTCTACCCCATCGTACTTGTGGTATTACCACGAGTACTACAGTCTACGAGTAATTACTAGTAGTAGTAGTAGTAGTACTTACTGCCTAGTATGTAGGAGTCTGGTAGTACGGAACACCAGGAGCACTAAATAACTGCTAAAAAGGAACCATGGAGTGGTTCAATGCAGTAATGACGGTATAGTCGTATTACCTCATCCTCCCGCCCGCACTTTAATAGATACCCGCAGGTGCCCGCCGCTTGAGGCCTTTCTCGTTTACTAGTAGTAACTGTAGTAGTACTACCTAGTAGTAGTGGTGACCTAGTGACGGCAGTGTGTGTATGTGTGTGTGCGTGTGTATGTGCAAGTGCTTGCGAGTGTGTCCAAGTGTCGGCGCACCTTGCGGAACCGCGGGCCACCTTTTTACCTTTTGTTACCTCCCCTCAGGGTCCCCCCCAAAACGTGCGTGCACCTTCCCATGTCCTTTCTGTCCACCTCCATTCATTCAGTCTTTCACGCATCATTGCCTTCCCTCTTTCTTCCCCTTCTCCCTCATCCTCAAACGCCTCATCATCTCTGTTGGACCTGTCCATCTCTACCTTGGCCATCTCTCTGACTCTCACCCCCGGTCCGTTTGCCTTTGTGTCTTCTCTACCATCTCCTTGACACTTTCGACATCCGACCCGTCGTTTTCTGTTCTTATCACGTCCACCCCGCCTAGAAATACTCCTGGGTTGCCTCCTCTCTCTCTCTCTCTTTCTCCCATACACACCAACGACACAAGCCTGCTCATATTGGGATTCCAATTACTGGTCGCCGTGTTGGCATTTCGTTATTTCATCGGCAGCGTAGTGTGCTGCGCTCTACGTCACCCCCAAGACTGTTGATCCGTTTAAACTGTCAGCGCCCAAACGGTTAACCCCGTTATAACTCAACGGTCATGGAAACGGATATGGTTAGTATCCGTCATTCCCAACAGCATGTCCCGCCATGCATCACAGACTGACCTTTCCCACCAGGATTTCCTTTCCTTCGAGTGCCGCGATAAGGAGGATCAGGCAAAGGCTGCGTATAATGGCCCTCTGCGCCGTACCAACCGCACTCTCGCCGATGAGAATATGCGCCTCAAGCGCCTTCTCCGTGAGAACGGCATCGCCTGGTCTGCAGTCTCACAGGAGCACATGGCTCAGCCCAACAAGCGCAAGACTCGTTCATCGATGACGTTTCAGGATCTTGGCCGTCCACATCTCCCGGTAGAGGTCATCCTCCGTATCCTCCACTTTGCCTTAATGAGCCCCCACCCCATCATTGATCCACTGTCCCCCCTCACCCCCGCCAACCTCACCGAGGACGAGAAGGCGAGGGGCAATCAGATTGCCATCCACTTCTTGGCCACATGCAAGTCCCTCTATACCGAGGGTGTCAAGATGCTCTGGAACCTGAACACCTTGGTCTTCACCACACCCGAGGCTGTCCGCGCCTTTGGCGAGCTGAATGCCGAGCATCGCAACCAGATATCCCACGTCAACTTCCGCATCGTCGCACGATACTACGACGACCAGGACCGGAAGCATAGGCTCAACCGCTCCTACCACCGCCACATGAAGAAGGAGGTCAAGCTCAGGGTTGAACAGAGGCCAAAGGAGGTTCCCATTATTAGGGGTGGGTTCCGCTCTTACACGTGGAATCAAGTTGCCGACTTTTTGACCGGTCTCCGTGCTCCCTACGATCCTGCGTTCCACCTTAAGTCGACACCGCGACCGAAACTGCTTCCCTCTCTCACGTCAATCCGCCTTGACTTAGTCAACTTCTCTGACACGCTGCTCCCCTTTTCCGGCCCCGACTTCCACGACATCACTTCTCACGAGTTTGGCTGCAACCTGAATGAGATTCAGGTCACGGGAATGCCTCGCGACGATACCGGCATGAAGGCCAGTGCAGAGCTGAGTGGCTTGCTCAAGGACGAGGGTCTGTATCTCGATGGTCAGGCAACCTTTGTGGCCCCCACCAGCCGGCCCCTTCTGCCGCTCAAGGGTGATCGGTGGTGCAGCCGTGTTGTCAGGGCACAGAAGGAGTCGAGTTACGAGTCGGATTCCGAGTACGACATGATCCCCGACACCATCTTTAGCCGCGGCCATGCCAAGATCGGAATCATGCCCCCTGCCCCTACCGAGACCGGCCACCCCGTATCGTCAAGGCCGGACGACATTGTCATCTGGAAGCGAGTCCCCACGTCCCGCGACTCTGACGAACGAGTTTGGGTGCAGTTTTGCCGCTACAACGGATACGAGATGACAGACCGCATCTTGGACCACGACCTGTGCCCGTGCTGTGGCGACCCACGCCGTCCGGAAAACATTATCGGTTTCTCGGACGAAGACGACGACGACCTCGATTGAGGCCCCTTGATTGAGGGATGCTGGAACCATGAGGACCGTGCTAGGTGACCAGTTCACCATGATAATATTCTATTCTTTCTACTTGTCGTTTTATTCTCCCCTCTTGACTTGTTCTTTTTCAACTGTTTTGCTTTTACTTTACTTGTCTTTATTTGCGCTGTTAGGCATCAAGGGCATGGCTTGTTTCTCTTGTTTTGTGAAATAGTGATTTCGACTAGATACCCCTCCGTCTTTGACGAGGCAGTTTATCATGAATATATGATTAAAGATTGGTTCCTGGGAAAGAAGTATGAGCTGTCGTTGAAGTGTGAGTAGATCATTGGGTCTTGACATCGAAGTGAGTAATACGAGTATACACATAATGGCCCTGAGAAAGCTGTACTTGTACATTGTACTCCGTATAGTGGCCGCAGTCTTGCATACATATATAACTCGCATATTATTACGGAGCTGCCGGTGCCCAACGTTGAGTTGGCGATTTACCCACAAGCATCCTAATGTACTTGCAGCATTCCTCGCAATGCATTGAATGAGTTAAGAAAATAGACAATTGAAGACTCGCATAAAAAGGGAAAGTCAGTGGAAATGAATAGTCATCTTATAGAATGTAAATAGTTGTGTACATTGTGGCCTGTCAACCTTTATAGGGTAGAGCAGAAATGTCAAAATTGGCCCAAGGTGTGCAGCACATGCATGTGCTCACATGTATGTACCTCATGTCACTTTAAACCCGTCCCGTCCGTCGCGCCTTCCCTAACCGTTCGCGTCACCGCACTTTGACGCGCAGTATCCATCTAATGCTACCAGGTACTGACTTCCAGGCTTCACCCACCCCTCCCTCCCAACGTGTCCACCCCCCTCCCAG
>FYEV01001791.1:178045-236107 GCA_900188565.1 Geosmithia flava
CGGAAAAGGGACGAGCGCTCGTTCTCAATTCTGGGGGAACGATCTCCTAGCAAGAACAACCTCTTAGCAGGGACTTGTACCTTGGCTGCCCCAGCTTTGTACAAAAGCTGCCGACTGACGCCGCCTGACGCCAAAAGAAAAATAAAAAAAGAAGAGGAAGGAAAGAAAAGAACAAAGAAAACATGGCCACACGAGCGAATCCTACCAGTCTCAAGGACCGATCCGGCCGACTTCGAGCTTTCGCCCGTCGAGACTCGGATAATAAAGCTAGCTACAATGTTGGTGCGCAGGACGACGATCACCATCACCAGACGACGGCAGCAGCAGCAGCAGCACGACCACCAGCTTCGTCAGCGCCTCCCGTCTCAGCGGCGATAGCAGCGGCACCACCTTCCCCGACAAAGGAGCATGTTCTCGTGGGGAGCGGACAGATGCCCAAGCCCCTGCACGGTGTTAGGAACACTGCGCTCAGTCTGCCGCCTAGGATATCACGACCGTCGCCTCGCAAGTTGGTCGCGGCAGCGGCAGCACCGGCGCCGCCCGCACCAGTACCAGTACCGCCTTCACCCGCGAAAGCCGAGACTGTTATAGGCATCGACAATGACGAGGAGGATACCAACAGGGCTATATTCGAGGGCTCGCAGCTGGGAGAGAACTTTATGAGGTCGGGGCTCACGACGCCGGTGAACGAGCAGGAGGATCTGTTCCTCGACAACGTCAGCGAGAGACGGGCGGCGGTGGAACCGCACCGCGCCAAGAGGGACGAGTCGGCGAGGCGTCGGTACGACCATGCACAGTTCAACGTCAACGACCAGGGGAGGATGGTGGTCAAGCCTGCTGGGCTGGCACCCCCCGCACAGGGGCCGGGACGGCGCGCGCTGTCGCATATGAAGGATGGGTTCCAGAACGACGACATCACCAGGGGCCGACGCACCGCGGCATTTCAGCAGGAGGCTGCCGTGGCGGCGCGTCCCGAGTCACCCGCGGCAGCGGCAGCGCATGCGCCGAGGAGACTGGCCATAAGGGAGGTCAAGATTTCGAGGCCCCAGCGATCGCAGAGCAAACAGTCCCAGGCGCCTCCGCCACCGGCATCACTGCACCGGAGTCCCTCGCCGGGGTGGGAACGACCGCCCTGGCAGGCACGCTACAAGGAACGACGGCGCGACACGGCGAGCCTCGGGATCCTGAGCCTCGACGAAGATAACTACAACGACGAAGCATCGGAGAATGCCGTCCAGGTGACGCCAAGGGCAAAGAGGAGGACAGCAGATAGGGCTGCTGCACCAGCACCGTTGCAGGTAAAAGAGTCCCTTAGGGAGAGTCTCATACCGCCTGCGGTGCTGAGTCTGAACCGCGGGAAGAAGCGCAGTCGCGCGAGCCCAGACTACGACGACAAGGCCCTCAGCGCCATGACGTACGACGATCTTCTGCACGAGCCATTCGACCTCGATCCCGCGACACAACAGCATCATCACCACCACCTGGCAGGTGAAAAGTCTTCTCACCATCGACAAGATGGGGAAGAAGGGGAAGGACAAGAAGAAGATGCCCTGTCAAGAAAACTGGGACAGTACAGTCGACACACAGAGGCAGAGCAGAAGACCATGTTCTCGACCATGACGATGGACGAGTGGGAGCAGTCGGGGGACTGGTTCGTCGACCAGTTTGCCGACATCATGACCCGGCTGAAGAACTCGAGGAGGAGCAAGAGGAGGCTCATAGGGGAGTTTGAGCAGGAGGCGTCGGCTAGGGAGGATATGGTGCGCCGTAGATCCGAAGCTGTTGATCGTAAGCTGGTCAAGATGAGACAGGATGGGCAGAAGGTTGTTGGGGATAGGTTTTTTTGATGTCTTTGATGTCTTTTCTTTATTACCCCCCTTTTCTTCCCTCCCTCTGTCTTTGTCTCTTTTTCTTCTTCGCATGTCCTCACTCTATTTTTGTTCTTCTTCTTCTTTTTGCCCCGTCTCATCTTTTTGTCACTGGTCACATGTATGGACAGGGAGGTGGAAAAATAATGGCTATGATACCTGCATGGAAAATGGAGTACGGTGTTGTTTTTGCTTTGGGAGTTGCTTGTCAGTAGCTTTATGATATAGAAATGAAAACAATGAAGATTTAACCAGAAACCAAAAGAACCATGAAACAATATTCAACACTCCAATAAAAGATGGGGAAACGTGAATAAGAACTATATACGATGAACCTCTACAACCTTTCTATCCCTTCCAACCACCATCCTAAGCTGCCTCCCAGGCCTCCCAGGTAATATCCCCGCCCGCACCTGGTCAGTGTAAAGCTCATAAGCGGGGAAATACCCATCGACAAACCTGACAATTTGCTCCGGCGACATTCCCGCCGCGGGATCGCCCTTCTCCCTGCGCAGATGGTCCTCCTGCTGTGCGCGCCAGTCATACACGTACGTCAGGTCCCGGGCATCGATGTGGACAAATGCGTCAAACAGGTCCGTCAGGGCGTCGTACCCTCTCAGACAGCTATTCACAAAGAGGAGGTGCTCGAGCTTATGGCGACCCAGGGTGCGTGATCCGTCGGCGTCCGCGCTCGACCACCTGCTCTCGACGTCTGCGTCGCTCAGGGCACGGAAGCCAACGCACCATCCCTCGAGGATGACGGCCCGCACGGCAGGTTGGCCAGGCTGGTTGACGGGACGCCACTGATCCTCGGGGAGACGGTCGCCCGCCCCGTTGAAGGCAGACTTGTCGTACACGGGGATGGCGGTGGGCTGACCGGCCATGACGGCGTCGAGACACCGGCGGGCCAAGGGCAGGTCGTGCGTGCCCGGCTCACCTCTGTGCTGGACCAGGGCGTTGTCGGCGTGCGACGAGGCGAGGGACACCTGGTCTGCGTGGCCGAGGTAGAAGTCGTCGATGCTGCATACTAGGGTTGGAAGACCTTGCTTGTCCAGGGCGGAAGATAGAGCTGTCACGAGGGTTGTCTTGCCGGCGCCTTGGATGCCGTTTAGACCGATGACAAAGGGTCTCTTGGAGTTGGATTGCTGGGATTTGACATGTTCTAGGATAAAGGGGACGCAGATGGGCGTCTTGTCGTCTACAAAGGTTGCCATTTTTGTTGTGTTGTTACTGGGGGAATAAGAGGTCTACGAGTATCGGACATGGTGGTTAGTAGATGTAGATGTGGGGGAACTCGGAGGTTTTCCGATGTCATTGCCAAAAGGGCGTGAGCAACGGGTATTAGATTCCAAGATGGGATTTGGAGCATTATGTAATTTATATATAGGGTAGTCGGAATTGAAGTCGAGGTGCACATCCAGGTGCGCATGTGCTGCCGACAACTCGGGATGACATGTGGGGGGGATTACCAGTTGACCACAATACACGTCGGATACTAGAAAGAACTGGATGCTGGGGAATAATTGCTAGTTAAAGTAATTACTACCAACAACGAGTACTCCGTACATGTAATACGGTTATAGAAGTGGTGAAAAAGCCATGACCTCATTACATGTGATGGCGCATCTCAAAGAGACCGAGGCCGAATCAGGACTAGCGTCGGTTCCCCCCCCAGAACGGCCCATGGGCCCCTCGGCGCCCCAGAAATGAGAGAAGCCGAGGCTCGAGGTGCTTCATTGCCGTTGTTACCCTTGGTTCCTCCTCCTCCACCTTTTGTCAAGCCCAATACGGTACGGTAGAGCAGCTTGTAAAAAGAGGGACCCAACCCCAGCTCAGCTCTGCTTCATTCAACCTTTTTCTCTCTCTTCTCTTTCTGTCTCATTCATCTTCTCTTGGATCTATCTCTGTTTCTTCCGAACATACCGACAGACGGAGACAGACTTGTTCACATATATACCCCATACACATTCTACATCCGCACACACATTCATCATGGCGGAGCAATTGCGCTATGACGATCAGGTCGTCATCGTCACCGGTGCCGGCGGTGGCCTAGGCAAGGTGTACGCCCTGTTCTTTGCCTCGCGCGGTGCCAGCGTCGTCGTCAACGATCTCGGAGGCTCTTTCAAGGGCGAGGGTAACTCGAGCAAGGTGCGTGCCCAAATGCAATGCTTTCAGGCAACTTCCAGACAAGCCGGGAAACCTTCATAGCTAACAACTTGATGTTGAACATAGGCCGCCGATGTAGTCGTCGATGAAATCAAGAAGGCCGGAGGAAAGGCCGTCGCAAACTACGACAGCGTCGAGAACGGCGACCGCATTATCGACACGGCCATCCAGGCTTTCGGCCGCGTCGACATCCTCCTCAACAACGCCGGCATCCTGCGTGACGTCAGCTTCAAGAACATGAAGGACCAGGACTGGGATCTCATCAACAAGGTTCACATCAGGGGTGCCTACAAGTGCGCCCGCGCCGCCTGGCCTCACTTCCGCAAGCAAAAGTACGGTCGCGTCATCAACACCGCCTCGGCTGCCGGTCTCTTCGGCAACTTTGGCCAGACCAACTACTCGGCTGCCAAGCTGGCCATGGTTGGCTTCACAGAGACCCTCGCCAAGGAGGGAATCAAGTACAACATTCTCTGCAATGTCATTGCCCCTATCGGTACGTTTTACTCCTGACCAGCCAGATATGGGTTCGGCATACTAACCAGACATGCCCTGCAGCCGCTAGCCGCATGACCGAGACCGTCATGCCCCCCGACGTGCTCGACAACCTCAGGCCCGACTGGGTCGTCCCCCTGGTCGCCACCCTCGTCCACAAGAGCAACGATTCCGAGACTGGAGGCATCTTCGAGGTCGGCGCCGGCGCCATGGCCAAGCTCCGCTGGGAGCGCTCCTCTGGCCTTCTCCTCAAGGCTGACGACAGCTACACCCCCGGAGCCATCCTCAAGAAGTGGGACCAGGTCGTCGACTTCTCCAAGCCCCAGTACCCCACCGGTCCCAACGACTTCATGAGCCTCCTCGAGGAGTCGATGAAGATGGGCTCCAACGAGCAGGGCGAGACGCTCGACTTCTCGGGCCGCGTCGCCCTCGTCACCGGCGGAGGTGCCGGTATCGGACGCGCCTACGCCCTGGCCTTTGCCAAGTACGGTGCCTCGCTCGTCATCAACGACCTCGTCAACCCCGACACCGTGGTCGAGGAGATCAGGGCCCTAGGCGGCAAGGCCGTTGGTGTCAAGGCCTCGGCCGAGGATGGTGACGCCGTCATCAAGGGCGCCATCGACGCCTTTGGCCGCATCGATATCCTCGTCAACAATGCTGGCATCCTGCGCGACAAGGCCTTCAACAACATGGACGACAACCTCTGGGACCCCGTCCTCAACGTCCACCTCCGCGGTACCTACAAGACCACCAAGGCTGCCTGGCCCTACTTCCTCAAGCAGAAGTACGGCCGTGTCCTTAACACGACGTCGACGAGTGGTATCTACGGAAACTTTGGCCAGGCCAACTATGCTGCGGCGGTATGTTCACACAGTCTCCCCTTTTACCTATTTTCGTATCCAATTACTAATTGTCTATGTACAGAAATGTGGTATCCTTGGATTCTCCCGTGCCCTTGCCGCCGAAGGAGCCAAGTACAACATCTTTGTCAACACCATTGCTCCCAACGCCGGCACGGCCATGACGGCCACCATCATGCCCGAGGAGATGGTCCAGGCCTTCAAGCCCGACTACATTGCACCCCTGATCCTGGCTCTGTGCAGCGACAAGTGCCCTGACCCTACTGGCGGACTGTACGAGGTGGGCAGTGGATGGTGCGGCCGCACTCGCTGGCAGAGGGCCGGCGGTCACGGCTTCCCCGTCGACGTGCCCCTGGTCCCCGAGGAGGTTGTCAAGCACTGGGCAGACATTGTCAACTTTGACAGCCCCGATGCCGACCACCCCGAGAAGATGCAGGATTCTCTTAAGAAGGTCATGGCCAACATGGAGAACCGAGCTGGCAAGGTATGAGATCTTTTTTTCTCTCTCTTCCTCTGTCTTTCACAATGTACACTATTCTATATAGTCCTTAGCCTTGTTAAACAAAACAAATGTCACGCCATACATGTTCACACTCTTGTTACTCTTCTCTCGTGTATACTGATTCTTATGTACCGTAGGCCAACAACAACAACGCCACAAATGAGCACCTGTCCGCCATCAAAGACGCCCTGACAAAGGAGGGCACACCAACAGAGTACAAGTACGAGGAGCGCGACGCGATCCTGTACAACCTGGGCGTGGGAGCCAAGCGCACAGAGCTAAAGTACGTCTTCGAGGGCGCCGACGACTTCCAGGTGCTCCCCACGTTCGGCGTGATCCCCCCCTTCAACGCCGAGATGCCCTTCGACTACGACGCCATCGTCCCCAACTTCAACCCCATGACCCTCCTCCACGGCGAGCAGTACCTCGAGGTGCGACGGTGGCCGCTCCCCACGGGCGCCAGGCTGGTGTCCACGGCCCGCCTGATCGAGGTGGTCGACAAGGGCAGCGCGGCCATCGCCAAGACTGGCGTCACCACCCGCATCGCCGACTCGGGCGAGGACGTCTTCTACAATGAGATGACCGTCTTCCTCCGCGGATCGGGCGGGTTCGACGGCCCCAAGCGCGCCCAGGACCGCGGCGCCGCTACCGCTGCTAATAAGCCCCCGCAGAGGAAGCCTGATGTCGTTGTTGAGGCTGTCACTACTGATGACCAGGCTGCCATTTACCGTCTTAGCGGTGACTACAAGTATGTTCTTAGTTACTCTCCTTTTCCTTCTTTGTACAGATAACTGACTGACATTGTGTTAAGCCCTCTGCACATTGACCCCTCTTTCGCCAAGATGGGTGGTTTCAAGGCTCCCATTCTTCATGGTCTCTGCTCCTTTGGCTTTGCCGGAAAGGCCATCTACGACTCGTATGTTCCCCCTCTGTTATTTCCCTCCTTTTACTCTCTGTCCCCAAATGCTTACTCGAAACACCTAGATTCGGCCCATTCAAAAACATCAAGGTCCGCTTCGCTGGCGTCGTCATCCCAGGCCAGTCCCTCATTACGGAAATGTGGCGTGAGGGAAACAAAGTCATCTTCACTACAAAGGTCAAGGAGACGGGTAATACGGCTATTGCCGGCGCAGCCGCCGAGCTGATGTAATGATGGACTCCATCACATGTCACCAAGGTGTTATATCACCCAGGGTGCAACGCGATTAAGAGAATGAATGAGTTTTTGTATGTAGCATTAGTTTTTTGTATTTACAAGTTTTGTGTGTTTGTGTACACATGTTGGTATCTATAATCATGTCTTATGTGTGTGTGTTTTCCCACTCTGAATTAACGCTCTGTTGTGTGATGTGTGTGTATTGTTCCCAAGAAACAAAGAAATCCAAAAACGCGCCCGTATCATCCTGCCCAAAGAAAAGAAAAACAAAGTCTTGTCATGAAAGAAAAGGAGTGGAAAAGTAGTCGTGATAGTATGAGGTGGGCCCCAGAGGAGCTAATAAAGGTGTGCATGTGTATGCCCGGGATAAACCAAAAGGAGAGTAAAGAGGTATAAAACAAGGAGGAGAAAGAAATAAAGAGAAGGAATTAAAAAGAAAGAAGAGCACGGATAGAAAAGAAAAAGGTTTAAACAAAAATGACATCGACGACAACATCCAACACTTGAGCCAAGGTAGGCAACTTGCCCCTGAGGATAGCATTCTCGATGAGGCCCTGCCCACCTTCACCAGAGGCCACGCCCGTCTCGAGAAAGGCCTTGTCAGCGCCCGAGAGCTCCCTCTCCTCGGCAGCCTTCCACCTGCGCTCGGCATCCTCCCTCGCCTCGCGCAGCACCTTGTCCGTGTCCTCCGACTCCCAGAGGTTGCAGCGGTCGCAGTCGGCGCAGGGGCGCGGGTCCCCGTCCGGGCGGAAGTGGTCACAGAAGTGCCGGTACCCCGTGTCGGTCAGATCGGCGCGGCAGACGTAGCACATCTTGTACCCGCAGGGACAGGTGAGCTTGTTGCAGCCCGAGTTCTTGACGAAGGACGTGGAGCAGCGGGGGCACACGCGCTTGACGGCCATGCTCATGGCCTGCTCGACCTGGGTGCGCAGGGCCATGAGGGACGACTCGTGGCACACGTGCACATCTGCCCACGACTTGCCGCACGACAGGCACGATGCGCGGCGGCACGACGGGTTGCGGCAGGCGAAGCGCTGACCGCGCCGGTGGCGACGGCGACGTCCCAGGGCGGACCGCCACTCCGCACGCAGGTAGTGGCCCAGCGTCTGCTGCGAGCTCACCACCAGGCACAGAAGGGACGAGAGCACCACGAGCGGAAGCAGGAAGGGCGTCACGCCCACGCACAGAACCACGAGAACCAGGTTGATGATGCTGTCGACCCGCACGCGCATCCGCTGCTCCCGCGAAGGCATGTACACGTCGTCGATCTCGGCGTAGCTGCAGAACGGGCAGCGCACGAGCGGCAGCCGCGTAGCCACGAGACTGTGCTCGGCCAGGCGCTGGTCCAGCTTGCGCAGGATCTCCCCGCCCTTCTTCTCACCCCGCATAGCCCGGCGCATGTGGTCTCGCGGGATCCTGCCCTCCTCGCAACCGGGGCCGTCGACGGCTATGCACCGCAGTGTTCCCGTGGCGTGGTCGATGCTGCTCTGCCAGCCCTGGCCGAAGACGGCCTCGTTGACCGAGTGCCGCACGCACCGGAAACATATCATGTGGCCCTCGCGGTTGCAGTGGGTGAACTGCTCAAACGTCCCCGACATGAAGCAGCAGGCGCACTCGTGCGTGGCGTCGGCCGCCTCCGCCTCGTCCAGGTTCATCTCGGCGGCTAGCTGGCCGTCTGCCTCGTCGCGCTCGGCCCGCTCCCTGGCCCGGATCGGCACCACGAGCCGCGTGAAAAGCTCCCGGTCCAGCTCGGCGTTGCCCGTCGCCCGCACGGCGGGGTGGATGGACCCCTGGCCCGACGACCGCCACGTCACGAGCGGGTGGCTCTCGGCGGCGTCGCCCCCCGTCACCGGCTTGCGCCGCAGCAGGAACGCCGAGATGGCGAATCGCCAGGACTTGGACGACAGCGTCACCAGCGTCGGCCGCGCCTCCAGGTACGAGTAGTTGCTCTCGGCCAGGACGGCGTTGATGGTCGACTTGGGCAGGCCCTTGAACTCTTGGTACCCGAGCGTCTGCACGGCCTGGACGTATTCGTCGCTCCTGAACCGTTCGTTTCGGGGTATAGTCTCGGCCTCAGCGACACCACCATCCCTTTCCTTTTCTCCACCATCGTCAACCTTCTCTCCCTCGTCCTTCTTCTCCCCATTATCGTCGTCATCGTCATCGTCGTCGTAATCATTATTGTTATTGTTGTTGGTGGTGTCCGCTCCTCCTCGATCAGCAACCCTCCACCTCCCCTTCACCCATGTAACGCGGTTCTTGATGAGCGCATCAGCCACGAGCGCCAGCCTCGACTCCCCGTCGAAGCTGGACAGCAGCTCGCGGAACACCTCAATCTGTATGTCGGGGAAGACGGCGGCCAGAGCCTCGAGGCTGTCGTTGAGCTCGCGCAGGTTCGGCCTCTCGGGCGGCAGGCACGGGATCTGTGCGTCGTCGTGGATGAATTCGGGTAGAGGTAGCAGGTCTGACGATGTGGCTGCCGATGATGATGACGACGTCTTGGCTCTCGGTCGGCTACTACCGCTGTTGTTGTTGTTGCTGTCGCCCGTGGTGAGCAGTCCGCTGAAGACCATGATGGCGGCTGCAGAACATAACGTGGTTGCTCTTTGTCTTCTTCTGGTCTTCTTGTCGTTGCTTTCTTGCTTTCTGGGGTTTCTGGTTCTGATGGGGAAATGAAAGAGAGTAGGTCGATTACTAGGTTTTGAGGGGGTGGAAACGCGGGATGTTGTTTGTCTTTGGGGGTGGTCGTGTGTAGCGGGGATTCGGATTCGGGGATAATTATTAATGGGCAGTTTTGATAACGCCATGTCTCTGCTTGTTACGAGCCACAGTCTTTTCTTCCGCTTCATTTCTCTGTTCCTTTCCTCTATTTCTTATCTTTCCATCTTTTTAGTTCTCGTATTGATTTAAACCATGTTTCTATTTGTCTTGTATGACTACGTATTCTCTTCCATAATCGGCCCTGAACTGATGTCTCTTGTCCACTGCTCTTAGAGTCTACTGGCCCGTCTAACACGCCACCCCACGATTGGACAAGTCCATCTTACACTGCCACTTTCACTAGTTCACAAGTCACGTACGACTTCCCATGACTCTTACTCCCACTCCGTGAAATAAAGTCGTCGCTTCGGGTTCTTGGCAATCGACAAGGATTAGATCCCAACGGCCAATATGGCAGAGACACTATTCCATGTCAGGGCATCATGCCGCGTGTTTAATTGCCTAGTGTGTAATATCACGGGACACTCTTGATACTATTCGTCCGAGTATATGCGGTTTCCTTTCAATGGTATGGAGTACATTTATACATATGTTTGACTTGGGATTATCACTCTCGTATTAATGCTATTCGTCCTGTTTCCATTCATTGGCACATCGTCATCCATCTACTCAATAGAAGATCCATCACTGCTTACTCTTCTTATCTAAATCATCATCCACAGTAGGCGCAGCGGGCATCTCAACCCCATCAATCCTATACTCCAGCCCAACATACCCATCACTAACAACAATGACATCGACCTTTCTCCCAGCAGCCCCCTCAACATCAGGCAATTTAATCACAGCTCTAGCCGAGGGCCTAGCCCCAGGCTGCAGCTGCTTCTTCTTGGCCTCACTGGGACCAGTCGACCACATGGCGCGCTTGACGGCGATGATCTCATCTTTGCCCGACTCTGCCACGAGGACGAACCACCCCTCGTTCTGGGGCTTGGGAAACTTGGGGGCGTACATGCGTGCTTCCCGCTCGACGAGGGGGTTGAGGCGTCGTAGCCCGACGGTGAGGGACGTCGTCTTCTTGTCGTCGATGGACACCTTCAAGTTGGGCAGGGTGGCTGCGGCACGGGCGAACCGGTTCGTCTGTGATGCTGGGACGCCGAGGGTCTTGGATAGCTTGCTGATCTGCGGGGGGGACATGGCGCTGATGGCCTTCAGGCTTGTCGTGGCCATGACATCTGATTTCGATGTAGAGTCGGCGTTGACGCCGGGGAGGATGGATGCCGGAGGGTCCGTGGGCCATCGGGCTGACTTGATGCACTGCAGGAGACTGATCATGCGCAGACAGCTGGATAGGTATCCCATCTCGGTGAGCACGTCGATGGACGCCTGGATGATACGGATGGCCTGATCGAGCACGCTGGTCTGGTCGCCCACGTAGTCGGTGATGGGGAGGTCGATGCGCGACATGTGCGCCTGCAGGAGGAGGAAGGCCTTCACGTGGGGGTCCCACATCGGCAGGCCGAACGAGTGTCCCGGGAGAGGCAGGCTGCCCGACAGCGTCTCGTTGATGAGGTCCTCGTTGTGGCGCACGGGAAGCTCATCGTACTCGGTCGCTCGCGACATCCACGACAGCACGTCGAGCAGGGTCGCCTGGGGCTTGGCGTGGCGCGCCAGGTGCCGGATCGTCTTGTGAGACAGGTAGTAGTAACTCATGATCTTGCCGAGGGGGGTCGGGTCCACGTCGCCGTTGGGGTACACTTCCACGCAGCTCGACGCGGCCAGCTCGCCAAGGGACTTGTTCACCATGTCAATCATGTACTCGTTGGCCTGCTGCTGGGCCACGATGGTGCTGTGGTCCTCGGCCGAGATCTCCAGGCCGTAGTACGACGGGTTCTTGTGAAGCCTGCGGAAGAAGAAGGTCCATGTGAGGTAGTCGAGCGCGTCCTGTTTTGTGATAACCGTCTCAGCTGACACCTCGGCGCACAGATGGTTGTCGAGGACTGTGTGCAGCGATGACTCCACGGGGAATCCCGTGTGCAGGAAGTGCTTGTAAAAGTCCTTCTTGGAGTCCTGGGTGAAGATGCGAGCCACACCCGACGTGTCGAACTGCGGTCTGCCCGCTCGGCCCAACATCTGGAGCACGTCCGTCAGGTCCATGTCCCTGTACCCTTCCATTTTGGCGTCGTAGAACTGCGTGCCCTTGACCACAACCAGGTGCGCGGGCAGGTTGACACCCCACGCGAGCGTACTGGTGGCAATGAGGATCTGAATCTTGTTGTTGAGGAAGAGCTCCTCGGACAGCTGGCGGTCCGACTCGACGAGACCGGCGTGGTGCAGCCCGATTCCAAAGTTGATGGCCTCCTTGAGTGCATCGTCCTTGACCCTGGCCAGGTTGAGCTGTAGGTCGTCCTCGTCCATGTGGAGGAACCGTCGCGGGTTGTCCTCCATGCCGCAGTAGTTGATGAGGTCCTTTGCCGTCAGGCGTGTCTGCCTACGCGAGGGGACGAACACGATGACAGGCTTGCTGGGACTGTGGTTCTTGACCGCCAGGAACGTCGGTCGGTTCATCGACTGCATCAGCGGGCAGAAGCCCCGCGTCTCCGGGAACCCGTCAATGTACGACTCCAGGGGTACCGGTCGCACAGAGTGCCTGAAGTTGAAGAGCCCCTCTTTGACGCCGAGCCAGTTGGCCAGGTCGCTCGCGTTGGCGCAGGCCGTAGACATGCCCAGCAGGCGCACGGCATTCTTGGTAGACGAGGCAATGTAGTTCATACGCGAAACGATAATCTCGAGAATAGGACCTCGGTCGCCAGCCAGCAGATGGATCTCGTCAATAATGACCAGGCTCACCTGCCGGACATAGCCTCTTGTCTGCCACGAACGCGAGATACCGTCCCACTTCTCGGGCGTGGTGATGATGACGTCCGCATCCTTGATGGTCCTCGTATCGGGTGTGTTGTCACCGGTAAGCTCGACGAGCTTCAGACCCAGGGGTCCGGCCAGTCTCTGGCCCCAGTCCTTGACTCGCTCCCGGACGAGGGCCTTCATGGGCGCAATGTAGACAACCTTGGACTTGGGGCGCTCCCGGAACGCCCACCACATGGCTAGCTCGGCTGCTACCGTCTTGCCAGATCCGGTGGGCGATCCCAGCAGGACGTTGGCGGGGGTGTTGTACAGCGTGTGGAAAATTTGCGTCTGCATCGGGTTGAAGAACTGGAAACGCTTAGCGTAAAGCTCCTCGAGCCCGGGGTTCTTCAGGGCCGAGACGGGCAGTGGCTGCAGGTTGAGCAGCTCCGTGTAGACGCTCTCCGTGTCGGGCCGGATCAGGTGCTGGAAGGATACTGGCGTCACCGTCTCGGCGCCCAGCCAGCGGTCCGAAACGGCACGAACGTAGATCTGCTTCGGCAGGGGGTCTGAGAGTGGGATGGTGAAATTAAGCTCGTGATCGTCGTGAAGCTTCCTCCTGTTAAGAATGAAGAATTCGTGGTGGTAGATCTCTGACGTCTCCGAGTTCTCAACCCAGATGTAGAACGACTCCGAGGTGCCGTGGAAGAAGTCCTTCCACGTAAAGTCAGGGATCACGTAGAGCTTGATGCGCAGGACGTCCCTGTTGAGGGGGGCAATCTCGGCCTCGACATGGACCGTGGGGAAGTGCTTGAGGATCCTGCCAATGTTCTTGCCGGCATTCTGGTTGTTCACCAGCGCACCGATCTCGGCAGGGTCCATCTCCTTCATGGTCTCAATGGTGAGATGCTCCTTGATATCAAGTTGGTGTAGAACAGGCTTGGTCAGGTCGAATTGGTGGAGTGGGTGCTGGAAAGGCCAGATCCTCTTCTCAATTGACTTGGCCAACGTCAGGAGCACCAAGCACTGGTGGCCCCATCGCCGGTTGAGAGCAAGCATGAAGAGAGCGCGACAGATGCGGCCAGACTGCTGGGCGACGTAGTTCATGTCGTTTGTCAGTGCAAAGTCCTCGAGTTGCTCCCTCGAGATGTAAGACTGGAGGAGGATGTTGGTCTTGGCCTGGGGCGTATCGATGCCGCTCTCGACGTCACAAGGAACCACCTCGTTCTTGAGATGCATCAGTTCGTCGGCCTCGCTGTCCCTGGATTGGACATTGTCGAATTCTCCGCTCATACTGATCATCTTGAGGATATCGGCCTCTGTGGCCTGGGGCTTCATCATGCTGTTGAAGATCTGTATGCTAGTGTGGAGGATATAGAACTGGCTGGCAATACGACCAATATCCTTGCTGCGCAGCTCTTCTGTCCTCTCGTTGAAGATGATCATCTGGCACTGCTGCAGCGTCCGGGCAGCCTGGATAGCCAGCTGGCGACGCCTCTGGACGAGTGCAGGGTCATCGCGGATCTCCGACCATTCAATGCCATAGGTTAGAGGGCTCTTCTTCATGCGCACGTAGAGATAGGAGTAGCCTATCCAGGTGGCAGCATCGGCTATGGATGTGACGGTTCCCAATGAAATCTCGGCGTTCAGGTTATCCACCAACTTGGTAGAGAACTTGGACTCGATTGGCTGCTGCTCCGTGACAGCTGTGAGGTAGTGCGTGAGCTTGTCCTGGGTGGTGCAGATCATACCGATACCAGTGTCCTCGAACTGGGGGCGACCAGCACGACCAAAGATCTGCAGGACGTCGAGGATTCCGAGGTCGACGAATTTACCCTCTTGGGCGCTATAGACTTGCGTTCCCTTGATAACGACAGCGGCAGCGGGCAAGTTGACACCCCAGGCCAGCGTGGCGGTACAGCACAGAACCCTCGTCACACCTTCGGCAAACAGGCGTTCCATGAGGTTTCTGTCGGCTCTGGCCATACCAGCATGGTGAATGCCCAGACCCTTTTGCAGAAGCTCACGGATCTCCTTGGATCGCGATGTTTTCATGTCCCGCACAGCTTGGTCGTAGCCGGGGTGTCCGATGGGGTCGAGCAGGTCGGTGCAGGCATCCTCTATGGCCTTGGCGTGGAGCATCTTGGCAGTGAGCATGGTGTCCCTTCGTGAGTGCACGAACACCATGACCTGGTGGTCTCTCTGAAGCATCTCCTTGACCTTTTCGAAGGCAACATTGTCCAGGTTGTCCTTAGACTCCTTCTTGCCAGCCTTTCCCTTGACACCGATGAAGTGCTGCTCCAGGGGCACGGGCCTAAAAGACGAGTCAAAGTAGAAGAGCCCGGCATACTTGTTGACTTTGAGGAAATCGGCGACATCGACGTAGTTGGGCAGGGTGGCACTCAGTCCAACGATTCGAATGAGAGACTGGGTGCTCTCAACCTGTCTTTCGGTTCTCGCAACCAGGGATTCGAGCACAGCGCCACGTTCGTCGTGCAGCATGTGGACTTCATCGATGATGAGGAGTCGGACTTTCTGCACAAGCTCCGTGTCACCCGTGCCCTTTCTCGTCACCACATCCCATTTCTCAGGCGTGGTGACGATGATTTGGGTCTGGATAATTTCCGACTTGGTCAGCTGCATATCACCCGTGTACTCTCGGGCCTTGATTCCAAGCCAAGCCAGTCGCTTCCCAAGCTTCTCGGTGATTTCGGCAGCAAGAGCCTTCATGGGTGCGACATAGACAATCTTGAAATCGTCTACGTTGACAGCAAACTCGGTAGATTCAGGGTTCTCCAGAGGGTTGGGCGTTATATTCTGTGCGACGGTCTGTAGAACCGTGAGCATGGCAGCATCCGTTTTACCCTTTTGGACATGTCAGTCATTACCATTTACTTAGATCTGGGGTAGATGTCAGTACTTACAGCACCGGTAGGAGCACAGATGAGCATATTCTCGCTCGACTTGTAGGCAACGGGATACACAAGACTCTGCATACGGTTGAGGGCCTTGTACCCCTTGAAGGTGTTGCGGCACAGTCCGTCCAGATCAGAAATCTCGACGAGCTTTTGGCCCGGGGCCAGGGTTCCCTTGCGGCCGGCCGGGACAAAGTACTCCTCATACTTGTCGAACTGCTTCCTCTCACTGCCAGCGGGCAAACCATACTTCTTTCCAGAATGGCTGAGTGTGTTGCCAGCGTGGTAAGCCTTGTAGACGTGGGGGTACTGGACCTCACGCGTTTGGCTGGGGGCGAGGCCGGCAGACTTGTGCTCGTAGTCCTGACGCCTCAGGGCCTCTTCACGCTGAGCCCTTGTCATCAGGCCACGTCCGCCCGAAGTCGAGGATGAGCCACCCCCCCTCTGGCCGCCCTGAGCAACCAGCGAGGAGAGAATCTCGTCCTTGTGGCCCAACACCTCGATGATGAAGTCAAGATCGTCGAAGCCCACCAGGTCCGTCAGCTGGATCTGCAGCTCGTCCTCGGACGCACCGGACGACAGGGCGGATGATATTTGGCTCTGGAACACATCTGCTGAGAGGTCGTTCTTGGCGGAAATCTCAGAACACCTCGTCATGAACCACTCGGCTCCGTGTCCTCCAGCGGTGACGTTGTCAGCAGTGCCGCCGTACCCCTCCTCGACAAAGTCGCTGCTGTCCTCGTCGTCATCCTCATCGGTGATGAAGTCCCAGACATCCTGCCCGCCGGCGCTGGACGAGTAGCCCTCGAAATCAGAGGCGTCAAGATCAGAGTCAATCGTGCTGTCTTGAGAGGGGAGTTTGAGGTCAGCGAGGGCAGCTCGCATGGCGACGTATTGTTCTCGCCATTGTGACTCGGCAGCGGTAAGATTGTTGGAAGCCATGACTATGCTGGATGAACAAAATAAGAAATCAGAACAATAAATGACCAGGAAAATGTACAGAACGGGAGTCAGAGACTCTTGGTTATGTACTCATGGGATCAGTCTAAAAAAGCGATGCAGTCATTAAGAGTCATTCGGTCAATACATGTACAGAAAGCAGTAGGCAAGCTCTAATAGTGGGGTTCAAGTGTTGGAGGTTGGTTTCTTAGTCATGATCTTTCCCGCTCCAACGTATGGAAGTGTGTGTGACGCTGCCCAGGAGGCCAGATGCGCCAGGTTCCAGCGCCCCGAGCACTTTCTTATAGACCCACTCCTGTCCCGAGTCTATGGATACGATTTTGCAATACCCTATACCCGACGGCCCTCATTTCCTTGTGGATTCTTATCATATTCCTTCGATTCCTCTTGTAAGAGTGTATATATACTAGAAGAACTAAGTGCTCTTTTATCTTTCTTTTATTTTATTTTTCTTCTCTTTTCCTTTCTCCTCCCTTCTAAAATCTCATCACGCAACTCTCTGGACTTCGTTTCGCACCTGGAATTTTGACGATGCATCTGAAGCGCTTACACCTCTGTTCGGAGGTGCGGACGCGGATAGAGGGGAGTACAATGAGGCATGCACCCTGGAGGCATGCACCCCGGGAGTATCTGTTGGGTGGACTGAGTTCCTCGAGCCTGTCCATGATGTCAGATGTTCTCACCAGTATCCCGGGCTATGGGGCTTCGCATGTGACACCGGCATGATACCTGGGGAACTGGGCTTGTCTCGAGCCTACCGAGCCTACACAGCTGCCACTCGCACTCTCTGATCATTCTAGGTACCTGCCCAAGCCATTGTTCAGCTGCATAACATCAGAGGAGTGCGTGAGTCCGTGTACCTCTGAATCCTCATTGTTCTGATGTCTTTCCCCAGAGCTGGCCAGCTTCATCGGCCCTCGATGCTAACCGGACTCCTTTGCCAAGCACCATGCGAATACATACAGTCACTCGAATCCGACGCAGCATGTTGACCGATTGGGCATGTATCAGAAATATACGTAACAAGGTCCCAACCACATATTTTTGTGACATCACCCCTGCCTCCTGAATCTTGCTTCCTTTTTGCTGGTGCTTCCTCCAGCTTTCCTGGTGGTTGCACGAGAGAGGCACGATCTAGACAGTTCCCGGTCATCCTATTTCGTGGCTTAGCTGGCCCCAATAATCTTTTACAAGTCTCAATACGCTATGTTATCCGGTACTTCTTCCTTTTCCTCTCAAACGAATTGATTGATAGCATGTTGCACTCTCTGCAAATCTGGGATGTGATCAACCGGCCCGTGTCTTATATACATGTAGCTTGTCCACTCTTTGTAGCGGGGAATTACACAATGATCGATATTCCAGTTAAACACAAATTCCTATTACAGACAACGATTGCCAAATGATTCTCTCGAAACTGTAGCTGAAAGCAAATTACTGGCTCATTGCGGAATCTACATGTAATAGCTACATCAATGTACATGTAGCCATCCAGTTTTGGCACAATGTACGAGGTAATGGCAAAGCCATTGATCTTTGGGACTTAACGAGGACCAACCGTGACTCGGAGTGCCATATAATGCAATCGTGTTTCCTGGGAAGCACATCTACGCATTGTTTCGATGTATCATCCTACGTAGGTGGACCGATGCATCGAACCCCTTGCTGTACACATCGAGGTCATGTCGGCGGATGCCTTCCGGGAGTGTCAGCCACCATGCCGGTCAGTACGAGTACATGAACTACATGTAATATACCTGCCGCAGAACCTCCTGTAGTTGTCCGATGCAAGGAGCTTATCACTACTCCGTAGTGTCCGTACGGGTAACCCCAGTTTAAAGACCAACCGTGCACTCCGAGACACGGTAAAGAACTAGAGTATTACTGATGTTCATGTACGAGTAG
Source organism: Geosmithia flava (assembly GCA_900188565.1). Taxonomy (NCBI): domain Eukaryota; kingdom Fungi; phylum Ascomycota; class Sordariomycetes; order Hypocreales; family Bionectriaceae; genus Geosmithia; species Geosmithia flava. The sequence goes on from FYEV01001791.1 coordinate 196,435, forward strand.
ATTCGAGAACTGTTTTCATTCTACGCCTAGCTGAAAGCTCCACCAGGGCGAGAAATACCATCTGGATATGGTGTTCAGTCTGAACTCCATACATACATGTATGCTGCATGTGGAAATGATGCGTTGCCCCCCTTGCCTCGCGTGGCCATGTGGCTTGAGTATGGGGCTATGCAAGATGGTCAATCTTTGGCCACCAAGATCTACATACTATGAGTGATGTCACTGATGTCAATGTTTGACATGATCGTAGTAAGACACGAGGAACGGGAAGCCGTAAGACATGAGAAACGGTAAACCGTAAGACACGAGAGACGGGAAGCCGAACGATATGCTATCCACGCGTATACCGGAGGTGGGTAATTTGGGTAGCCGTCTTAATAACACGACCTTCTATTACGCATTTGTGAGTACACCCATATCATCCATGCGACTTCTTGCGGAGACCGACCTCAACTTCTGAAATCCTTTTGACATAGTGCTTGCTAGAGGTGTTATATTTGTGGACACAGCTGTGCTTGGTAATGTGCCCCGAGTTGGTTTCTGCCGTTGCTGCCCTCAAATCTATCTGTTTTGAACTGCTTCATGGAGTAGCACTGGTAGTACATGTAGGTGGTTTTTTTTTTGCCTTCCATGTAGGCTGTTAATGTGCTTCTCCTTCCAGCTTTGGAGGTCTCCCATAAGACCAAGTACGTACACTGTACCTCATATAATAGCATCGTGCACAAGGCCAGACTGGACTTCTATATCGTATGCACACAACGTGTCTATCGGCACTGTTGAGGCGGGAGGTTCTGACCCGGAGGTTCTGACCCGGAGGTTCTGACCCGGAGGTTCTTTTCATCCTCACGGAAGGAGAGAGACAGAAGAAAGGAGAGATAGAGTACATGAATGAGAAAAGGAGGATACGACATGCATATATACGTACCTCATGAACAGCTGAAAGCGAGGAGGTTTTCCTGTCGTCATGGTCAATACACCACAGTTTCCTGCACATTCTGCCCGTGCATCCGTGATCAGATCAACACAACAGAAAGCCCTGTCGTGGAGAGACGCCACAGGAACTGTGTTCAAATTGGACCGGTGGTTCAGATATCGGAATACGTGAATCCCCTCAGCTTCTCGCGGTGTGTTTCATCGACGTGATCAGTTCCCAATTAGCTAACTAGGGAGACGGAGTGCTATCATCTCTAGAGAACATGGCGTATGGATTGTGTAATGTCAATACATGTACACATGTAGTCAAGAGGATAGAAGATGAACGAAGGTATTGAACATTGAACCTTGGTACCATTGACGTTTAGGGAAACTAGAAAGAAAACAAGAGAGAGCAGAAAAGGTATATAAGAGCTGTTTGCCAACACCCAGAGGCAGTTCTCGACTCCTCCCATCTCATCATCAACTCCTCAATCACCATCATCTACTCTACAATTCAAATTTTCAATACTTTTACAAAAACACTTTTCCACGAAAATGCAGCTTTCCAACCTTGGACTTCTCCTCACGGCGAGTTTCTCGCTGACCGGAGCTATGGCTGCTTCCTGTCAAGACGGTGGGAAGCACGTGTTTCCCGAGAAACTCACCGATCAGTCCAAAGTGGACAGAGAAAACAATGAGATCTCCATCTATGACCCGGAGACCGGCATGGAGAACGTCCGACGTTGCTCGAAGTCTCGTGGGAAGTTCATTTCCATCAACGCCAAGAGCTCCTGCTTCGCCTGCTGTGACAAGGGCCAGGAACTCATGGGTAGCATCAGCACTGCCCTCAAGTGCTGTGGTGCCGGCCACGATGTCGCTGGCTCCAAGGACGCGGGCTACGAGTGCTGCCCGAAGGGCCATATATTTGATGGGGATGTCTGCAAACCGCCCAAGGACGACGACGACGGCGAGGCCGAAGGGATTTGCGACTCTAACATCCGTGAAGGTGAGTTTACCCAATGGTACATGTATCCCTTGAACACTCATGTCATCATGAATAAAATGAAGAGATATGGAGAAAACTGGCGCAGTGCTATACAAGCGGGATAAGATTCACGTGGGCTAACGACGGCTGGGATACGACACAGGCAAATGCTACGGGATCAAGATGGAAAACGGCGAGTTCCTCGGCTACAACGGTATCTACAGGCCCATACCGACACGCAGGAGCTTCGTCATGGGCAAGTTCCAGTTCTGCAAGACCGAGGATTGCTGGGGGGCCGGGGCCATCAACCCTGGCGAGCCTTTCCACATCCGTGACATCCACAGCACCAACTTCGCCGACGCCGACGCAGAGTCGTGGCTCAACAACGTCAGTGGAACCACGAACATCGGGAAGACGGACAGCTGGGATGACTCTGGCGAGTTCACCATCACCAAATGGACGTGCGACCAGTACTGCCTCTCGGGATTCGAGGGCGGCCTAGGCTGGACCAGCTGGAGGGAAGCGCCAGGCATCTCCTTCAACAGGGCTGATGAACAGGCCTGCTTTCCCGTCGAGATCATCGAGATTCCCTGCGACATCAACGACAGGAAGAACAACTGCATCGGCACCAAGGACCCCAGGAGCTGCCGTGCCTAAGCGTGCGGTCAATGCGAGAGAGGGGGTTCCTCGCGTATCCTGGCAGAGCAACTGACGACGTGGCTTCTATCGTCGCCACCAGGTGCTGATAGAAGGCGTGTTCTTTTGAGAAGACGAAATATGGACGAGGACTGGATTGCCCTATATGTTGGGTCGTCGCGATGGCCTACCAGGACTTTCATGATGGCATCAGCATCGTAGCGGAGGGAAAATATGGGTCGAGTCAATCATCTCTACATGCCTTTCTGGACAGTATGCAGCTCATGGACGGCATCAATGTCCTTTCCCTGAGGAAAATGATGCCTGGTGCATGCGTTATGTACACATTATCTAGTCAATGACATGCCTTTCGAACCTGCAACTTTGGGAACCTTGTGAACTTCTATTCTGATACATGTATGTACCTATTAAACAAAATGCATGTCTACTAGTAAGCAGCATATCTGTAGGACGGACGCTTCTCCATCATGGGAGCGTATGTAAGCTACATGTAGTCTTCCACTGTCCAAGTCCCGATTGAGCCTTATATAATAGAGTCTCACAGCTAATGTCTGGTAGTTTGCAGCCAACGCAGCCTGTGTAACACCTGCCGAAGAGCAGTGCCGACTTATAGACGGGTGCTTCGTTGGGTGAGCGACCGTTTCAAGATGTGGACTACGACGTGATTGAGTCAAGGTTTCGAAGGCGGTTGTTTCCTGATGTTGGTGATTTTGATGGTCGGTGATGTCATCTTGGGCTGCTGGGAAGGTCGATATGCATCAGCGGATCAGATTCTGTCATTTCTACAGTCATTTCTGTCTTGATACAATCGTGTACCTGTAGCCTCTCATCAACCGGCGCAACGTACAAGTAGTTTCCGCCTCGGCATTCTTTACTGTACCTGATGTTCTGAGACCTCAGTGTTCAGGTTATGTAGACCCTTTGTCTGCATAGAGATGACAATTTGCAGGAGTACTGGTGGTGCACTGACTTCCAATCCATTCCATCCTTTACGGAGTAATACAGGCCTCTTATAGCATGGATGTTAAAGTAGCACGGGTTCGACTCGAAACTGTCCCCCCACTATACCGACGGACACAAGCGGACTTGTTAGAGCCCCGAGACGGAGTTGACGCCACTATATCCATGTAACGCTACCACTAAACCACCCCCTAAAGTCCAAGGAGGGGAGAACAAAAAAGAAGAGGGGCATGTGACGCTGACGCCCACCAGCATATTCCAGAGGGGATGCACCAGAGGGGGGATGTCCCAGAGGCGGTGGCCAACTGCCAACTGCCCAACTAGACTAGGAAACAAAGGCGCATAACCACCACGACAATCGAAACCTCCAACTTCCTGTCCTTTGAACTCCTCCCCTTCCCAATCCATCCTCTCTCTCCTCAACAATTCGCCCCATCCAAGAACCGACGACGACGACAAAACAACCGCCCGACATGAAGCTCCTCTACATTGGTGTACGTTTCTCATTCTCCCTTGGTCACTTGTCTCTGCCATTTTTCTGCCCCGCGCCTGCGCCTGCGCCTGCGCCCGCGCCCAGCGCATCACGCTCGCCTGATGTCACCACCACCCCTCGTCGCTCGATGATGGGGAGTTCCTAACACGTCGAGAATTCAGATCATCCGCAACATTTCGACTCCCGCCCATGAGATTGTCGCCGAAAAGGAACTCAGTGCTTATTCGCGCTTTACCCGAAACAAGTAATTATATCTTTTCCCCATCCCCTCCCCTCCCTTGCTTGTTTCCCACTCATCTTCTCTTCTCCCAAAACAACCAATACTGACAATAACAACAACCGCAGCTATGGAGAATTCATGAGCCTCTTTTCCAAGACGGTAGCCGAACGAACACAGCCGGGACAGCGTCAGGATGTTGAAGAGCAGGGTACATTTCCATCCTTTCCCCCCCTCGGAGACGGAAGAGATGGGACAAGACTGCTGACTGACACCTGACCCCAACACCCAGACTACACCTTCCACGCCTACGGCCGAAGCGAAGGCGTATGCGGCATCCTCATCACAGATCAGCAGTATCCCGCCCTGGTGGCCCACCAGCTCCTCAGCAAGGTGGTCGACGACTTCCTGACCAAGAACCCGAGGTCGGCCTGGGCCACGGGAACCCCCAGCCTCGCCATGCCCGAGCTGCGCGAGTACCTAGACAAGTACCAGGACCCCGAGCAGGCCGACAGCATCCTCAAGATCCAGAAGGAGCTCGACGAGACAAAGATTGTCCTGCACAAGACGATTGAGAGCGTCCTGCAGCGCGGGGAGAAGATTGACGACCTCGTCGCCAAGAGTGATGGTCTCAGCAACCAGAGCAAGATGTTTTATCGTGAGTTTTTCTTATCCGCATCCCTTCTTCTTCTCCCACATATCTCTCTCTATATACCTCTCTACTTCTTCCTCTCTCCTCTTCTATACCTCCCCTTCTCCATATCTACATCCCTCCCCCCACACCACACCGCTTTTTATCGTCCATGAACCACCACCACACCACCCCCTGCATCATCTGCAAAAAAAAACAATGCTAACCTCCTCCTCCTACAGAGCAAGCTAAAAAGCAAAACTCTTGCTGTCTCATCATGTAAACATGTCCCCCTCGTCTTCTTCTTGGCTACAAAAAAAGCTTAATGCAACATCCACACATCCACACACACACAAACGCGTACACAACACACACAACACAAACGTCATTTTCTTGTTCCTCCCCCCCCCCCCATNCAGCTTCCTTTTTTTTTTTTTTGTGACTGCTTTTTTCACGTCATTCGTTGGGATTTCTAGGTTACTACTATTATTTTACTACCCTTATGAGTTATCAATCATTGATATAGATACAGTTGACTTTTTACGATCCGTTGGATATGCACGTGAAGCAGTTGATCGAGGTGCAATCAATGTGAAGTCGTTGGCCAGACTATCAAGGGTATAACCAAGTTGGGATAATTGGTGATATTCAGTGATTGCAGTTGACCACCATTATCATAGTACAACCGATGTGAAGCAGTTAACTAGGCCATTGCGTTCGAGGAACACTATAAAACGAAAGTGAAAAGATCAAGCGTGTAAATCGAATACACGACATTATATTTTTTTCTAATATGTCCTCCATAATATCTACATCATGAAATAAGACTCCATATCCAAAAACGGAAAAGAAGATGTAAAAAAAAAAAACCAGTTTCCCCCAATACCATAATTTCCTTCCCTTATTTGAAAACCCAGACGTTGCCATCAAGGCAACCAACTCATTTGACAAAAGAAACTTGGAATGATTTTTGATCCCCGAAGCCAGCGGGTTTGATATTGAACAAAGAAGTGTGTTTTGTTCAACATGATAGTAATAAAAAAGATGGAGAATGGAAAAAAGAAAACAAGAGCTCGTGAAAACGAGAATTGCAAATGATTGATAAGAAGAGAAAATTTGGAAAAAAGGAGAGAAGGGCCGGCTTCGTTTTTAAAGTGAGTGAGTGAGAGACGAGAAGATGAAGAAGGAGAGAGAGACGAGAGAGACGACAAGGTGAGGAAAAGAGGTCCAAAGAGAAAGAGACAGAGAAGGAAGAAGATGAAGAAGAAAACGAAATAGAGAGTCGCACAAGCACAAGCACACACACGCACACACACACGAGATTACATCCCTTCGAGAACAACACGCTCGCTCCGCCTGTGAAGATGCAACGATGTGCTCGACCCGTCCTCGGAACCAGGGTGAACCATGACGGGCGTGAGCTGCCTAGTCTCGACCAGACGCTCATTGTGCCCCACGGCAACGGACCCGAAGCCTCTCGGCTGTGCGTCCCTTCCGTGCTTCATGTGTCCGCGGAGAGATCCGAGCATCTGTCGCTGCTCACGGGAGACGGATATCTGCCTGATTATGGAAGCCTCGACGGCCTCCTTCAGAGCTCTGTCCGCCGCCGCGGCGGCAGCAGCTGTTTCCGGAGCCGCCTTGTCATTGCCGTCGTTGCCGTCATTCTCTGGCACCTGCGCCTGCACCTGAACCTGTGGCTGTACCGGCGGCTTGACCACTGTGATGTGCTCCGACGACATGATGGATGACATCGAGCCCTTCTTCTTCCTCATGATGGGTGATGACGATGGCGGCGGGGTCACAACGATAGCTGCGTCGATGTTGGCGTGCTCAGCAGTGGCAGCCTTGGGCGAGTCGTGTATCTCGACAGGTGACTCACACAGGGCTTCCGCCACGGTTTGTTGCTGGATAGGGGGGTGTTGAAGTTTGGGTGGCGTGCGCTGCTGTTGAACAAGTGTCGCCGGCGGTGCCACAGGAGGAGGCATCCTGCCTATCGGTGGGTTCGTGTGGGCTGCGCGCCTGTTCGGATGCGGCCGCGAGGGGAGGCTGTTTGTCACTGGTGGCTCCTGGCGGGGCCGCGCTTGATGGTCCGGGGAGGCAAAGGTTGGTGAGGGCAGATCGGCGGGCGAGGTGTTTGAGCGCACACGGGGTGACGGTGTGAGGGCAGCCAGGCCCACCTGTGGCTGCTGCTTGGGTGTGGGCGGGAAGAGATGCAGTTGAGGCGAGTTCTTGCGCTGGTGGGGTGAGGGAGAGCCAATTCTCCGGGGCGGCGCGAGGTCAGCTGGCGGTGCCTCCATGCGGACTTGAGCGGGCAGGGGCAGTGGCTTCTTGTTGGCCTTCTCCTCTGCCTTCTCCAGGGGTAGGCTGTTCAGAGTAGCCTGTCGTCGGGCAAGGAGGGCAGACGATGACCTCGTTAGGGAACCAGACTTGGCGGTCTGGTGAATCTCATGAGGCTTCTGTTGAGGCTTCTGTTGCGGTTCCTGCTCTGGCAGCGGCTGTAGAGGAAAATGGGGCTCCAATTGACCCTGCGGCCATGACGGGTGCGAGGACTTTTGCTTCTGAGGCGGCACCGGTGGCTTCTCCTGCTGCTCTTGGTGGCTCTTCTGTTGCTGTTGCTGGCCTTGGCCCTCCTGCTGTTGCACCCCTGGCCTCTTATTCTGCAAGACTTGGCCAAACATGACGCTGTACCTCTCCATTGTGATGTCGGGGATCTGGACGTCCAGAAGGGGACCCCGCTTCACCTGGGGAGGGTACGTGCCGACTCCTGGCCGAACTGGGTTCTGGGTCAATGGCCGCCTGTCGCTCTCTGAACGCTTCGCCAAGATGGGCCTATGCGTCGACGGTTGAGTCTCCTTGGACTGGTGGTGATGGTGGTGGTGATGGTGATGATGGTCGGACGTTTTCCGCTCTTGAGTGGCGGCAGGCTGCAAGACGGGTTCCGTGTATGATCGAGATACACTGGGCTTACTTCGGCCTGAACTGACAGTGACATGGTTTCCGCGGGGGTTCATGGCCGGCGTGGTGTTTCCTCTTGTTGGGGTTCCTGATGACGTCGACGTCATCGAGGAGGAGGACTGCGTGGTGTGCGTCTGAGGCGGGTGAGAGTGTATATCAGGCTGAGGTACCGGCGTGTCCGTATCGGCCCTGGCCCTCTTTGTGCTCCTGGACTTGCTCCTAAAGATCCCCCACTTGCGTGACTTCTGCTTTGGCGGTGATGTGGCGAGCTGGGGCCCCATCTCGTCGGATGGCGTAGTGTTGTTGGAGGTGGTGAAGGCCCTAGCCGGTGGTGGAGGAGGAGCGGCGTGCCAGCCAGCCGCAGAGGCGGATCTAGACATGGAGCCGGTGAGGGGCGCCTGTGATGGGCTTCCCAGAGCCATGCCAATGGTTAATTCGGCGTCGGTACCTGTCTGGAGGGATTCTGTGGCGGAACTTGGGGGGACTTCGAGTCTCGCGGACGTGCCAGCCGAGGCTGATGACGATGATGATGACGATTGTTGCAGATGAGGTGGCCAGCCACGGTGAGGAGGGATATGCAATGTCTGTTGCTGCTGCTGCTGCTTCTGCTTCTCGGCAGTCATTGTGATGATGTACAGGTCATCTCGAGACTTTCTCTTGTCGTACTGCTTGCTGGTCATGGGGGCATCGCCTCTCGCAGAAGATGACCCGGGGCCAGAAGAGCTGCTCGGTCGTCGGTCCTGCGGCGCCGGTGCCCTCCAGCGTAGGCTCGGACTCATGGTTCCCATCAATGCTGTGTGTGGAGAGAAAGAGAGAAAAGGGAAAAGAACAACGAAGCGGTCTCTACTCTTTACTCCGTACTGGTACTCTGTGCCTTGAAAACGATCGGTCAGTAGCAGGTAGAGAGACGCAACACCAACCGCAGCAGCTCCCAAGACAGCATAAAGCTTGAGTAAACGAGCTTACGGGGTGAAACCGATATAAGACGGCCGGGGGGGGGAAGGCGTTGTTAAGAAAGAGAGGGACAAAAGAGGGACAGAGAGAGAGAGAGAGGGACAACCAACGATTCGTTTGCTTTGGTTATACTACAGTCTACTCGTAATGCGCACTTGTGTAACGGCCCTTGGCAAGAGCGAACCCACCCCCGGACCCTCTTTCCCTCTCTGTCCCTCTTGCATCTTCGTCTCGGGCCATTCATTCTTGTGTGCTACTTGCAGCCGCATTTCGTGTAGCTGCACGGGTCTTTACTCCGTATTGTTGGCAGCAATAATAGCAGTAAATACCAGGAATAATACCCCGTACTACTCAATACCAGTAACTCGTACATAGTAGCACTCGGTAGTACCTACTGCACGTCGCAAACGCGCGTGCTCCGTAATCTCTTCCACATCAAGGTGGGAAAAAGCAGGGATTAGTTGGTTTAGTGTCGACGGGCAAATCTCCAGGAGGGGAAAGTGTGTGTGTGTGTGTGTGTGTGCGTTGTCGTCAATGTATTCTACAGATACTACTGCTAGTACTCCGTAGTAGCAATGGAGTAATAATACTAGCAGTAATACTACTCGTACAGTCTACAACTACTAGCCTTGTATCAGGGACAGCCCGGTCAGGTACAAGGGTCCAGGGGTCATCGAAGACGTGTTTCATATCTAACGGTGCAGGTCGTCTACCAGGGTTACCAGGGTCCGTCCACCAGCAGGCAGTCTGCACACTCTGCAGAGGTATTAAACAGGTTGGATTTAGAATGAAGGACGGGGCTTCCATGGATCCTTGGAGGGCTCCAGAACATGAAGCATCGCGTCCAACCAGATTCTCCATTTTTAATTCTTTCATGCAGCGGGTACTATACTCTCCGTAGCGGCGTAGAAGGCCTCCATGGAAGCCTGAAGCCCTCCTTGGACTCTACTACAGCCTGTGAGTCCCTGAGTCTTCTCACTTTCTGCCACATCGGGATGCGAATCATCGGTTGTTTCACATGATGCAAGGTTGAGAAAGCCCGCGGCGGGTGCCGTCCTCGATTACTTGCTCGTACTAGTACGACTAGTAGTACGACTAGTAGTACGACTAGTAGTACATGTGCTGTTATTGTTTTGCAACATCAATTCCTCTTTCCCATAAGAGTATTAATATGCTGCAGATTATTACCTTGATACTCGTATACGCCCGAGTATTAGGCTCAACTTGTGTATAGTAGAGCATCAACTATGACAACTTGCTCAACCGCATACGACCAGAAGCATCAACCCTGACTTAATTTAATGAGTTGAAGTTGCAATAGTCGGTACTCGGTATAGCTAATGCGCTTAATGATACGATTTTCTACTACTACTCCTTTTGCCAGTAATACTACTCATACTACTCCCTATATCTGGCCCTGAGAACCCCCGTATTATACAGGTAATAATTATCGATTCATGAGAATAATCATGGTAATAATACTCATCACCTGTCAACAACCCATGTCCCGATTCTTCAAGATCCACTTGCTTTAGTATCAATAAATCCTCCGTGACAACCCCGTACGATTTTTGTTAGTGTCTTGGGGCCTTTTTATGGAGTACGAGTACGTACGAATACTGGTAGTATTACTATTCTTGCAATAGTAAATGTAACGATGCTGGTCCGGCTCTGAGTATGGATTCCGCGGACTATTACCGTCTCAACTGCTAGTACGAGTATTCTCTCCCATATTGCCGTGATATTACACCAATTTGAATAGTACGCGGAGAACCGTAACCAGATGAACACACAAACAACACGCAACGCCCCTCTTCAATAGTTTCGAGCTTTAAACTCATCAAGTAAAAAGAATTAAAAATACGGATAAAACTCTTCAAAGCTGTACGCGTTTCCCATGTTCAAAGAGACCGAGTCTAGAACGGGACGTAACAGGCACTGGTGCTCAACCCCCCCAGACAGCCAAGAGGTGGAGGTTTCTTGAGTCTTTATGGGCGCTCATTTTAGAAACCAGGGGGAGGGGGGCACGGGGTGCATGTATTTGCCGGTTCAAGGGCTCAAGAGTCAAGGACATGGATTCAAGATGGAATGGCAGATGCATCAATGGCAATCATCTTTTTTTCTTATACGAGGAGAATTGAGATTGCACATAAGAGGCTCAAAGCATCCAGCATCCAGTCAACGGGCGACAGCAACAACAACAACAACAAGGAATGACCTCTTGCCTTGGTCCAACCTGACATGTAAGGCGCCGTCAACAAATACATGACCCCCTACTTACGCAGTGTTCTTCTTTGAGCACCGTTAACAATCTATCAATGCCGGTATAAAACGGGAACGCATGCTTGAATAATAGCCTAGAGGCATGGTGGTATACATGCCTAGAATCCGAAAGAACATCAGGAGTCCAATATCAAGGAAAGAAGAGAGAAAGATGGTTGCAACATTGAGAACATTGAATAGAAAAGGCTGAAACCAATCGTACTCATACTCCAGCCCCGACATCAAACACCCAAATAAATCCTACTTGCACGTGTAGATAATGGTACTAGCCAGTGCTAGTATTGCGTCACCTACTGGGCTCATTCATGATCAATTCAGAATATCGCGAGTATATCCACCAAGATTCAGCAAGCATGTCATCGCAGCCTGCCTCAGGTACATGTAGTCAGCTCGTCCACCTGCAGCCGAAGGCGGCGTACCAGAAGAGAAGAAATGATGATACAAGTAAGCAGATTCCCTTTGCAATACTTATACTTATACTCCGTACAAGTAGTAGTAGTAGTAGTAATTGATAATCATATCAATCGCAGCTTCACCTCCCCTCTTACGTCTAGACATTGACGAGTATCACTAACTACTACTACTATTACTAGTAGCACATACATGTAGTAAATCACTTCCTGTGCAGGTAGTCGCAGCATCACCTAATGTCCGCACCATCAAATTTCACTCCATCGCACATCATTCGACCCCCGACACACCATCACCATCAACCTCTCTAGCTCCTCACCCTCACTCTCACACAAGACATACACATGTCTCTCCACCATCTCCCAGTCGAGATTCTCTCACTCATTTTACAGTCGCTCGACTCACCTCGCGACCTCTTCTCAGCAATCACCTCCTCGCCAGCGTACTATGCAGCCTATCGCCACTCGCCGCCACTCTTCCTCGGATCAGTCCTCAAGAATGCCATCTGCCCAACGGCCATCCGCCATGCCCTTGCCATTCTGCACACGCCGCCTATCACGAATCCTCCCGCTCCTGACCACCTTGCCGCCCTCGATGCCTTCCTTAAACGGTATTTCAACGGAAGCGACGACGTGTTCCCGTTTCCTGCCGACATGACAGGCCTGACATTGCTGTGTCGTCTCTATAGCCGCATTTCTTTCCTCATTCAGGGCTACGTGTCTAGCGCTATACAAGTTATATCCTCGGACGGAGAGACTGGGGTCGAGCCCCCCACCCTCTATCTTTCCGAGGCCGAATTATCTAGATTCTAGAGGGCCTTCTTCCGCTACGATGTATACTGCCTTGTCTTCCCCGCGCCGGAGTGGGTAGACCGTGAAGACTACCGCTACCTCCTAGGGCATTCGCAGTACACCCGATTCCTATCCCGCCTAGCCGTGTGGGAGGTCGAGGAGATGAGCTGCGTCCACTACTACTATACGACACTTATCGATGAGGTTATTAGGGGAGTCGAGGACGATTTTGTAGAGGCCGCCCTGTCCTCGCCGGGAGCTATTCGCGCTGCGAGCGAGTCCGACGACAGCGTTACCGCCGGCATGACCAGCTTCCAGGCCCTCGGACTGGCCAGGCTGGCCGCCTTCTCTATAGAAAGCCAATGGGAAACCGAGGGGCGGTACAGCTTCTACGCCTCCCTAGGGTCGGACTTCCTATACCATCTCGTCGCCATTGCCGACGGCAGCATTGGGCGCAGAGACGCCGTCCGGAAATTCGCCGTCCCTATGCGCGAATTCCTCCCCGAAGCCGTCTTCGAGGCGGGTCCAAGCGCCGAGACAGACGCCGCTGTCGATATCTTCACGCCCCCCCACCTGAAAGGCCACCCTCTCTTCCAGGGCCTCGGTAGAGGCAGCCGTTTCCCCATCGTCACGTTCGAGGACTATCCCCTGCACCAGAGAGCATATGTATTCTGGGATCGCGAGAGGATATCGCGCCCCAGTGTCACGCGGAGCCTCGTCCGAGCTCTGAACATGGATGCAGACACACTGGACGGGTACGACCGGGCGAACCCTCCGTCGGTCCAGAGCAGGCTGGAAGGCCTTTACATCCCCCGTGACGAGATGGAACGAATCACAGCCGTGTTTGGGACGCTGTAGCTACACGCGCCAACCATGCTGAAAGGGAGACAAGAGCCCATCGTGCTCTATCGTTGCAATCTCTCTCCGGCCGTTCCACGTTGCCAATCCCCTTCCCCCGGCGTCACGGTGTCGGAGCCGCAGCAGTCATATACGGCGAGATACTTGAAGAGCAAGGCAAACGTACCAGGGGGCGTGGTGACGGTGAGGTTGTCCTCTAGTGGCGCGCCTGGACGACCGCGAGTGTCTCCGGTTGTTGAAGCCGTAGCCACCAACGGCGTTGGTACAGGTCCAATGACTTTGGGAGGCACATGGAGGGTGCTTGGGGGTGGGAGCAAAAAACGGGTGCCCCAGGCACCTGTTTTCAGGGCTGCGACATACGGTCTTGCTCTGTATGTATGTTCCCATATGCCTCACTCGGTCAAGCGGTAAGGATCAAGTGGAGGAGGTCTAGACGCGTATCCTGGACAACGACTAGGATAACGGCATTATGACGAGTAAAATGAGAATGATGCTCTTTGTCGGTGTCGCGATAGTAGTATGGAGTAGTAGTACCAGGTAAGAAGGAGTATGGAATCCTCTAGCAGTACGAGTAATGGCCCATGATTTGCGTACACCGCCACTACTTACAGGCTACATCATACAGCGTCCCCACCAGCTACTAGCAGGCCCAACAAGCGCTACAATTCCACCGGGCAGAGGGTCTTTCCATCCAAGCTCCAGCTCTTCTGCTCAGAGGTCGTTGTGGGCATTGTCCACTGTATCCTGCGCTCTATAGGTCCATGTAGGGAATGGAACCTGAATGGGACCGGAGTATTGAGCGTTGTAATACTACATGTACTACTAGTAGTAAACACCCAGACAGCGTACAGCGGTTCCAGGTCGTGTGTAATAAGGTACAGGTACCCGTCCGGGCAGTGGCCGGGTCACGGCGGGCAGTCCAGCCAGTGACATAATATTTTCAAGTGGGCTGAGGGGCAGAGCTTCCTTGCCCATCCCCGTCAACATCGCAGCTTCAACCACTTTCCTCTTCCCACCCCCTCCCCCGCACTCCTTTTTTTTCTTTCCCTTTCTTCCCCTTCTCCCTCCTCAGCCGACAAAAAGAACCTCTTCTTCAAACCTTGCAACCCTCTACAGACATCTTTGTCGCGTGTTTCACATCTTCTCTTTCCAATCCTTCAGCCCGTTCCTCTCTCTTAATCATGTCTTGGCAAGGTCAGTTTTATACCCGCGCGAGCGAGGCGAACCCCTCCTTCCCTTCCGGCTCGCTCCTCCTCCTCCCCCCACCTTGACTATCGCGTGCGAGACAAAATAAAACGACGACGACGACGACGACTAACCATGCTTCTGAAATAGCTTACGTTGACACGAGGTACATACAAATATGACACTCCCGATCTGCCGAGACGCGACCGATATGACGGAAATGATATAAAGAGAGAAAAGAAAGGGGAATCAAGTTGCTGACCAGAGACATGTAGCCTCGTCGCCACCGGCCACATCGACAAGGCCGCCATCATCAGCGTCGCTGGTGACAGCGTCTGGGCCACCTCTTCCGGCTTCGATGTAATTTGGCACATTTCCCTTTCTTTCTGTTTCATGCTTTCCAAAATGCCGCAGTTTCCTTGTTTGTTTAGGGAACTGTCTGGCTGGGAGGCACCTTGGTTTCGGTTGCTGACAAAAGCTGTGTCATGGTGTAGATCAAGCCCGAGGAGATGAAGGCCATCTCTAGCATTGTCGGCGGCGACGGCGCCGCCAAGGACAAGGCTTTTGCCGACGGTCTCTTCGTTGCCGGTGAGCGCTTCGTCGTGGCCAGGGCCGAGGACCGCAGCATCTACGCTCGCTCTGTATGTATTCCCCCACATGCGTATCCCGCCTTTTTTACTCGTTTCTATGTCGAGAGGAAGGCGGAGGGGAAAGAGAGAAGCTGCCGCGGTGGCAGGGTAGATCTCACGGCTGACCAACAATTCGCAACAGGGCCGCACCGGTGTCGCCGTCGCCAAGACCAAGCAGGCCATCATTGTCGGTCACCACGGAGAGGCTCAGGTCGCCGGAAACGCCAACTCGACCGTCGAGGGTCTCGCCGACTACCTGATTGGACTGGGCTACTAGAGAATGAGGGGGAATAAAAAGAGGGAGACAAAAAATATATCCAAACGGACATAAAAGAAAACCAGAAGATGACTTTGTCATGACTATGAAGAGGAGGGAGGGGACAAGAGGTCCCACACACCAGCACCGGGACGGCTCATCGCAGTCGTGCCTTGACGAGCTTGACGACAGCTTTGGCGGAGGTGGTAGAAGACGAGATTTACACAGGTCTCGTTTTGATGAAGGACGGGAAATATATTACTACTTTTGTTTTATGACCCTGACATTTGTGCATATGGTTCTGGTCCGTGATGATCATATGTAAGAGGTACCTGGTACTCGTACTGCTAACCAAGTTGTAAGCAACGAGATATTCCATATGCGTGTCTCGGCTCGTGTCGCAGGCTCGCAGGGTATCTAGTACTTTCCAAGTGTCCAAATGACCAACACGTTGGCACCTTGTGTCCAAGATTCAATGGCCACGTGTGAAGATTCGTATGTTGCAATAAATCTGTAGCATTACATTCATCATATATATCTACTAGTACATAATGTCTAGTACTCCATTTTAAAAGAAGACGAGAAGGTAGTCTTCATGGAGAAAGAAGGAAAGACGCCACGCCGTTTTGCCCTGAAGCCTTGAAGGAGGAAGTAATCAATCCCAACCTGCGCCATCTAGCCGAACCCAGTATGCCGTTTGAAAAAAGCATATCATTTGTGTGTGTGTGTGTGTGTGTGTGTGTGTGTGTGCGTGCACTTTGCCGTTCCTCTTGAAGGAAGGTAGGAAGTGTCGTTCCTTGGGGCGCATAAGCACCGTATTTGTGTTGTTGTTGCGTTGATTTCATTCGATCGATGCGTTCGTTCGGGGTTATTGTCCCTTAGACAGGCAACTCAGCATTCCGACGTCCCAGACCAGACCGATCAACAGCCATGCCGACATAAGGTCCGACGACGGGGACGCTGCGAGCGAAGCCGGCAATGGTGCCGAGGAAGTCGCCAAACAGGACGACGATGCCGTACGCCTCGACGAGGAAGCCTATAAAGGTCCAGCGCATGAGGATGAGGATCAGGCCTGCGAAGAAGGCTGCCGTTCCTTTTGCCTTGTTTTTGCGCGCGAAGAATAGGAGGGTCTTTTGGGGTCCGATGATGATGGTTAGGCCGATGAGGAAGAGGATCTGTGTGTTCGTTCGTTAGTCTATGTGTCGCGTGGTCGGTAAGGGAGAGAGTTCGGGTTCGTTTTTTTTATTACATTTCCCATGGCGAGCCTGTTGTTGTTTCATTAGCTACGATGGTCAAGACTTCAAGAGTGAGGGATAACAGAGAGGAAAACGTACATTGCTCTATCAAAGAAGAGCATCACTCCACCGACGAGGAAGAATCCTCCTATATAATTATGTTAGTCGCGGTCGCCTTGGCGCAATGCGCTCTGTGGAGGAAAGAGAGAAAATCGAATAAACTGGAAAGAAAAGAAAGAAAAGAAACCTACCGCCGGAGCAAAAGACGACTCCCACCTCTGTTGGTTGTTAGCTATCGCGTGTTTCCGAGTTTGGATGATAGAGAGAGAGAGAGACGCGGCGCGCGCGCACGCACACACACACAAAACGTACTTTGGGTGTCGGATAGCCACATGGATGACATGATGGGTGGATGGCAGACGGAGCACAAGGAAATAATATAGAGAGAAGAAAGGTTGCGATCGGAAATGCGAAAAAGGGTAGAACGAGAAGAAGAAGGGAAAGTGTTGCGACGTTGCAGTTCTACAGGGACGAATAAAGGTAAGCAAGGGGTAGGAGACGAGACCTCTATGGAAGCTTGGGGGTTCAACATTGGTGGTTTGGTTTGGTGGGGGTGGTGAGTGGACGGCACGGGGAGGGCCCACAAGTTGGTAGCTGGCCTTTAAAGAAATCAGGCACTCGGTTTGAAACTTCTTTTTTTTTTCTTTCTCTCAACATCACACATACACTTTCTCCTCTTTCTGCCTTTCGAGCAGCAACGCGTTGCCAACAATGTGCTCAAACAGGATTGGACAGATATGGAATGTGTTATTCTTCAAAGCTGCTGAGCCTCTAAAGCCAGCGCAACTTGCTAATTGATTCAATCCCCCTCAAGACCAGGTGATGCCTTTACTACTCGATAGTATGTAGAAACTGCCATGACGGCGTCAGAGTAACAACTCTACGCAACTGAGACTCGTCATCCATCAAGTCTCGGTAATCTGTCAAGGGCAGAGAACAAAAAAAATACACCTTGATCACGATTAAGCCGGAGCGTCATGCTACCATCCATTCTACCGAGAGGTGTCTGGTGCATAGTTGGGGCTTGACTTTGTTGGTCGGACATTTCTTTTCCTCTCTCAGTATCATTGTTGTAATTTCCCCATAAACAGTAACAATACAAATACATATATTCCGTCTGATCTCTGAACAAAATCTCCCCCTACTTCAACACTGTGTGCGCCCCACGAGCCTCGAGATACAGTTCCGCCGTAGACTGCGGCACAGACCGAATGAGTCCAAAGACCTCCTTGTCGTGATACCTCAGACGCGTCTTGGGGTCGAGATACGGTGCCGGCAGACCAGTAACGTCGCAGTAGTGCCTCGGGTGAGCGAGGGAGGGGGCAGACTCGATGTTGGTGTACGTAGCTACCGGGGCGGCACCTGTTCCTCCTCCTCCTCCTGCGGCGGCACCACCACCACCAGACTTGAGATTCTTTTCCAGCACGAGCTTGGATAGACTGTTTGACGCCTGTGTCAGATTAGGTGTCTCGTTGCTGCCGCTGTTGTTGGCGGGCGTAGAGGTGCCACTGGTAGATAGACCGTCGTCTTCCTTGTCTGCCTTGTCTGCTGCTGCCGCTCCTCCTCCTCCCCTGGTCTGTCGTCGGCCGGTTGATTGAGGTGGTGTCGCGTTACCGCTGGGTGTGGCTAGGGCTGAGGCCTCGCGTTTTGATGCCTCGCCTACTACGGCCTTGAGGTTCTTGTTGCGTCGCTGGTTGGGACGCCAGCTCGGGTTGCGGAAGTTCTTGTGGATGGAGTGGATGTCGAGTTGCTCTATGAGCTCCTGGTGGGCGATTTGGGCCTCTGTCGGACCTGACTGTGTTGCCATGGTGGTGTGATGCTGGTGTGTAATGGGATGTCGGTAATCCTCCTTTTGTTGCTTTCGTGTTTGTTGGGTACTGTTCGATGGGATAATGGGGTTTCACAAGGGAGATGCGATGCTCGCGAGGCGCGGACTCTCCAGCTCTGGCAATTGCGCCAATCTGCGACTGAAGCTTGCACGTGACGTTGGGACTGTATGGTGAACGAGATGGGCAGTAAACAGTCAATTCCAGCACTCAGCCTCGATAATATTAGAATATTCTATATTCTAGTTAATCTCTGATTTTCCGTGTATTTATCGAAATTCTCATTATCAAGCAAATTCGACTGCTGTGTTGCGCATTGTTCCTGTATCTTGATATCAGTGCTGGTATGCTCGTACTTCATGTCCCTTCTGGCGGGGCAAATAAACACCGACTTCCATCTTCAAGCAACATCAACAATCACAACCACCCAACATGGTAAGTAGATACCCCAGACTTCACTTTTCTAGGCCTTATTTCCTAACTGTCCTCTAGGAGAGTCCACATGAGCATCAGCAGAACCTCCTGCTGTCCCGTATTATCAACAACGTCGTCAGTCTCCTTCCCCAGTCCCCCGCCTCTTGACGCGTTCTAACCAAGTCTACGTGCTGTAGGAGAAGCTCAACGAGGCCGTCGTCGTCATGAACAAGAGCCTTCAGGTATGTTTGTTTTTGAATCTTCTATGAAAATGCTGTTCTCTAACACAGAATACAGGAAATCAACGTCGAAAACATGAATGTTGAACTTGTTGCGCAAATGTTCAAGAATTACCAGTCCAACGTGCTCTTCCACCTTGAGGGTGAGTTTGGATATGCACATTTATTACATCAAAAGGAACAACCAGAACGTACTGACCATATATTTCCAGCGACGGATAATCTCAAGCCACCTTCATAGAGGGTTGGTACCTCATTGTTGACGGGTTGCGGTGTATGGCGACGGACGAGTCTGGTATGAGAACGAGAAAGTGTGCAAGTCCGTCGTGACAATGCAAGATGACGGGGATTCGATGTATATATTTTTCTTCAGCGTCTTTGAATGAATGGATGATGCAAAGAGACCAACTTCTATCACACGCGTTCTGTTACAGTGGTGCACCAAGGCGCAGGACTCCAAGGCGCATGCAAAGTCGTGAATGGCTATCTGCATGTAAACATCAGCAGAGACTTGGATTGTGAAATACAAGTAATGATATAATGTCAAAAGAACCAAGGACCAAAACCAACTAGGATTGCTTATATCCAATCACTATAAAAAATGCACTCCTTCCATCTGTGTCGTGACGCCAACACGTGGATCCTCTAGTAGTAAAGACCAGCCAAATGCGACCAAGTACATCCCTTGCCTTGCCTTGCCTTGCTCTGCCTCGTCTCAAAAGCAACACCAAAAATCCGACCACCACCAACCCGTGCACCCAACACCACACAACCCAATTGGTTCATCCCACCAATCCTCGACTTCCTCGTCCTTCATCTCCCCCGATCATAGAAGAACAAAGAAGCCACCATCCCCGAACCAGACGACCATGACCTCGCGCTCCATCTCGTGATCGACATCATCTACCTCAGCCGCCATCGCTTGCTTGCTTGCTAGCTAGTGCCTACCTCGCTGGCCCCGACCAACCTCGACCTTACCTACACACATACATAAACAACGTCACGAACCTCCCCCCTCCGAAAAAAAGAACCCGCATAAACGCACACAAACGCAGCCATGGCGCCCTCGGCCATTGACGATCCGGCCGACGCCGCCTTAAAGGCCAAGATGCCCATCGAAAAAGACTACCCACCCGCCAACATCTTCCCCGTCAAGGAGGCGCGCTTCGAGCAGTACATTGAGCCTCAACCCGAAGGGCGCAGGAAAGCCCTCGACCAAGGAGGTGATGCTGTCATTGTCATTGATAATGGTGAGTTTCCCATCACCCCACAACCTTTCCTGAGCCAGAACGCGCAGCAGCAGCAGCAGCAGTGCAAGTACTAGAGAGAGTATAATGCTGACCATGTCGGCGCACCACAGGATCTTCTGCCGTCAGGGCTGGATGGTCATTCGACGCATCCCCACGATTCACCTTGCCGCCCATCATGGCCAAGTACCGCGACCGCAAACTGGGCAAGACCTTCTCGTTCGCCGGGTCAGACTGCTACGCCGACACGACGGCCCGAGGTCACTCCCGCAACGCCTTCGAGGCCGGCACGGGCATCGTCAGCAACTGGGACGTTATGGAGCATGTCCTCGACTACACCTTTCTCAAGCTGGGCATGAATGATGCCGAGGGGGCCATCGACGCGCCCATTGTCATGACGGAGGCTGTTGCCAACCTGCCTTATTCACGGAAATGTATTTTTCTGTCCTTTTCCTCCTCTATGACACCCCAGGGAACATGCAACACAGTACTGACAAATACACAGCTATGACGGAAATCATCTTTGAATGCTACGGCGCACCATCGGTAGCCTACGGAATCGACTCCCTCTTCTCGTACCGATACAACAAGGGCAGCACAGGACTGGTAGTGTCCTCATCGTACAGCGCGACGCACGTGATACCCGTTTACGACAGCAAGGCCATGCTGGGCCAGGCGACGCGGCTCAACTGGGGCGGATACCACATGGCCGAGTACCTGCTGAAGCTGATACGGCTCAAGTACCCGGCCTTCTCGGGCAAGCTCAACGTGTCGCAGGCGGAGCACATGATCAAGGACCACTGCTACGTGTCGCAGGACTTTGACAAGGAGCTGGCGGGGTACCTGGACTGGACAGGTCTGGAGGACCGCGACGTGGTGATGCAGTACCCGTACACGGAGGAGGTGGTGGTGCAGAAGAGCGAGGAGGAGCTTGCGAGGATTGCGGAGCGCAAGAAGGAGAGCGGACGACGCCTCCAGGAGCAGGCGGCCAAGATGCGCCTGGACAGGCTGATGAAGAAGGAGAACGACCTCGAGTACTACCGGCGTCTGCAGGCCCGTCTCGAGGGCGAGACAAAGAAGGAGACGCGGCGACAGTTGGACAGCCACGAGATCCGCGACGAGGCCGAGCTGGACAAGATGATCCGCGAGCTGGAGCGCAACATCAAGAAGGCGCGAACCAAGGACCTAGGCGGCGACCCCGAGGAGAACGACGAGGCCCCTCCCGACTTCAGCCTCCTGGAGATAGCAGACGAGGAGCTAGACGAGGCCCAGATCAAGCAGAAGCGTCAGCAGCGCCTCCTCAAGTCGAACCACGAGGCCCGGGCGCGCGCCAAGGCTGAGAAGGAGGCCGAGAAGGCCCGCGTAGCCGAGGAGGAGCGTCTGGACCGGGAGCGCCGCGAGAACGACCTGGAGTCATGGCTGGACGAGCGACACCAGGAGCGCACCGACGTCATGGCGCGCATCCGCGAGCGCGACCGTCTGAAGCAGGACCTGGGCAACCGCAAATCTCTCGCGTCGCAGATGCGCATGAAGGAGATTGCCAACCTGGCGTCCGACGCGCCGACCAAGAAGCGCCGCCGCGGCGGCGACGACGACAACTTTGGCGCCAACGACGACGACTGGGGCGTGTACCGCCAGATCGCCGTGGGCGAGAACTCGGACGACGAGCACGAGGAGGAGGACCTGCAGGCCACCCTGCGCACCCTGGAGAAGGACCTCCTCCGGTACGACCCGCACTTCGACTACGAGCAGACCCTGGACGCCCAGTCCGACTGGTCGCGCTCCATGCTGCACGCCTTCACCCGCGGCCCGCGGCCCTTCAACGTCTCCTCCCAGGCCGAGCTGAGCCAGGTCCACCTCAACGTCGAGCGCATCCGCGTCCCCGAGGTGCTCTTCCGTCCCTCGATCGCGGGCGTGGACCAGGCTGGCCTCGTCGAGATCGCGAGCAACATCCTCAACCAGAGACTGGCTGGTGCCACGCCCGGTGGCGCCGACGCCGTCCACGACTCCTTTGTGCGTGACATCTTCCTCACCGGAGGGGCTACGCTGTTCCAGGGTCTGGATGACCGGATCCGCTCTGAGCTGAGGGCTCTGCTGCCTACCGATGCGCCGCTGGGGATTCGCAAGGCCGCTGATCCCCTCAATGATGCATGGAAGGGTGCGGCTCAGTGGGCTGGGAGTGATGCTTGGAAGTCTACGACTATTTCTAAGCAGGAGTACCAGGAGAAGGGTGCCGAATACATCAAGGTTAG
Source organism: Geosmithia flava (assembly GCA_900188565.1). Lineage (NCBI taxonomy): Eukaryota > Fungi > Ascomycota > Sordariomycetes > Hypocreales > Bionectriaceae > Geosmithia > Geosmithia flava. The sequence goes on from FYEV01001791.1 coordinate 218,888, forward strand.
TTTTTTGCTCTCTCCTCCCATTCCTTTCCTCTTCTTTTGCATCCTTACTGACATCATTCAAGGAACACGACATGGGCAACGCATTTGTGTAAAACCAAGTCTAGAGTTGTAATGTATATCTTGTTTTTTCAAAAGGGAGTTTTTCTTATTACTAGGGGATTAGGAAGTTCTTATAAACGGAAAAAAGATTAAAAATAATAAACAATCGTTTCTTGAAATTCAAATGGCATTTGCCGTTATAAAGGCGAAGAAAGGAATAACATCTTTCGTTATCCTCGTTAATACAACATGTTTTAACAAAGAAGAATGTAAAAAAGATACTACTACTAGAGTTGGTGAAAAAAAAAAGAGAAAGAGAAACCATGGAAATCAACAAAAAGCCACCATTATAGCAAACAGCCATGAAGGAACAGAGCGCAGCAATCAAGAAAAGACAAAAACGCCCATATTTCAACCCTTTCATTCCTTCCACACGCATCATCATCCCCAAAACAAATGACGAAATGTGTCCCACCCTTGACCAAGCCATTGGGAGACACATGAGAAAGAAAGAAAAGAACACACCAAAACAGAAAAACACCGGCAGAAAGATGTCGAAGAAAAAAAAAAGAGGACGAATATAAGAGAGAAACAAGGAAACAGAAGAGTATCGGTATTACTCGCTGCTAGAATCGGGAAATATATTCGAAAATAGATCCTCTTCTTCAGGGTTTTGCTCAACAGCGCGGGATGACTCCTCCGACGTAGCCTACACCTCTGGTGAGCGGTCATCGTCTGGCTCACCACCGACGGCAGCGGCCTGCTGTAGGTGACGGTTGATCTCGTCGGCGGTCCGCGTGTCCTGGGCAGACTGGTCGTCATCTTTCATCTCCTCGTCGTACTGGTGCTGGTGCTGATTATGCTGGTTCATCTGCTCCTGGGCTGCGAGGCCGGCCACGGCGCGAGCCACGGCCTCGAGGGGTGTGCCACCCGTGCTGGGGGCGGGGGCCTGCTGTACCGGTTGCGGTGGCGGAGGTTGGAGCTGCTGTTGCTGTTGCTGTTGCTGCTGCTGCTGGTCGTTGATCCTCGACGGCTCGCCGCCGCCGCCGCCGCCGTGGGGTTGCGCCAGGTTGATGTTTGGCGGTGCAGGGGGGTAGTCGCCCGCGACTTCGATGAGCCTCGATTGCAGGTTGATGACGTATTCGCGCAGCGCGTAGTTCTCAGCCTGCATCGTCTTGAACGACTTCTCCATGTCCAGGTGTGTTTTGTTCTCCTGCTCCAGCTGTCGGATGTACGACTCTTTTCGCTGGCGGAAAGCCCTCTAGATTGTGACACTCTTGTTAGTCTACATTCGCGACACTTAACTTGGACGCTGAGGGCGGGGCACATACTTGAGCAGCACGGTTTTGCGCCGCGCGCTTGGACTGTGAGAGCTCCCGCTTCGGCCTAACACGACCGTCTGGTGACACGGGGTCCTCGAGCCCAGGGTGAGGTGGCGGCGGCGGCGCAGGTGCCAGGTTGCCAGCATGGTGAGGAGGCTGCTGAGGAGGGTGGCTGTTCTGGAGGGATGCCGAGTTGGGTGGGGGAGACTGGTTGGATGAGTTGGGGCTCTGGCCCGTCGGGGGGTCCATGGACATCATATTTCCAGGGACCTGAGGGTGACCATGCGCGGCGCGAAGATCGGGGTGGATGAAGGAGTCGGCCTCGGTCTTTGAGTTGTTCAGGTTGCGATGGTCCGTGTTGTTGTTCCCTTGAGGTTGCTCCGTAGTAGGTGCTACCGTCGGCTGCGGCTGCGGCTGCGGTGGTGGCGGCTGCTGCTGCTCCTGCTGCTGCTGGACGCCGAATGCGTCTGGCGACGCCGAGTTGTTGACTTCGTCCGTGATGGGCTCGCGTTTAGTGCCGTCTGAAGAGTGTGACGCGCTTTCTGCGTCGGGGTTTCGCAAGAGCTCAACCTGCGCGCGCAATTGCTGGTCTTGCTCTGATGAAGGGTGTCAGCGTATTCGTGAACGAGTGACAAAGCAGTTAAATACATGTATATGTATGTATATAGGTAGTATATATGAGTGTATATGAGATTGGCCCGTTCTGAGATGATGCTGTCGCGACAACCCCGCGTCAACGAGAGAGCACACACGCGCCCTTTGCCAAAAATGAGCGACAAGACGTCTTCGGTCGTTGTCGCGCTGGCCTCTCAAGAGCAGTAGTGGTTAGTGAAATGCGCGCGCGGGCGCATAACACCGACCAAAGCTACTAGTACTTGGACAAGGGTAATAAGTGAGGCGCGTCGTGTGTGGTGATATGCTCAATTCACCTACTCGGCAGAGGTCCAAGGCCGACAACAACAAAGAAATAGGCAGGGCAAGTGAGGAGGGGAAACAATTCCAAAAGACAAAACTTACCTTGAGAGTTAGAGATGGAGTCCGCAGACGCCGACTGCATGGCGGAAGATGTTGTTCGCGATGGTCAAAGAGAGGCAGAAGGGCAACTGATCTGACTCAGCATTCATACAAGGCAATTATGGGCGCGCTGGCGATGATGACTACAAATGTGAGGGGAGGGGGGACAACAGAGAGCGGGAACAACAGCAGGCGCTCTGGGTGTGGGCTTCCCCCGGGGGCTTATGTAATTTTGGCAGAGTGACCGAGGGACAGGGCGGGAGGGGAAAGTGAAAGGCTAAAGGCAGGAGCGACAGAGACGTGAGAAGGGTGGGGGGGGCGTGCGCCTATTGGAACAGCAACCAGCAACACAGTCGCCGGTGGTCGGCCGGTCGCTCCTTCCCTGCTACGTTTGGGTTTGTCAGCAAAAGGTGTGGCCGGATGTGGCTTGGTGTGTTCGGTCCAATCAGCGCCAAGACCCACACTAAATTACATAAGGTAGCTATGCCTTAGTAATAACGATGCGTCTGCATGTCGGTGGGGTCCGTGGTCTCCTTCTGCTTTGAATCTCACTCTACTTCGTACTCGTACGAGTAGTAGTCGCATGTACATACATCTCTGCTGCTCCCAAGTCGTCAAGACAACAGCAGCAACAACAACACCATGATTACGCCATCTCTCACTATTTCCCGTCCAGTCTCTAGACTCTTTCAGCGGAGTTTCTTGGCGTCGTGGGGGGTAAAATGCTAGGCTACTGTTACTTACTCCGTAAAGTCCGGGGCCTCTCTTATACAGAGTGCAGCAGTACCACCACCACCACCACCAAGCAGAATACTTCCCGACTGGTCATGCCAATGTCTTTTGGCATGAAGAGGGTAGGATAAATCCGTGGCAGGAACCCTATCCCGTAGATTGTTTACTCGTAATACCAATAACAGAACAATCAATAAAACTTCCTGTGGCTTATCTGCAGTCTGCATACCGTTATCCTCTCTTTCTCTCATTTACCCCTCTTATGTGTGACCTGGGTATAGAATACCGAGCCTTCCGAGTTGGTCTGGACTTGGTAAGGCTCTTTCTTCGTTCCTTTCATTTTGTTCTCTATCTCTTTGGTTTACTCTTGCTCGTATTTCTTGATTTCCTATTTAGTTATCTATTTGTACAAACGTTACAAAGGGCACTCGTGTCACCATAAAGTTGCTGTGATGATGATTGTAGGCTCTTGCGTCTGAGGCCCGCCAACCTTCAAAGAAACAGAGAATTGTTGGAACTTACTCAACACATTCCCAACCACTTTCACTTGAATAGCCAGACTAATATATAGTATGCGTGACAATCAAGGCCCCCTGACAAGTACTGTTTGGTTGTTTGGCTTACGATTGAACCATGTTAGTGAAATCCGAGATTCGGATCTCTGAGCGCAGGGTAGTTGTCCAGTCGGTTAAACACGACATGTCAGTTCTGAACTCATCGATGGAAGAAAGTAAGAGCAAAGAGAGTGTGGTCGTGTAATATCGTCAAATGCAGTTAGTTTCCTAGAAGAATACCCCTCTCCCCTACCCCGAGTACGTGCAGCCGGGACATTGGGCTGCGCATTGTCAGGTGAGTGAGGTGGCTGTCCCCCTATCATTTCTTCCAGAGCTGGGAAATACGACCATTGAAACGATTACATGACACGACGTACGAAGCTGAATGACATCAAGGATGAAAGAGCTCGAAGAATGAGACGTAATACGAGCTCATGGTTGAAGGCTGGACATTTGTAAGAGACGCAACGGCGGAGCCCGGAGACAGGAATTACCTCCTTGCCTCCTGTAGAAATCTTTCAACTCTCATGGTTTACTCATCGTCTTCATCTTCTTCCTCCGGTACGTAGAGGTTATCATATTCAAGATACTGTTTATAGTTCTTTCCTTGAATGGTCCAGTCGCTGTTGCAATTCGTGTTCACGGTTACCGTCGAGGAAGAATGCATTTGTCGCCTCCCCAAGCGGCTCCGCGGAAAGTCGACGATAGACAATGGTTTTGGAAGTGTTCCTAAACCGCACGTCCGAAGGAACATGTCAGCAATATGCAATCCCAACGGCTCGCGGGAAAGATGACCCCATTCCCGAAGGAGAACCTGCGAGTCGCGGGAGGCGGCACGCTTGTATTCCAGCGCGGAGTAGAGCTTATGGAGCAGTCCCTCGCCCTTCGTAATCCACCACCGGGAGATTTAGTACCGGGAGGGGATCGTACAACTCCACTCCCAGTCGACGAAACCCGTGGTATGGAGATCATCGTCAACCATGGTATTCGAACGGCGAAGATCCGCGTGGGCTAGGACCAAGGGATCATGCTGGACATAAACCAGCCAGCTGTAGGGGACTTCTGGCTTTTTAGCGAGGCAAAGATGTCGACCAGATCTGAGAAGAGAGCCTTTAGTTGTTTCTCAGAATATCTTGTCAATCGAACTTGCTCGCCAAGCGGTCGACCTGCAATGTACTCTGTAATCATAAAGGCCTGAAGTATAGGGTCACTGTGTAGGAGCCAAGTCCGACCATATGCATATACACGTAGGGAATAGGAACTGATTTATCCTCCTGAAAAAAACACCTTTGAGCATATGGCATTAGCCACTCTCTTGTCCAACCAAAGGGACGAGCAAGGTAAATCTTCTATAGTGTAGGCCTAGTTACGTAGCTTATGCCATGCATCATGAACAACAGTCGTAATAGGGATACGTCAATATCGCCAAGGTCTGGCCATTATGGAACCAAGAAAAGAAAGCAGCATAGAAGCTGCTACGCTTACTATCTGATATCGTGCAACGAATGTCATTATTATACCGTCAAGCCAATGCGCGAACGACATCAAGATCTATGTGTCGTCGATGAAGGCGTCGATGCGCTCGCCGTACTGCTGTGGGGTAGGTGGTTTGATGTCAGGGATTACTCCTGAAATCAAGAGAAGCCCAATAAGAGTTCCACTCCTGGCTGAGATGCGTCTTGAACTATTCCACAGCGTCGGTATGAAGCGTTGAATCACAAAGAGCATGTTCGCAAACATGTTGGAACAATTGAGGTGAACATCAACGCGCAGGTGTAAGGGGTAGGTACGCTCGGATAATCACCGGACCTTCGAGAGGTAGTCGTCCCTGGAGCTCTGGATATTATCGTAAATGCATATAGTAGCATCATAGAGCTCAACTCCAACTCATTCATCATCTCTCATCTCAAAAAACAACACTCACTTTCCTTTTATCGCTTGAAACGGCATGCTTCGCCTTTTCAAGTCATCACAACTGCACTCTGTGCCCAATCTAGGTCGCATCGCCATCACGCCCCTGTCTACGCGCGCCATGTCCACCTCCACCTCTTCCCAAAAGCCTCGCTTCTCCGAGGGAACAGACGAGACATCCGCCTCTTCGTCCCTGGATGATCTACTAGGTGGGCACTGGACGCTCACGAATGAGGGTGAAGCTCTGGAGCGTAGTTTTAAATTCAAGACGTTTGCCAAAACTTGGGTTTGTTTCTTCCTTGCCTCCCCCCTTCTCTCTCTCTCTCACATTATCTCATCTCATCTCACTCTTTTTCTATTCTATCATTCTAACAAGAAACAGGATTTCATGACGGCCGTCTCACTTCAATGTAAAGTCAAGAATCACCATCCTGAATGGTCAAATGTAAGATATATACACTCTTAATCGTGAATGCAAGACAAAAACCTGACAACTAACCTGATATGAAAAAAAAAGGTCTACAATACAACATTTATTCGATGGACTACACATCATCCCAAGGGTCTGTCTACCAAGGATCTAGAGCTGGCTGCCGCGTGTGATTCCATTGCCAAGGACTTTGGTGAGCTGGAACCCGAACCTGTGAGCTGTGAGGTGCGCTCTGTGGCTGATAGGGCTACCACTTCGGCTGGGGACTGCTGCGTTCCCAAGAAGAGTGCTTGAGCTCTCTGCTCCTGCTTAGTACTGGCAGTCATTCATAGGTGTTGTTGAGGACGTGGCTGTGATGGCTGAGAGTTTGAAGGCACCATTGCCAGTTCAACTCAGCATCACGGGGTTTATAGTTCATGTATAGTACATGTGGTCATCACGTTTATGGCGTCCACCTGGTTGAGTTGAACAATCACTATGTAAAAAAAAAAATTGTACAAGAAAAGAAAAGAGTCAAATGACGCTGAGTCTAATTATATCTGTATATAGTATATATCTCTCCAAAAGAAAATAAAGGACCGGGGGTCACAGAAACAAACCACAGTGCGCCCCGTCCAATGTACAAGAAAACAACATTAAAAAGAGAATAAAAAGAGTGTCATACAACACACCCTCAACAAACGCCGCCCGAAATGCTGGCATCATCGCCCTTTCCTGATCGTGTCCCTTCCTCTAAGATGGACGTGTAATTAGTTCTAGTATCGGGGATAATATCTTTTTTTTCCTTCTTTATTCTTCACCATTCCACAACAGAAAAAGTCTGTCATTTCTCTTCCCATGTCACATGCAATATTCTGCCGTGTGCATCGGAAATGACCGAGCAAAGGTGCCAGAGACTGACAGCCCAGGTGCTGAAACCATACCTGAAGAGTCGTCGCTTATTGAGCCTTCTTGGAGCGGATCTCGGCGAGCTTCTTCTCACGGCGGCGCTTGCGGGCCTCGGCACCGGCCTCAGTGTCGAGGCAGTAGTCCCACCAGCGGAAAGAGGAGGCGTAGTTGCCAATGAACTTCTCGTGGTGCACATCGTGGTGCTCGGCGCCTGCCCAGACGGGCAGGAAGTGACGCAGACTCCAGGGGAAGTCGTAGCCGCTGTGGGAGTCGATGGCCTGCGAGAGACGGAGGACGATCCAGACGTACATGGTGACCATGTGCATGTCGCCGGTGACGAAGAGCAGGAGAACGGGGCTACCGACGGTGCCCAGACCGAGAAGCATGGTCTCGATGGGCGAGGCGTACTCGGCGGCAAGGCCAAAGGGAGCGGAGTAGGTGTGGTGCATCTTGTGGATGGCCCTGTAGAGAGGACCGTAGTGCAGGGCGCGGTGGAACCAGTAGTGCCAGGTGTCCTCCAAGACGAAGAGGATGGCGATCTGGATGGCCATTTTCCAGGCAGAGGGGAAGGGGACATCGTAGGCGATTCCGAGGTAGGTGGCGATGGGGTGGAAGAACCAGATCTGGGGGAGTTCGGCGGTGAAGTGGCTGATGAGGACAATGGCGGCGCAGTCCCACTGCTCCTTGAGTGTGGGCATTTTCTGGGGCTGGAGCTTGTACTTGGCGAAGAAGGGGATCTTGTCCATGATGATGTAGGGGATGCAGCGGCCAAAGTAGACGACCTCGTGCATGGTGAAGCTCATGATGCCGGTCGCGAGGGTGTCGTTTTGCATGTACTGGTACCAAGCCTGTGAAAAAGAGAAAGATTTACGTTAGTACATGTTGATTGATATTCGCGCGTGCGCCAGGGAGGCATCTCTGCCTGTATTGGGGGAGCGTGAGGGGGGGTTGAGAACGTACGGCCCAGAGGCGCTCAAAGTAGTTGAGGTGCACATTGTACTGGGAAACCTCTTGGAACGCATCAAAGTAGGTTTGCGTCTGGTTAAGGGCACCCACGGTCGCGTTGCTACATCATTGCACAGGTCAGCTTCAACTTGATCTCGACTTCCGTTGTCGGGGGCCGGTCGTCGCATAGCTGCAACTGCGCGGAAATTCGTTGGAGGGGAAGGTGGATAGTCACTCACACTACCTCCATGGCTGCCAACTTGGGTTGTGACGGGCCCTAGAATGGGAGGGATAGTATTATTCGGTAGGAGTCGTCTGACCACGGAGGGTAGTTCTGGTCGTCGGGGGTTGTGTGTGTTGATGGTTGATAGTGATGTTGGCTGATGGAGGGGAGGAAGGGAAAGGGTCGTGGGTGGGTTTTATCAAAGCTCGATCAACAGGAGCAAAAAAAAAATAATAAAAGAAAAAGGGCCCTGCGTTGTAAAAGGGGGGGAGGGGCGGGACAGTACCAACTTGGGACCTGTGTGAAAGTGGGTTGACCAATTACAGCGGTTCTGGGGGGGCGGTATGGCGCGGTATGGCGCGGTATGGCACGGTATTGCCCTGTAGCACACATCGAACCAAGAGCGGGAAATTGGGCAATCACCAGGTCCCATGCAGAGAAGAAGGGGGTATGGGGGGGGCAAGGGGGGGAGCGGGAAACACTGTTACAGGGCACAACTTACAGTGACTTGTTGAAAGGCATGCTAAAGGGGGCCCGGGCCCAGCACCGGAGCTACGAGTACAGGTAGTGTTACAGGTACTGAAAGGGCCCGGGCAAAAAATGAGTCCATGTTCAATAGCCATCTTCCGGCTTCCGTGCGTTATCGATCAGATCAGCCCACTCTGAGGTGGCGATAGCGAACAAGCCCACCAACCATGGGTTGACGCACAATTCCTTCTTATTAACAGACCCACTCATTTGTGCAATCTAATGGGTCCGGATGCACATAGAGCCGACGAGTTGTGCAAACTAAAGTAGACGATCAAAATGCTGTTGTCTGTCACTGTACTCGTACCCTTTGACTCTGTACTACTATCTATGTGTGTTGTGTGTGTTTTGCGAAGTGTGCGTACGTACTGCTTTTCAGCGCTGTCTCGTACATACGAGTACGAGCACGCATGGGGACCGGATAATATGTGACCCCGCGTAACTACTCGATTACGGTAGCAGGCACCTGCGCAGTAGCTGGCGGGACGATTAAAGTACCTATAGCTGTACGTAGGCTGTACGGAGTAGCAGAAGTAACGATCCAATACGAATACGATAGAAATCCCATTAGTGTGTATTTTTGTGCCACACTCGTCTCGTACTCGTAATTACATCTTTCTTTTCTCAAGCTCTTGGCACACACGCAGGTACATGTATCTGTAGTCTGTACGCAAGCTCTCTCTTGCCACACATTGCGTGTACGAGTAGTATGAAGTAATAGTAGCAGTATTCATAAAGAACACTCGAATTGCATAAATCTGGTATAAAACAGTGTTGAAACATGTATCATTAGCAACTTCTAATCATTTCGACGTAATTCCCGTGGCAAGGGAAGGCAAGAGGCAAGAGCAACCCCATGAGCACCAAAGCACCTGCCTCCAACACCTGCCTCCAGCACTTGCCCATTTGACATTTTGCCCATGTGCGGCAGGGGCAGTGGAGATCGTTCCAGGCCTCCGTTCCCTCGGGTTCTTTCTTTCCACTGGACCACTGCGGCGTGGTGCTACTCGTACCTTTTACCATCTGTTCTATCACTTTTATTGATCCCAATCCCAGTAAAAACACTCGTAATAACACCGGCTGAGGTACCGGGTATTCGTACTCCTTACGGGAAACATTGATCCCGGATTCCCAGTACACGGCTGGCTGACTTTCTCCACCAAATCCTTGTGCTACCGACCGACCGGCTTCTTTTTTCCCTTTCTTCCCTTCCTGCTGCGGCCCATCTATGTGTGGCATCATACGTCAGCTACCTAGCAACATTCGACAACCTTCTCTGGTGGTGTCATAGACCCCAAACCCTGGGACCACATTCTTCTGGCTTGTCTGGCTTGTCTGGCTGTGCCCCATCAAACTCGACCCATTTCCACGCATGACCTGTTAGCAGGTTTCATTTTTCTCTTTCTCTCTCTTCTCTGAGCTCTCCAGGATTACCAGGCTCTTACCCCGACGTTTACTGTCGGGCCTTGTGCACCCGAATACGACGACTCCTCCCCCCCAAGGGCCAACTCACACACACACACACACACGCAAACCTTCACACATTCTCACGCTACGCGCTACGCACACCAACCACGGACCACCAATACCTATGACCTGCCCCCTTCGGCTCCTGCATCATCCGACCACCGTCTCGTGGAGCCACAAATCTTTCCTCCCGGCTGACGCCCTTGATTGATTTTTACGGCGTTCCGGGTGGTCCCCCACCGTCCTGCCCGTCCCCGGCCCGGTTCTTTTGTCATCCGAGTTGACCTTCAGTCCTCCGCCATGCCTTCTTTGGTAGCAGAGTACGTTCCTCCCAGCCATGTCCACTCAAAACAGCAAACAGCTGTCTTTCCATTACTCACCCCTCTATTTCCTATGGAAATAAGGAGACATTGACATATCCATTCTCACTGCCCGAGTGTAATTGCGGGGCCTGCTTAATGGTGTTGCTCCTCAGCTCACTATTGCTGCATACTCACACATCCATACCCATCTTGGTACCATGTCACATGCTAACCGCCCGATAATAGCCAGATACGGCGCTTGGATGCCTACCTGGACCGTCTTCCTGTTCTCTCCGAGGCGTCATCTGAGGAGGGCAGCTCAACCTCTGGTGAGACCCAGCAGGGGTTTGCTGTTGCCGATGCCTTCTCTAACCCTCGTCTTGATGAGCTTCTCAGCATTGTCAAGTCCTTGAGTGCCACAAACTCGTCCCAGTCACTCGTTCCAGTTCACAACATCAGGCAACTTCTTGTCAGGTCCGGAATCCATAAGGCCGATCTCGAACAGACCGAGGTCACGGCTCGGAGCTCATATGAGACAGAAATCGAGTGGCTTCTCGTCAGCAAGGCCGCCGTGCAGCTACATGGGGCCATCCTCGGCAGCTTCCTCGACCAGATAGCTCCGCTGAGTAATCACATCTGGTACTGGGACGACGTCCTCGGTTCCTATGCCTATAGCTCCCTCTATACGGTCCAGACGTCACCATGGCGATTCAAAGCCTGGTCCGTCGACGTCTTCCAGAGAACATTGGCTCGCACACACAACCACCCGCCGCCGACTTACATTGCCACGATAACTCATGGGTTCCTTCCTCAGCGCTGGAGCCGCTTCTATGCCATGGTCCGTGACAGCATTAGGGAGAGATCTTTTGCTAACATCCAGCGAAAAGTACTTTCTCCTGTTGCCTTTTGCAGAGGCGAGGCCCGACAAAAGCAGGCCGCCATGAAGAAGCTGAGGGAGATTTCAGCCTGCGGCTTGGGCGTTCTAATGTGCGAAGGACTCCAGTTTGTCCAGGAGGACGACAAGGCACTCGTGCAAGACCACAGCGATCTCAAGGGGATGGTGGAGCGCAGTGTCGTCCTCATGGATATGGTCCTGAGGGAGGTCTGCAATGTTGACCAAACCGTTACCGACTTCGAGGAGAGGATCTTTTTTGGTGTCGAACAGGATGTAGAGCTTTCTGTCAACGTCGAGGATAATGGTATTGTCCACCGCCCTGCCGTCCTTGGCCGCCGCCTGCTACGCATCATCGACAGGATCCTCCCCCAGCACGCAGAATCCGTTGCAGACATAACTCGGAGGAACGGCCGGCCCTCGCCCATTGTCCGCTACTGGCTGCCGGCCGTTGCTGGAGCTGTGTCGTCCACGACGATTCTCCAACTTGTTGTTAACCACCGGGCCGACATACTCGAATGGATTGCCAACTTTGGCGCAACGGCACGCGATTTCTGGTTCAACTGGGTTGTCGAACCCACTCGAAAGGTCATCCAGACTATCAGGCATGACCAGTCGAGCGAGATTGCCATCATGAGCCGGGACAGCCTCAAGGCTGATCGCGAGAGCCTGGAGCGCATGGTTGTTGATTTCGCTGTCGACAACCCCCGCTTCGCCGACGTCACCGGATCTACCCTCACTGAAGACCAGATTGCGTTGATCCGTTCCAAGGTAGCCGAGGGCGACGTGACGCCGGTTCTCAAGGCCTTTGAGAAGGAACTGAGGAGGCCACTTGCTGGTGCAGTCCGTGGAGACCTCGTCCGATCTCTCCTAATCCAAGTACAGAAGACAAAGGTCGATCTGGAGGTGGCCATGACGGGCATCGACGCCCTCTTGAAGAGCCAGGAGCTGGTGTTTGGCCTCGTGGGTCTGACGCCGGGAGTCATTGTCTCGATAGGATTCCTCCAGTACTTCCGTGGTCTGTTTGGTGGACGTTCTGGCCAACGCAGGAGCAAGACGGCCAAGCAGGCCGTGCGTGTTCTCCGCAACATTGACCGTGTTCTGACTGAGGCGAGGCCCGTTGATAACAACATGCCCTCTTACACACATCACGGTCTGTTGCTCTGCGAGGTTCAGACGCTCAGGAGCCTAGCCCCCAAGTTGATGCCTTCGGAGATTGAGAGGGAGTTTCTCGAGGATCTGTCTGACCTGTCCAAACTCAGGGGCGCGCAGTTCCAGGAACAGGCTCTGGCGAGGATCCGCTGGGCTTATGCCCGTTGGCTGCGCTAATGTACGACTGTACTGATTATGTGTTTTGAGTCAGCATATGTAACACTACGGTGGCACTTTTTTTCTTTTCTTTTCTTTTCACCACGATGTTTATCATTACGAACATGATTACCTAGTCATACCAGTCTAGTAAGATAGGTAGACGTATACAATGCATAAGGCGCAGGTTGGTGGGGGCAGCGGGGGAGGACAAAAAAAAAGGCATTATAGAAATAACGAGGAGATGTGTTTAGCACTATTGGTACTTTAGCAATTGCATCAACACGAATGAGCTCTCCCATGATTATATTGGTACAGGACAACAATAATATATTTGTAGTAGTGGTGCAGTAGTACAAATGTAAGAAAAAAAGACTTGGGAACAAGACTTGTTATACGAGATATCAAGAGAGAAGTCTTTGCATATCAGCGACACGGGTAGTCTTGGTCTTTTTGGCGTTCCTCTGCTCCCGAAAGGTCTTTTCGACGAGCTTACGCTTCTCAGCCTGGACTTCCAATACGCGATCCTCGACCGAATCCTCCATGATGAGACGCCAAATTGTGACTTCGCGCGTCTGACCTAGACGATGGATACGATCGACGGCCTGATCCTCGATGGCGGGGGCCCACCCTGGTTTTTCTTGTCAATGTTCTGTTCCGATGAGGAGGAAGAAAGGGACGAGTAGGGGGACGAGAAGCATGAGTGGGAGAATTGAAAGAGTGATGTGTGTGTGTGTGTGTGTGTGAGTGTAAAACGTACAGCTATCTGCTAGAATGACGGTATCCGCAGAAGCGAGATTGAGACCAACGCTGCAGACGGCCAGACTAGCGAGAAGAACACGAGTGTCGGAGTCATTGTCCAGGGCGTAGATGGATGCGTCACGCTTACCAGGCGTCATGGTCCCGTCTATGCGGGCGTACTTGACGTCTGAGGCCGCCAGCTGGGCCTGTATGATGTTGAGGAACGAGGTCCACTGTGAGAAGATGACAATTTTGGAACCAGGCTTCTTGACTGTCGCGCGGACAATCTGCAGCATGGCGTCTGTCTTGGAACTCTGCATGTTTGGATCGAATGGGTTTATAGCATCTGGTGTATTATCGGATGCTTCAGGCTCGGCTTCAGGTTCGACGAGGTGACCTTGCTCGAGGGGGTTTCGACACATGGGGCATTTTGGTTGGATCTGGATGGCGCAGACGATGCAGGGTCGACAGAAGACGTGCTTGCAGTGCGTTATGACAGGGCACGTGGCGTTGTTGAAACAGATGGGGCACTCCTCTTGCTGGTCCATGTAGAGGGACAGAGTGTGCTGGAGGAGACGCCGGTTCTGGTCGGTCAGCTCGACGACGGATCCCTTTGTGGAGAGGAGCTTCATGAGGCCGTCTACCCTTTCTTTGGCTAGGGACCAATGGTTGCAGCTGTCGTGTGTCAGGATTTGTAAAAAAAGGTGGAAGAAGAAGCAAAAGGAGAAAGAACGAGGAAGGAAGAGGGACGTACACTTGGCGAAGACAGAGAAGTCGCTCTAGGACAGTGGTAAAATTTCCCTGTGAGTGATCGGCTGCTCCCTGTGTAGATGTATATTCCCGAAGAGCACCTTTGGCGTCGGACCTGGACGTTTGTTGTTAGTCTCGAGATAAGAAAGGATGGCGCGTCATGAGATGGAAGAGAGGGGGTGGGGGGAGTGGCATACAAGAGGGCATCGTATTTTTGCCTCTCTTCTTTACGGAAGGCGATGCGATGCACGAATTCCTTCTTCTCGGGTAGCTTTAGGTCGACAAAGGCCATGTCCTTGCGGCGACGGAGACACAGATCGTGCATGATGCCCTGGAGGAGAGCTTCGCCGACACCAGAGCCGTCTCCTAGCCTGCGGGTCACGACGGCAGTGAAGACGTTAGGATGTTCTACTCCTCCTGTGATGCGGAGGAATTTGATGATGGAGTAGAGGTCTTTGGCTGAGTTGATGCTGTTTCCCCCCGTTGTCAGTCTTTGATTGTACACTCAAGTGAAGGAGAGAAAAGAGGAGAGGATGAAAGAGAGCCTACATTGGTGTTCCTGTCAAGACCCATCGTGATTTAGCCTTAACCTTGCATGCAGCAAGTGCCGTCTTTGTCGTGGCGTTGCGGATGATGTGACCCTCATCGAGGACGAGACGACGCCACTCCACCCCGTCGGACGACAGCGCCGGGTCGAGTGAGGCGACCTTCCCGTAGCTGGTGATGACGACTTCGTAGTCGGTCAGGGTTTTCCCAGGGGCGGGCCCCTTCTGCCCGTGGTACACCAGCACGCGAGGCTGACAGTCGGGCAGGATGTGTCGACGGATCTGCTGCTCCTAGTTGCTCATGACGCTGACGGGGGCGACGATGAGGGTGGAGCCGTCATTGTTTTCAGAGCCCATCATGATCAGGCTGATCATCTCGAGAGTCTTGCCTAGACCCATGTCGTCGGCTAGGATGCCTCCGGAGAGGAGCTCGGGGGCGCTGGACAGACAGTAGTTTGTTGCTATGTTGCGGTAACGGCCGTTGGACTCATGTCTCCATAGTTGAAATGTGTCGGACGAGCCTCTTTTCGGAAGCTTGGGGCTCTCCCTTTCTAGCATCCAGGCTAGGGCCTGTTTTTGCAAGTGTTAGTAACACGTAGTGCTTGAGCAAAGCAGACATAAAGAATAACGTACCTGGCGCTGATATGGCAGTAGAGTTGACTTGAGCTGTCGGGGCTGTACACCCATTGGCATCCGCGACAGCTCCTCCTCGCCCATGTTTAGGGCTCCGAGCCCGTCACGACCGCCCTGGCTCATGTCGACGGCCTGACTGGTCCTGGTGAGCTCCTCGATGGACAGCGCTGTCTGCTGCGCGTCGGCCTCTCCGGCCGCGGGGATGATGCCGGCGATAGAACTGCTGTTGTAAAGACTTATGACACGTTTCCTGTCGATATCGGCCTTGGACGCCTTGAGATCGGCGGCAGTGGTGAGGTTGTCCTTCTTCATGGACGACTCGATGGAGGTACGGCGTTCGCGATCGCTGGGGCCGTACATACATACTCTTATTGGAGATCGATACACGCTTTCTTTGCTGGTGAGTTGGGCCTCAAGGGTGATGTCTCCTCGGTCCTGGGATATAGGTCAGCAATGGGGATGCCCTCTTCGTGAGCTACTAGTACTCCTATAGACGGATTGCAAGGACCTACGACGTATGGTGAGAGTTTGTTGACCAGGCTGTACGTTAGGTAGCCGATCCGTTCACCCATGACATTATCGATGCGGATGGCGTTTGAATTGTACTGGAGTTCCGTTGTTCTGTCAGTTGGTGTATTGGGATAGTAGTCGTTCCCCGGAGAGGGGGGTGGAATTGTATACCCTGTTCTCGGGTTCTCTCTTACAGAGGACAATATCGCCAGGCTTGGCATCTCCATCGTAGAGTCGGACCCCCTTCATTGGGCAATCTACGTCGATTTATCAGCACGAAAGTTGTAGGAAACGGGCGCCAAGACAGAGAGAGACGATTTACACTTCTCGCAGTAGAATTCAAGAGGTGGCTCGGCATCATTCTGCGTCAGATCGAATGTCTCTGGCTCCGTGGCCGGTGTAGTAGGAGGAACAGGGGCAGCAAGCTGCTCTTGCTGCTGTTCTACAGCATCCTGCTCAACTTTCAGGGCGGCAAAGTTTTGAGAGTAAGCAGAGACAGGATAGGGCCTTGGTCGGTCCGGTCCCTTGGGAAGGGTGGATGACGACGCGATGGGATTAGTAGGCTGGTGCGAGTGGGTAGCAGGTAAGGACGGGACGGGTTGTGAGACCAAACGTCGCTCTCGCTCTGCAGCATCCTATGAAGCTCTGGAGGCGGTATGGTCTCGGGAGAAGGCAGAGACAGGGTAGGGCCTTGACCAGTTTGGTGGCTCGGGGAGAGCCGTCGTTGACGATGGCGTCTGTCTCTTGGGAGGAGAGGAGCTGTCGCTGTCGGTGAGGTCGGCGAACTCGAGAGGGCGCTTGGCAGGAGGCATAATGATCAATGGGCACTCCTGCTTCCAAGTTTGACCGGATGCCCAATGGAATTGGAATAGAATGATTGTGTATCCGTATACAGATATAAGTGTAGAGAGACCAGCCCTATGATATAAAATGTGTTGCGGTGCCTTGGGTGCTGTGACGCGATCGCGTGAGCGCTTTCCAGGGTTCGCTGAGCTGACAGAAACTAGGTGTCATGCGTTTTCCAAAAGTTACTCTACTCTAGACGGGAAGGTACGAAGGGCTTTATGTTGACATTGGAAAAGGGGAAAGAACGGGCTGGGGTCATGTTAACGGGATTTATGGTGCAACATCGTTATATAAAGGACCTTTTCTATCAGACCTTGACGCTAATACATGTATAAAGAGAGACGCAAGGAGGACACTCGAAGAATGTATAATACTATCCGCAGAATCCCCCAAGTGCATGGTTCTTTTTGTCACCCTCTCCGCGCCGCTACGCAACCTTGACGCGACGTCATGTGCTTTGATACACTATCCCCGTACTACCACGAGTACAGTTGCGAGTAGTAGTACTCCGTACCCGCACAGATATGACCAGTGAGCAGCAAACAGGGTGGATGAAACAGACAGTCGGACACCGGTGGCGTCTGTCGGTTCAAGTGGTAAAGTACGGCGGCCGGACGAAGAATTGACGGCCCTCGGGGGG
>FYEV01001791.1:236210-307611 GCA_900188565.1 Geosmithia flava
GGGGGGGGGGGGGGGGGGGGGGGGGGGGGGGGGGGGGGGGGGGGGGGGGGGGGGGGGGGGGGGGGGGGGGGGGGGGGGGGGGGGGGGGGATTGGGTATTCCTTATTGTCTCATGTGCATGTTGTGGTCCTTGGTCCAGCAAGCAGTAATATACTACAACATCGCGGAATGCTGGTGGCAATCAATAGCAAACCAGCAAGCAGCACAAATAAGAAATAAAGAAGAGAAACAAAGATGGATTTAACTTCTACTATAACATCCATCTCTAACCTCTTCCCGTACAAACATTGTTAGCATCTATGATCTACGAATGTGCCCTCCCACCAAGCCCGGTTTCTGTGGGCAAAGTGATGACTCAGCAACAACACTGGGCAACCAAACCTTTTGAGGAAAAGCCGGGATCACGCAATGCAAGCAGCGGATGTCGGCAGGAATATAGCCATAATCATGGCGAAATCCAGTCTTTGAGAAAGCGGGCAGGAGCACCTCATCTTTTCCTTTCCCTTCTCCTCTTTCACCATTTCATTCTTCCTTTCCCTTTCGTTTCTTTCTGCAGTAATAGAGCAAGATCATTTCCCATTCTGCTTCTATATATATTATTTCAACTAATCCTTGGCTATGGATACCCCGTCGTCTCCATATACGGCCATCGGCCCTTGGGTGGTCAAAAGCACGCCGACAGCCCGATCAGACCAGCCAGAGCACGCACAGCACCAACACGGTTGAACACACAATATACTCCCAAGCAAGGCTGACGGCAAACAAGCAAACGAAAGTCGGTCAAGGAAAAAAGAACAAGTTCAATTATACACAAAGAAAGGCACGCTTGATATATCCCAGCAAAACAAAGAAACGCCCTTCTTCTCCCTCCATGGCAAGCAAGCCCCATGTTCTGGATGGCTGCTACTACTACTGCTCCTTGACCAGACGGCCATATACAGAGTAGTAGTGGCAGCTGGGCACATGGCTGCTACGGCCTGTACCCTCTTCAAAGATGTTGCATCCCTTCTTGGCAACATTAGGAGGTGTATACACTATGGAGTCAAGGTCAGTCGCGTGTGTTCACCTGGTCCAAGGGAAAAAGACGAGTGTCCTCCCGAGAGAGAAGGTGTCTACTTGGTGGGAATGGAGAGAAGGGGGAGATCTTACAGTGCAGAGATACAGCAAAGTCGCTGCCCTCGTTAGACACGCGATGCAGTCCAAGCTCATCCGCCATGTAGGCTACCTGGTTCTCCTGGTAGTTCTTCTTGGAGATGAGCTTCATGGGACCCTTGGCATCGTCGTTGGGGAACTCGTAACGAGTCTCGGTCAGAGTTCCCCGCAAGATCTTCATGAGGCAGTGGGCGTTGCCGTGATCGTGGATGGGGCTTCCTTTGCCTGGTGTCCATACAAGGACCAACTTTACAACAACAAACTGACGTCAGTATGTGGATGGACAAACACATAACGCACAAAAAGAATGCTATACACAAACAAAACAAGAACACAAGTGTGTTCAGACTCTGCTTACCAAGTTGCTCTTGCCGTTGCCTTCATCGACAAGGTTCCTCGTGTATCCTCGACTGCTATCGCCAAAGGCATACCTCGACCACCGATTGTCCGAACTATCATAGTCGGCCATCAACCGGGTCAGGAACCCGACGTCGATGTCATCCGAGGTCAGACCTGACGACGGTCCCAGCGCGGCTTTCAGGGCCAAGACGAGATTCTCGAAACGGTCGACCTGGGCGTGGCCAGCGGTAGTAGTGGCGTGGCCACCGGCAGCAGCAGCATTGCTGTCTACACAAAGAGGGGAAACAGGGGTGGCAAGCATGATTGTTTGTTTGGATGTGCGAGTTCACGAAGAAACAAGAAGAGTCTTTTCTTTCAGGTTGTTGGACAATGTTGAGGGGGGGAGGGGATGTTGCTAAACTGTCAAGAAGAGTTTGGAATGTCAAGAGATGTTGGAACGTCGACGTCGTCGGGGGGGATAGCGGTGAGGGGAAATGCGAGCAAGATATATTCGGCAACGATCAGAGTGGGATTCGCGGCTGGGTTTCCCCTCCTTCTTTCGAAACGGTCTCGGTGCGGCTTGGTGCGTCGGGGTGTGTCAGGAAAAAGGTCGATTGATTGCGCGTGCTGCGTGTCAAGACGTCACATGACACTCGACGGCGGGGGAGAGAGATGGGAACGAAAAACGATGCGTCGTGTTACGAAAAGAGGGCGGAATGAGGGGCAAGAGGGACAGGGTTAGAGTCGGCGAAGTGGTCGTCACGCTGTGTGTCGAGTGGGATCGAATGTGGTACGATATCTCGTTGCATATGAGCAAGTAAAGAGAGGGAGGGAGAGGAAAGACCAAAAAAAGAAACCGTCGGGGATTCCGGAGTGACCCGTTGGACAGGTTGTCTAACCGTTTTCTAGCGGTTCGTTGGTGTAGTCTGGGTGTCGTCTGTGATGGAGGTGGTCAGAAAAAGGTACAAGGCCGAGACCAAGGAGTGTGAGTGAGAAAAAAAGCGATAATAGTACCAAAGGAGAAAAAAAAAATGGATTTCCCCACCACCTTTTCTTTGGTGAGAGAAGACAAAGAGAGAGCAGAAAAAGACTTGGCTTCGATGCACCAATCCAGGCACCGACAATCGAAGAAAACACGTCTGGAGAAACGGTCGAATCGGGAGATTGAATCTCGCAGAGAGGAATCGATTCATCGATATTGCAGATGGGGGTCTTGGGATGGATATATCGATCCCGGGGGGGATTGGATACCCGGACAAAGTACACCACTGTGATCCGCTATGTTGTCATATGGGTCCGGGTGGGGCACCGGCTCGGCGGCTTCTCGCGCAAGCAGCAAGCAAGTGAGGACATACGAGTACAGAGAATGAGTAATTCGTAATTCCAGTCAACATCATTCTCTTCCTTTTCTTTTTTCTTCTTTCTCTTTAGAAAGTAGTACTTGTGTGATTCATTATGTAACTTGCCGTCGTCGTGTAAGTGCGTAGGTAGTACGCCATGTCCCTTGAGGGATATGTACGTACAGTGGCGTATTAGCGGCTAGGAACCCACTCAACTTATATCCTTGGTGTTGATTGCCTACTATGCAACTACTCTTGACTACATGTATTACTAGACAGTTGAGTTAGTACTAGTGGTGATACTATCAAAGCATATGCTCAAAGAACAAAGAATTCGATGTTGAAAGTTGTACTCATAAACTCGACTTATACGACTCCGGTTCTCGGTTGTTCTCTTACCAACCGCCAACGGGGGCAACGGACAACGGCACGGCACGGCTGTATTCAGTGTATATAGATATATCAACATGTGATGTCACCGGTTAAATACCAGGTGTTGGTCATCTATAACTCTCTCTCCCTCTCTCTCTCTTCATTCTTACATTACATATTCTACATACCAATAATATGAATCACATTTATGACGTCTCCATCATCACCTTGATACTGACACACCACAATGCCCACAGGTGAAAACATCATGGCTCCGGCCCAGCAACAGCAACAAGACCAACAAGATGCTTCACCAGATCCCATTACCCCGTGCTCATCAAAAGTCACCTGCAGGGGCATCATCCGCAACTTTACACCATCGTGAGTCTTTGTTTCTTTCTTGTGTCAAGGAACGAGAAAATAGAAAGAAAGAAAAGCATTCAATCACTGAACACCAGAGCCCAAAAGATGGTTCGCAGCCAGCATGGGAACAGGCATAGTCTCCATCCTACTCCATCAGCTGCCGTACAATGCCCAATGGATCCGGTACACGTCCTACGTCTTCTTCTGTCTCAACATCCTCCTCTTCCTGGGTTTCACTCTCATCTCGACGGCTCGGTACGTCATGTATCCTGACATATGGTTTGCTATGGTGGCACATCCGGCACAGTCGCTCTTTCTGGGATGTTTCCCCATGGCACTAGCAAGTACGTTTCTTTACTCCCTCTGCCTCTCTCTCTCTGTCTCTCTTCCTACGTCCTTTGCCTGTCTCTGTCCTGTGCGTTTCGAGCGAAAACAGCCCTGACCTCCCCCCCCAGCAATCATCAACATGATGACCTTGTGCTGCAACACATGGGGCAGCCAATTCATCTACTTCACATGGGCACTATGGTGGCTAGACGCCCTCCTCTCTATGAGTCTGTGCATCACGCTCCCCTTCGTCGTCATGTCGCGCCACCATCCCACCCTCGACGCCATCACCGCCGCCCTCCTGCTGCCCATCGTCCCCGCCATCGTGGCATCCGCCTCGGGCGGGTTGATCGCTACCATCCTGCCGGACAAGACACGCGCCTTCACCACCCTGATCACGAGCTGCGTCTTGTGGGGCGTGGGCGTGACACTCGCGGCCTGTGTTCTGGCTCTGTATTTCCAGCGTCTGACCGTGCACTCCCTCCCGCCTAGCGAGGTCATTGTCTCCGTCTTCTTGCCCGTGGGACCCATGGGGCAGGGCGGGTTCGCTATACAGCAGCTGGGCAGGGTGGCGATAGATGTGCTGCCTCATGCTGGTGGTACTGCTTTTGGCGCCCTTGGTCCCGGGTCTGGTGCGGGTGCTGATGCTGCCAAGATTCTCTACGTCGTTGGTGTCCTGTTTGGTCTGTTCATGTGGGCTGCTGGTCTGGTCTGGCTGGCCTACGCACTCGTCAGTATTGCCACTACGTCCTCGCTGCCTTTCAACATGGGCTGGTGGGGGTTTACATTCCCCATTGGCGTGCTGGCTATATGCACGGGCTCTCTGGCGCAGAACCTGGATAGCCAGTTCTTCAAGGTGTGTGCTATGATTCTGTCGTTGGCCGTCGTCGTATTGTGGGGTGTTGTTGCTGTAAGGACCTTCCTCATGGCCTTGTCTGGTGAGATCTTTGTCGCTCCCTGTCTTAAGGATATCAGGGAGAAGGGCCATGCTGCCGGCTCCGATAGAAGGGTTTGAAACATTGACTGTTGAGGAGCGTGCTACTCTCATACACGTGTCTATGTCGGTGAAGCTGGGTGAGCATATGGACCATCCGCTTTGCAATGGTTTTCTCTGCGATGTCATGGATATCCTGCAGAGCAGATCGACCACCACAGATCAGCAGCATAAATTGTGTGTATAACTTGTCGTTAGGATGATACAGTTAGCTGGTGGGTTCAATCATCCCGAGATGGATTGGAACGTAGACGCCCTGCAGCTACTTGTCTCTGTCGTATGTTCATAAGATGACTGAGAGGATATGGAATAGTTTTCGTGCTTAGGCTGCAATGTGGCTTACAATATGGGTTTTCCATTGTTCTCGAATTTATAGATTTCTTATATAGTGATATTAATGTTTGTTCTACCATCCTCCTTTAGCCCATTGCTACGTACAATGGCGTAAGTTGCTACTAGATGGCAAGTGTACGATGACTTATACGGATAGAATAAGATATGAACATGTGCGCTTTCTATCAAAGCAAGAGGGAGCTTGAAACCCTTCAAATAATAAGGAAGACTACACCACTTTAAGGTCACTAAAAAGAAAATAATATTATTTTTATTATTGTAAATCAAGTTTATCAATCGGTTGTAAATCCGGGGATGTATTCCCCCCCCCTCTTTCCAAAAATGACGTGCCGGGTAATCAAATTCCATCACGATTTTGAAACCCCCACCCCCAAATTTAGGTCAGACCAATCAATGGCGGGGCAAAAATCATTTGTCGTCGTTAAAACCATTAAAACCACCACCACTCGCTGAGCTCGTCACTCTCGAGTGCAGAGACCGACAAACCAGCACCGCATTCCCCCCCATTTCCAAAATGGAAGCAGCCCTGGCAAGTCAGAGCCCCCTGGTGGGAGGCTACGCGGATGGTGAGTTTCTCTCCTTTCATTCAGCTTTGAAATACCAAAAACAATACTATTATTGGTAGTAGTACTATTGGAACTTGCAGCTAACACAACGACCTTTCTGGCAGATTTCGTCGAGGTCTGGCATACCCACCGTGGCCCGGTCCTGCTCGTCGTTCTCTCCATCCTCCTCGTGGTGCGCGTGTACCTGCACCTAAACGAACCCAAGAACGAGCTTGTTGCATTCCCAGAGGTCTACGGGGCAGATTCGAAAAAGCAACCTGCTGCCACTGTCGACGAGAAGAAGCTTGATGTTGCGACGAGGGTTGTCGATGACGAGAAGAAGGGTGTCACCACTGCTACTACTACTGCCACCACCAGTAAGGGACCGCGCCGCATCAAGGGAGGTGTGGTTAAGAAGTCTCTGCGCGGGAAGAAGGACGAGTCTTCCTCGGAGGATGATGATGCTGCTGCCAAGAAGCCCATCAAGGTCTACATCTTCTTCTCGTCCGTGACGACCAAGACGCAAAAGTTTGCCGAGTCCTACGTCAGCACTCTGGCGTCTGCGGTGCCGAAGCTCGCCGAGGAGAGCGGCCGACAGTTCCTGGAACCCGAGCTGCGCGACCTGACCGAGATTGACTTTGACGACTACTTCATCTCGCTGCCGAAGCCGGAGCAGCACCCCGACGTCGACGTCTTCTACCTCCTCCTGGTGCCCAGCTACAACATCGACACCATCAATGACACCTTTATGCAGCACCTCGAGGAGACGCACCACGACTTCAGGATCGACACGGCCCCGCTGTCCCCGCTGCTCGGGTACTCCGTCTTCGGCTTCGGCGACAAGGAGAACTGGCCCACTGAGGCCGAGGGCTTCTGCTTCCAGGCCAAGGAAATGGACAAGTGGATGGCCAAGCTGACGGCCCGCAAGAGGGCGTATCCCCTCGGCATGGGAGACATGAAGAGCGACCACGCCGAGAGGTTTACCGAGTGGGCGAACGGCATCCAGGAGGTCTTGGTCAACATTGCGCGCGCTGGTAGTCTGGGCGAGGGTGTTCCTGGCAGTGGTGAGGCAATCGAGAGCGATGCCGAAGATGTGGCTGAGGACGAGGACGATGGCGAGGTCGTCTTTGAAGACCAGGAGGAGGCGGACGGCGAGGGCAGAGCTCTCGACGACGTCGAGGACCTGGGTAAGATGGTGCGCAGCGACGACAAGGCCGCCCCCAAGACGGCGAGCAAGGCTCCCCTGGCGGTGGACTTTACTACGTACGGTGGTGCCTCTTCGGGGACGACCAAGAAGCCGACCAAGAAGTCGTCGCAGGCGCCGCCCATTGGCCCCAAGGAGATGGTGGCCAAGAACTCGCCGACGTACACGGCTCTCACCAAGCAGGGGTACGCGATCGTGGGATCGCACTCTGGCGTCAAGATCTGCCGGTGGACCAAGTCTGCGCTGCGTGGGCGCGGCAGCTGCTACAAGTTCTCTCTGTACGGAATCAACTCGCACCAGTGCATGGAGACGACGCCGTCGCTTTCGTGCTCCAACAAGTGCGTCTTCTGCTGGCGTCACGGGACGAACCCGGTGGGCACGACGTGGCGGTGGGTGGTGGACCCGCCGGAGCTCATCTTCGAGGGCGTCAAGGAGAACCACTACAAGAAGATCAAGATGATGCGGGGCGTGCCCGGCGTGCGCGCGGAGCGGTTCAGCGAGGCGATGCGGATCCGGCACTGCGCGCTGTCGCTGGTGGGCGAGCCCATCTTCTACCCTTACATCAACGAGTTCCTGGGGATGCTGCACGCGGAGCGCATCTCGTCGTTCCTGGTGTGCAACGCGCAGCACCCGGACCAGCTGGCGTCCCTCAAGGCTGTGACGCAGCTGTACGTGTCCATCGACGCGTCGAACCGCGAGTCGCTGCGCAAGGTCGACCGCCCGCTGCACCGCGACTTCTGGGAGCGCTTCGAGCGCTGCCTCGACATCCTGCGCGAGAAGCGCTTCCGCCACCGCACCGTCTACCGCTTCACCCTGGTCAAGGGCTTCAACGTCGACGACGAGGCCGAGGGCTACGCCCGCCTCGTCGAGCGCGGCCTCCCCTGCTTCGTCGAGGTCAAGGGCGTCACCTACTGCGGCACCGCCACCTCGTCCAACGCCGGCCTCACCATGGGCAACGTCCCCTTCTACTGGGAGGTCTGCGACTTCGTGCGCGCCCTCAATGCCAAGCTCGAGGAGCGCGGCCTCGACTACGGCATCGCCGCCGAGCACGCCCACAGCTGCTGCATCCTCCTCGCCAGCCGACGCTTCAACGTCGACGGCAAGTGGCACACCCACATCGACTACCAGCGCTTCTTCGAGCTGCTCGAGGAGAGGGGCCCCGACGGCGACTGGAAACCCGAGGACTATATGGGCCCGCCTACGCCTGAATGGGCCCTTTGGGGCAACGGTGGTTTCGACCCCAGGGATGACAGGGTCGACAGGAAGGGTCGCAGGATCGAACCTGTCGTTGTGCGTGATCGTCCAGATGACGCAATGGCGTTTTAAAAAGAATCCCCAAAGAAGTAAAAATAACGACAATAACATCAAAAAAGTAAAAGGAGAGAAGAAAGGAAACAACAAACCAATGACGGACAGAGTATGACTTTACTGAAATATAAAAGTTTTACAGTTGCTTCAACATGACTTGATCACTTTAGTATCACCTACTTCACCCTAGAGAACGTCCGTATATGAATGGTTTTGTTGTATTATGAAACACGACTGCCAGCAGTTTGCCTTTTTTTCCCAAAGCGCCGCGGCGGCTTCATCTCAACGTCAGATTTGTTGTTTACACAAGATTTATGATGGTACATGGGGGAGGGGAGGTGTCCAAAAGGAGGAAGAAAAACAGAAGTAACACAGGAATAAAAAGAAACCACCCTCCCCACGATATTTTCTCCCGACATGCTCTCTCTCATCCGCAGAGCTTCAATATTCGAGACACTTCCTCCTCTCTCTCAAAACTCCTCCTTTTCTTTTGGCCCCCCCTTCTCTCAGCTCGGCCCCACATCAGGAAATGGGGGCGGAGAGGAAGGGGGAGCGATTGAGTGGTTGCACATTGTGATGTATTTAGTCGAGGCCAACGCTGGGCATGTCGCCGAGGTTGACACCGGCGGGACCGGCACCAGCAGCGGCGCCGGGGGCGCGGGGGCGGATGTCCAGGGTTGAGTCGTAAGCGATCATCTCGGCGAGGATGTCGAGTATAGGCTGTGAGGGTTAAAGAGTCAGCAAACACGCGGATCACCCAAGTGGAAGGCCTGGCAGATATGGAGACGAAAACGGGGTCGAGGTTGCTTACCTTAGGGACGGTGCTGTCGTAGATCTTGATGAGGTCGCTAGGGGCAGGGTAGACCATGAGGGCCTTGTAGAATGCGAGAGCCGACTCAACCTTCTTGGAAGCTGTTTTTCGTGGACAACTGTCAGTTAATAAGACTCATGGGATATGGGAAAGAGGGACGGGATGAAAGGGAGTCTTACGATCCTGGCTGAGAACCTCGCCGGACATGACCTGCTCGTTGAAATAGGCCTCACGCTCCTCGACACCCGGAGGGAAACCCTGCTCCTTAGCATCGTCGACGAGAGACTTGACGGCGTCACGTTGCCTCTGGGTCGAGGCCTCGGCCTCCTCCTTCTCGGCGCGGACCTGTTTGCGCTCGTTCCTCCTCAGGCCGCGACGGAAGTCGGGCTGGCTCCTTCGCTGGTAGTCGAAGTAGGCAA
Source organism: Geosmithia flava (assembly GCA_900188565.1). NCBI lineage: Eukaryota > Fungi > Ascomycota > Sordariomycetes > Hypocreales > Bionectriaceae > Geosmithia > Geosmithia flava. Next base: position 245,738 of record FYEV01001791.1, read on the forward strand.
CGTAAGCTGTCGATAGGGGGGGAGAGAAAGCCATTGTCAGTATTCGTAAGGCGCTATTTATCGAAGATGATGCATGGGCGTTGGCGGGATGAGCCCCCCAGCCTTTTCAGAGAGAGGGATAAGGATTCGCATACCGATGATGCCAGTTGCGGCGGTTGCGACGGAAGCCGTCACGACGGCGGATGTGGAAACCATCTTCGGTATTTGGGGAAAGAGGAAATAAAAAGGGAGAGATGACCGCTCTTCTATGAGGGGAATGTAAAAAAAAAGAAAAAGGAAGAGAAGAAGTAGAAAGATTAAGATGGAGAGAAAAAGAGAGGAAAGAGCAGACTAAAAAAAGTGGTGGTGATGACGGCTGCTCGTCAATTAAAAAAAAATAGGAGTTTTGGGGGAGAGTGACGGGAGGTGTAGCTTTGGTCGTTGTTTCTTTGCATCACGGAAGAAACCAATTTTTTAGGGTGCCGCCAATGGCCAGCCAGAGAGTTCCCAGCAGGCTCCTCCACCCACCATCCCCCCCAGTGTTCCCAGTGCTCGGGGCGCCGCCATTGCCTTGGTCCCGGGCCAGGAGCTCGGATTATCGATAGGGCGGTCATATTACTAAGATTACGAAGGTAGCACCACCACTCACTCCTAGGTTGACCCATCGGATAAACCTTGGATATACTGAGACAAAGCTTCCGTGGCTGGTTGTATCGGAAGCTCCCAACGCCGGATTGTCTGACGTCCCTCCCCAATGCTCACAAGGCATCTTCCCCCCTCAAACGCGCGCAATCACCTCAGTCCGGTCGTTGCTGGGATAGACTTCTAGTCACGACCAAACAGACGCCGTCCGTCATGTCGGAAGAACGCAGCAGGATATCTCTTCGGAGTGTCAAGAGAAAGAACCGTCCTGTCATCGGCCCGCCGCGCCAGATATCTGGCCCTGTCCTTCAGGATGGCGGCGCCACCAATATGCCCGCGGCGGCTCCCATCCCCCAGATACCATCTGCGAAGCCACGCCCGAGGCAACCTGCCGTTGGCGGTGATAAGGTGAGCATCTGATAGTAAATAAAGTTCCCTTGAATATTTATCTTCTTTCCTTACTGACCGAAGTGCGTTCTCTCGTCAAACAGACCTCGGACCTAGTCAAGCGCCGGTACTCGACTCGCTTCAACCAGGACTTTGACATCTCCAATGCCCCCCCGATCCCGAACATGCCCAAGCTGGACAAGTTTGCCGTCAGAGAACAACAGCAGCGACCACCGCCCTCCCGTTCGGGGGGTGCGGCGCCCGCGCTGGATATCAAGGCGCTACGCGACCCCGGCTTGGTGGCGGAGCAGTACGCTGCCAGTGTGCTGAGCGACGCGACCGACGACCAGATCCGACAGTTTGAGGAGTCTCTGCGCAAGCTGAAGCATCGCGCTTCGGCGGACCTGCAGCAGAACCTCCTCCAGAACCGCACGCAGTTCATCAAGATCAGTAAAGAGGCAGAGAAGCTCAAGGGCGAGATGCGGGCGCTGCGGAACCTGATGGCCGATCTCAAGACGAATGCGACGGCCCTCCGGACCGCCTCCAACAAGCGCGACGAGCCGACCAGCTTCCCCGGCCAGATGTCGACGGGCCTGAGCAAGAGGGACAAGCGTAGTTCGGTGGCCGATAGAAGCGCTCTCTGGACTTCGCAGCTGCAGGCGCTGTACAAGAACGTCGAGGGGTCGCAGAAGTTCCTGCCCAACGCCGCTGGTCGGCACGTGGTGCAGAACGCGGGACCCTGGGTCGAACTGGACAATGCGACGTACAAGTCGCGCAGGGCCATGCAGATCTTCCTGCTCAACGACCACCTTCTCATTGCGTCGCGCAAGAAGAGGAAGATGGACTCGGCGGCCGGCGTGGACCCGAGGGGCCCCATGTCGAAGCTGGTGGCGGACCGGTGTCTGTCTCTGCTGGATGTCGAGGTGGTGGACATGGCGGGCACGGGCGAGTCGGGCAGCGGGCGGAGCACCAAGTTGGCCGACGCCATCATGGTGCGCGGCGGCGGACAGGAGTCCTTCATCTACCGGACTGAGAAACCCGACGATGCCGAGAAGAAGTCGCTGTTGCTCAACGTGCGCAAGGCGGTCGAGGAGCTGCGCAAAGGTCTCCGGTCCGAGATGGAGGCCAACAACAAGGCGCGCGAGACCATCAACTACTTTGCGTCGAGGGACCCGGGTCTTCTGCAGAAGACGGAGCTCCTCGAGACGCTGTCCGACGTCAAGGACATGCTCATCGAGGTGGACGGCAACCAGCAGAACCTCCGGTGGGTCGAGTCCCAGATGGACGGACTCGACATCGACATTGCCCTCCAGAGCTTCGAGCCGGCTGTGGCGCGCGTCGAGAAGCTCAAGGGCCTCGCGCGCGGCCTCAAGAACAACGTCGTCGCGCAGGACTTTATCAACTTCAAGGTCGAGGAGAGGTGCGCTAAGCTGGCGGGCGTTATCATCCGTGAGCTCTCGTCGACGCACAATGAGCAGAACAAGACGAAGCGCAACGTCAGCTGGCTCACCAGGTTGGGCTACGAGGACAGGGCTCGGGAGGCCTATCTCTCTGCACGAAGTGGTACAATTCATAAAAGGGCTAGGTATGTTTTTCTCTCTATCTTTCTCTCTTCCACCATTGGACATGCATGTCCCCGTCACCGGCACTCGTTTTACTAACACAATTCTCAAAAGGCAATGCATCTTCCAGGGCGATCTACACCTGTACATCTGGCAGATCTCCTTCGCCTACTTCATGATTATCCAGAACACGGTCAAGTGCTTCCAGGGATGTTTCCCGCCGCCCATGATGAGCACGTGTGTCAAGTGGGCCAAGGAGCAGGTCGAGGCTCTCAACGTGGTGCTCGGCCGACAGCTCAGCAGCACGACGCCCGGAGGCGAGGTGTGGACGCAGTGCATGGACAGGGCAAAGGAGCACGCCAAGATGCTGTCCGAGGTCGGCCTGGACTTTGTCAACCTCGTTGGCAGGGGGGTAGAGCAGCAGGTTGCCATTGCGTCGCCGCCAGGGCCTCTGTCGCCTTTGTCGATTGGCAAGTCACGAGCGGTGGCTGGGTGAGCCATTGAGCCATCCTTTGTTGTTATTGTTTCTATCATGGTAAATGTCTTATCTATGAGCATCTGTAGAGCCGTTGTGAATTATACCCTCGTTTTTTTGTCTTTTATGATTAGGAGTATAGCATGATTATATGAAGAAATTGGTTTTTATCACGAGGTGAATAATACGTGCTCGGTGTGGACGTGAGGTGAGATTTGGGTGTCTCGGGCGGTGAGTATGTTCGACGCGATGGAATGAGTCTACTGTACTCCGTACGGATTGTGTTTATAAACATATGGGCGTTCTCGGTGTACAACTCGTATCTAGTGGTGTTTACTCCGTACTCCAGACTGTATATGGTGACCGGGCTTGGATGCAGCAATACTGCAATCTCCCATGAATGTACCTGTAATACTCGGTGGTGGGCCATGAACATTCTGAGGCGTGATAATACAGTGAGAGTATCAATCCAGCATCTACTCCGTAGGTACTGAAAGGTCGCTGTAATATTACGCTGTACTGACCTGGATAGACCTCCAGTGACACTGAACCTGAAGGTGAAATGGCGAAATGGCAGGTAGACGTTGACTGAGTAAGCAAATAGTTGTTACCTGTGTACTCGTACTCGTAGCTACCAGCACCAACAGCACCAACATTGGGTATCCACTAATAATACCAGGCTAGTAGCAGCTTCCCCCGCCCAAAACACGCCCCATGTCCCTTTTTCAGAGCTGGGCCCTCCTTCATTCAGCACTTGCAACAGCGGAAACAGCCCAAGGTGTCCTCCATGCGAGTTGAATGTCTCCAGGTCTCTTCCAGGTCCTCCCTATCCCTCCCTCCTTGCTGCTGCCGCCGCTGCTGCTATTCTCCCTCCTCCTCGCACACGCACACACACACAACACGTGAGGCACGACGAAATATCCCAAACCGACACGACGAATCCCTTCCATTCGGGGGTTTACGATTATTCTTTTGCTTCAACGCACGTACGAAATAATAACACGTTAACGCTTGCAACGTCACTTTTTTTTTTCTGCACCTTTCTCTTCTTTTTGGGGGGGAACACTTTGTTTTTGCCCCACCGCTCGCGACTCTCTCCGAATCCTTTTTGGGGGGTGAACCAATCTCTCTCTTTTCCAACGTCATTATCCCCCGCCCGGCCGCCACCCTCTCTCCCTCCTTGATACCTGACCCCCTTGAGAAAATAAAAACAACAACCAACCAACAACGCGCATACATAAAAAATCAACATTCGACACGCCGGACGTGCTTTGGAAAAGAAAAACGATGGATACCAACATGGAGGACGTCGGAAGGGTCCCCGCCGATCTCTCGCCTGTTCAGACTGAGCCCACCACCATCGGTACCCTCGATGGCTGGGTAGAGAGCCTCATGGGCTGCAAGCAGCTGTCCGAGGCCGAGGTCCAGAGACTTTGCGATAAGGTGAGATGGCTTTCGCTGATGGGGAAGAGGACGGGATTGCAACGCTCTCGCTGAGCTGCTTGCTGCCCCTCCACCGCCCCTCTTTCTTCCGATGACGGTGCTGATATTGTCCACAGGCGCGAGAAGTTCTACAAGACGAGTCCAACGTCCAGCCAGTAGTAAGTACCATCCTAACTCTGTTGTATGAGACTATCTCCGCTCGTGCAACTGACATGTTTTTCTTCTCTCGCTTTAGAAATGTCCCGTTACAGTGTGCGGTGATATCCACGGCCAGTTCCACGACTTGATGGAGCTCTTCAAAATTGGCGGTCCCAACCCTGACACCAACTACCTCTTCATGGGTGCGCACACCATTTCCCCCCTTGGTCCCGACCCTTCTTCAATGGGTTCGACAGTAGCTCAAAACAAAGAAATGACCCGTTAACCAATGCGAGCGGAAATGCAGGCGACTACGTTGACCGTGGATACTACTCTGTCGAGACGGTCACGCTCCTCGTCGCCCTCAAGATCCGATACCCCCAGCGCATCACCATTCTCCGCGGGAACCACGAGTCCCGTCAGATCACCCAAGTCTACGGTTTCTACGATGAGTGCCTCCGCAAATACGGCAACGCCAACGTCTGGAAGTACTTTACCGACTTGTTCGACTACCTGCCCCTGACGGCCCTGATTGAGAACCAGATCTTCTGCCTTCACGGCGGTCTCTCCCCCAGCATCGACACCCTCGACAACATCCGCGCCCTGGACCGCATCCAGGAGGTGCCCCACGAGGGTCCCATGTGCGACCTTCTATGGTCCGACCCCGACGACCGGTGCGGCTGGGGAATATCCCCTCGTGGTGCCGGTTACACCTTCGGCCAGGACATCTCGGAGGCATTCAACCATAACAATGGCCTGACGCTGATCGCACGAGCTCACCAGCTGGTCATGGAAGGTTACAACTGGTCTCAGGACCGTAACGTGGTGACCATCTTCTCTGGTACGCCTCGCCTTGCACCCTATGCATCCATTCATCCGCTCTCCCCGCTTTTTTGCCACCACACATTACTTGACCGGATGCTAACGTTTCTGTCTGTCTTTCTAGCACCCAATTACTGCTACCGATGCGGCAACCAGGCTGCCATCATGGAGATTGACGAGCACCTGAAATATACCTTGTATGTGGACTACTGCCCTCCAATTCTTCTGGGAATCACAGATGCTAACCGTATCACACAGCCTGCAATTCGACCCTTGCCCCAGAGCCGGAGAGCCCATGGTCTCAAGGCGTAAGTCACAATGCCTTTTCGCGTGTCCTCATTTAATCGCCCCTGCAGTTTTGCTAACTTGTCTATCAGGAACCCCCGACTACTTCCTCTAATTTGTCAGAAACGAACCCAAGCCTGCGGGATAGAGCATGCACTGTCGAGACTCGCATTGACGGGAGACCCAGGAGGGGATACAGGAGAAGCAAAGACGGCGTCTGGGAGGCATCTGGGAAACCAGCGGCAGCCCAGGTGTTATGCGTTTCTGGCCTACTTCGTCGTCGGCTGCCTTATCGTGATGGTACGGTGTACGAGTACGACTTTGTTGCTTTTTCTTTTTTGCACATTGTACAGAGCCGTCTGTATGCCGTTTCTCGTGTCCCCATGAAGGATGGCGGTGAGAGGTGGGATGTACGTCGGGCTACGTCATGCTTGGCAACGAAACGGCGTGTGGCAAGTCTCGTATTCCCCTTTTGAGGCAGTCCCGGATATGCGAAAACCAATGGAGTTTTCTTTTACTTCTTCGACAGTGTAGCAAATAAAGAAAGGCGTTGTTCATAAGTCGAAATGATACCTGGTCGGGTATGGATGTGGTCATTGATATAGGAATATACGACGTGCGATGAGTTTTGAGATTTGACAATATTGATTGTGCGTTTCGTCATTGCTGCTATGAATCTCTCTTGTTGCTATTATGAAACAAAATTCTATCTATATTACATGTATGATATCGTCTTCCTAGGCGTAGCCCGGCCAAATCATCAAGAGAGCAAATACTGCTCGTATAAAAAAAAGTAAAAAGAAGCAAAAGGGGGAATATAGGACGTAACACATCCGTCCACAATGTGGTATCGTGACACCAACGTAAGCTCTATGAAATACATTAAAAGGATAGTCCATACGGATGACAATGTTGTAAAAGAAGAAGCGAAAAAAGACGACGAGGAGACTCGAAAAGAAAACCGAGAGAAACACACAACAAGAGAAACAAGAATGGAAATGAGGAAAAGACATCAAGCCTTGGTCTCATCCCTGTCATCAAGACTAGAAGCTTGAGGATCGACACTAGCACTACCCGAGTAGTGACCAGGACCAGAGCTGCCATTGGGGATGTGGAAGCGACGATCGAACCGGACGAGGATATACGTGTAAGTGACGATGATCTCGATGACAAAGTTGAAGCAGTAGAAGGCCGGCTTCTCATTATACCAGTGAGGGTTGCCGGGGGCAGAAGGTAGAAAGGCGGTAGCAGCGCGGAAGGAAGACCCCAGCGTGAGCAGGGCAGTCGTGAAGAGGACGAGGGCAATCTTGGTACGGAGGGAGCCCTGGCCAAAAGGCTCGATAGGCATACGCTTCGGCATGACGAGGGCGATGAGGATTCCCGGGATGGGAATAAACGACACGAAGAGGAGGTACACGCCCGACGTCCTGAGGACGTTGCGCAGCTGGCCCAAGATACCAACGTCGAGGGTGTAGTAGGTGTAGACGACGGCGACGATGGTCATGACGAGGACGAGCCCGACGCTGACGTACAGGGCGCGGAAGACGTAGCGCAGGGCGTTGTGCCAGGCCCACGAGGGGTGCAGGGCGCGCAGGATGCGCTGCAGGAACAGCAGGTTCAGGATGAACAGGAGGAGCACGCCGGCCCTCACGAGGATGGACGAGGCGATCAGGAGGCGCACGTTGTCCGGGTGAACGGCCCAGGCTATACGGAGGCTGCAGGCGGTTATACGGGCCATGCAGAAACCGAACAGCGCGCCCGAGGGTATGAACTTGTGCCCGCGACGGAGGTTCACCTGCAGTATCGTCATGTTGGCCACCGCGCCGCAGAGGAACATGGCTAGCAGGACGGCGCAGATGGGCACGTCGACGTGGGTTGTTGGTGTGAGGCCGGACTGGGGGACCTTGGGGGCGTAGGGGGGCCCTGGGGGAGAGGACATTTTGGGTGGTGTTGGGTGATGTTGGGCGATGTCGATTCGGTGTCGTTGATGAGGGTGTTGGCGATGTTCGAGTTGTAGTTGTAGATGTTGAGATGTTGAGGAGGTAGTAGAGATGTAAGAGATAAGAGAAGTAGGTCAAATAAGGAAAAGAAATATTGGATGATGGCTTGATAGAGATGGAGGTGGTATTATATCGTCAGCATGATCAAGTGTAAGTGACGGTTCTGTATATACCCCGATCAAGGAAGATGCTATGTTCCGATATGGGAAATAAGAAGTGATGGATCATGTAAAAAAAAACATAGAGGAAAGAGTAATACTCCCAAAGAAAGGAAAAGAGAACGATCCCTTGATATGTAACAAATTACACATAAAAGCTGTGCCTCTCGCTCTGTTTTCGCTCTTTGACTCTATTCGTCCCCCATTCTTGACGTAATACACTAGGACTTTTCTTTCTTTCTTTTCACCTGTACGAGTACGTTTACCAGTCCGAGCGGACTACTGTAGATTCCCGATAACTTGGGTCAACCCATTTTCGGCTTTTGGGCCAAGTCGCGATAGACGCGAGGTTGCCTCCTTCCCCGCACAAATCTAGAACTACGGAGTACTACATTTATCATCTATCCACTTACACAGGCAAATTCTCCACTATTAAAGGTAAAAAATGTAAGGAAAAAAACAAGGACATCGCTCGTGCTCAGGTGAAGAAGAAAAGGGACCGAACAAAAAAAAAATAACTAGATAGACACTAATAAAGTATGAGGAATTCTATTTCGTAGTAGTACTACCAGCAGTTGACTGTATGAGTAGTAAGTAGTATCCAGGAGTGGTAGCGGAGTTTATACTCGGCACTACTGGTATTGTTGCTTAACTGCGTGCGTCTCGGTACCGGTCTTAAGAATAGGACTGCGAGGAGTAATCATGGTGACTGGTGATGCACGTGACTCGATGCTGACAAGTCCGGGAGTCGTAGTTGGCAGCACATACGGAGTACATGTATGGGATTTAGGGTGGTATTAATAGTAGTAGCAGTACAGCGATATCGATTTGTGTATCGATACCAGAGGACACCTCATGGAGTCATATGTTGCACAGAGTATGCGCGTGCCTGAAGATGCAGTATGTATGGTGATGGGATTGTGATACTACGTTAGATGTACGGCTTGCATCATGGTGTAGGCGTCAGGGTGTACACCACATTGCCATTGCTACGGATGCATTACTACTACTCCGTACATGTACTGATACGTCGTAATATCGATTGAGAGCAGAGCAGTCGGTGAATTGTCCGGTGAAGTTGGTCCTCGTTTGGGTCGTATTTGTTGGCGGTTGCTTGACCTGGGGATGATGATGATGATGGTTTATCCGGGTATTTTCCGAGGAAGACGAGATAGGATTGAAGCCGACGACAAAGATGAGATGAAGAACCATTTCAAGTGTTGGGACGCGTCAGGTAAAATTTCTTTGCCTTTTCAACAACAGTCACGCTATGATAATAATAAACATTAACTAACATGGTTTGAAACATGAAACCCGGGTATTAATTGTACTATGAATGAGTATTATTAGTATAATAGAATTGTGCAGACCGAACGAGACACGGCCCTGGAACGGGACGACTGCCGTTGGTGGGAAATTAAAAGGTACACGAGGGTGGGACGGATGGACCATGGGCAAGGGGGGGCCAAGATCGAGACAATGAGCCACTATTGTCAAAGACTCAATGGAGGACCTTTTTTCTTACGAGTACGTAGTAGAGTGAGACTTGTGAGAAGCGGGCCGCGTGGGACACGTGGAGGTTGAAGCGGTGAGTTTTTGCTTTGTGCTCACTATTACGAGTACTACTCAGGAGTTGGTTTATTATAAGAGGTATTCCCTACAATATGGGCGTATTCATGAGTGAGAGAGAGAGTGTGAGTGAGAGTGAAAGAGAGACAGACAGATAAAAAACAGAGAGAAACCAACATGCTCCCAATCTGGAACCAATCCCCCGACGCTAGAGATTTGCTAGAGACGCGAGGAAGAAAGCTGACTGGTCTGCCCCTGGCGGGACTTCGGTACGTTCCCTGTTCCCCAAGATTGCACCTGTGACTTTTTTTTCTTTCATCCTCGGGGACCGGGGTATCTGTGCAGACTGGAGCTATGACCTGGTACTCTCACCATATTGCTCTGGTGAGAGAGGTACAAGACAAGAGGAAAAGACCAAAGGGCTGCGGGCCGTATAGACTAGTACGAATAGTCTGTATCCACCTGTGGACTTGGCGGGTCGATGCTGAGTGCGAGGTGCGTGTGCTTGTGCAGCGGGTTGTTTATCTGTACGAGTACGGAGTATGTAGGTACGAGTACAACAGAGTGCTCGTCATGTACGGAATAATACTCGAGGGTTCTCATCGTATTGATCTGATCTGTGATGGTGGTGGTGGTGGTGTCGTCTTTGTAAGAGAAGACCCTCGCATAAACATCAAATGCCGGAACAGGTGTTTGCGTGAAAAACACGACGGACCCCGTGTTTGATTGACGGCATGGCAGAGGGTCTGTACGAGCACTCCGTAATGAGTTGTACCGCTAGCATCTGCCGTATGTAACGTCTGGGAGTGGCATTCGAGGCAATGAATATGCTCATCCTCTTTATGTATTCCGTAATGGTCTAGCAGTGCTAGCGATGAGCAGCAGCAGTCATAGACTACGAGCAGTACAGCTAATAGTACAGCCACAAATATCCATCAACTCTCACCTCCCAACCAACCTCCCCCCCTGTCTGGCGCCATCCCAGGATCCAACCAGTCTAACTAGCCATGCAGACCAACCCCCCCTTCATCTACATGTACTCGTACACGCTTTCCCTACTATTGACAGTCATGATACGAGTCTTGGAAACAATAATATCGCATCTGTGGCGCATAATAGTACCACCAGTACTCCGTACAGCAGCACCACCGCTGAAGCCAAACGGTACCAGCCTTGCCGCCCTCCCCAGAGAAACCGTTGCTCTTTCCTTGGTACAGCGTTTTGCCTAGCACGGTAGCACCTGCCTTGTAACTCGTAATTTCCCATCACTCCTGCCTTCGTACCTGTACACTCGTACCTGCCTGTACCTGTAATACTCCGGACGCACTCTCTCTCACTCGTACCTGTAATCATTCAACCCCCGGTCCTCTTTCAGTCTCTCCCTCACCTCACCCTCACCCCCTCTCCGCTCCGCTCCTTCCCTCTTTCTCGTCACCACACACACGCACAATTTGCTGTTGTGCCCTGCCTTGCTTCTTTGGACATTTTCACTTCTTTTCTTTGTGTGTTGTGTTCCATCGCAAGGTACGAGGGGAACCAGACTCGTGATTTATTCTCGTCTCTCACTTTTCGTCTCTCTTTTTTTAAGTCGAGTCTGGCTCTTGGCCGAGATCTCATTTCTCCAATAGGTCCCCTTCCAGCGAACCGCGACAACAACCAAAACCCTCAGGGGATAGAGGCCTAAACGCCAACACAACGACAACTCACACTCGCTTTGACCCAGCCGTCACCTTTTTTCTCTTCTCCCACTTTCCTTTCCACCGACTCCTTTTCCCTTTCTATTCTCGACTTTCGCTTTCGCCTTCTTTTCTTCCCTTTCTTTTCCTTTTGGCACAGCCCCGAATTAAAGCATAAAAAAAAAGACAAAAAGAGGAGGAACAACCAAATACAACTCAAGACAAAAGATAAAGGCAAGGGACACCCAAAGGAAACCGGTTTTCCCCCCCTTCTCAACCCAAAGACTCAACCACACTACGCACGACATACATCCTGCGTGTCTCGGTTTCTTCCTTTCCTTTTTTCAGCTCCACCTCGCTTCATCAAATCTGCCGTCTGTCGCCCCGTACGCCTACGCCGATAACACGACCCAGACGCCTCTTTGTCCCTCCGAGATCCCGGTACCGCGTCTGCTTTAACATCGTCTCTTGCCCGAAAAGAAGAAAACAAATCGAAGAGAGATACGCTTTTTCGATTCGTCACCAATTTCTGCAGATTATGACGGCTCGTCGTCTTTCCTAACCAAAAGGAAATCTTGCCGACACCATCTCGCTCGGATTGGCGACATTTTTTAATTCTTTAATTTTTATTCTCACCTAATCTTTGCTGGCTTTTGTTTTTGCTTCAAGGCTATTGCAAGGATGCATCAAGGGTTTGCACCGAGCCATGGCTCCATGGCCATGCGAGGTGCCCTTGTAGCCCTCCTATCCGTCGCCCCGACCCTCATTGCTGCTCAGTCCGACTGCATCTCACTCAAGGGCTCGTCAACTTGCCCGGCTTTTGAATCGGCTTCCATATCTAAAGACGAGAGCCTCATCCAGGCATTGTGAGTCTGACCCTGAACTATGGAACACCACAACGTCTTGTACTACTAGTCGTGCTAACTCTAACACTGAAAAGCCCCTTTCTCGACTATGTGACAGACACATCGTCGTTTGACAGCCAATTCTCGACCTACGTTCAGACTACGTATGTTCGTTCAAAGTACGAGGATGTTTTTGGCTGTGACGATGTCAACCTCAAGTCATCAAACTATTACGCCCGATACACCATGTCTGTTCTGTGCAACTCCATGATCCAGAAGTCGGCCGATGCCTGCGACCTATCCTCGAGCGAGTCCACTCCCCTCTGCGCCGACTCCTGCGCCGAATTCGCCCAGAGCGCCTCCTACGTCACCTCCGACACCGACCTCTGCACCAACCCCGTCGACGATCTGACCAGCCTTATTCGAGCCGACTTCATTACCTGCAGTCTTCCCGGAAAGTCCCTGTCTGGAACCTCGTGCATTGATGCTTCCGAGAACGAGTCCCAGAACTGTGGCTTCGCCAACAGCACCCTTGGTTTCTGCTGGTACTGCTCCGAGGGCGGAGTCAACTCGACCGACACTTGCTGCTACAACGGAAATGCCGAGGACCGTTGCAAGGGTGTCAAGCTCCCCACCATTACCTCGACGATCGACCTCGAGACGCCCACCTCGACCGCCGAGCCGAGCTCTACTGCCTCACCCGACCACGATGACGGTGGCCTGAGTGGCGGTGCCATTGCTGGCATCGTCATCGGTTCCATCATTGGTGCGGCCATCATCGCCCTCGCCCTCTTCTTCTGCATCCGCAGGATGAAGAGGCGTCCCGGAAGCCCGCAGAGCAGCATTTTCAACCAGCCCTCGCCCTCGCGCGGCGCTACCGCAGCGACAGCCGCGACAGCTCCCAGCATGACCCAAGCACGACCCGAGGCTCCCCAAGGCTACGAGGTTCTTCCCGGAGGACGTATCGCTCGCATGTCAGCTCTCGAGGGCCACTCTGGAGATTCTTCATCGCAGCACCGAGGAAAGTCGGCTGCGGCCGCTGGCGTTGCTGCCGGTGCAGCCGCCGGCTATGCGGGAAGTCGCCGCAAGGGAAGCCACACCCAGTCATCCTCGTCCGAGTATGGCGAGAGCCCGCATTCGGACATGCGCACCGCCCTGCGCCCGCCCCTGAGTGCACAGAGGAGGAACGGCTCGCTGTCGAGCAACAGCATCTTCGCCGCATCGGCACCACACTCGCCCACCACCGAGGGTTTCTCGTCACCCCAGGGCATCAGCAGCCAGCAATCGGAGCAGCTGCCGTTCTTCAAGGACTACTACTCCCAGGACGACATCCACCCCGGGGACCGTGTTGCCGTCCTGTGGGCCTACCAGCCGCGTGCCGCAGACGAATTCTCCCTCGACCGTGGCGACATGCTCAAGGTCGTTGGCATCTGGGATGATGGCTGGGCAACGGGCATCTTGGTCGATGACCGTGCCGAGGATTGGGAGGCCCGCCACAACCCCCAGAGGGACAGTGGTGTGTCGAATGCCTCTGGTGGTGGCCGCCGCGGCAGCTCACCCCCCGGCTCAGGAGAGATCAAGGCCTTCCCCTTGGTCTGCGTCTGCATGCCTGACCACTGGCGCAAGACGATTGAGGGCGATGGCTCGACAGAGTCCGGGTCCAACGGAGCCGCTCCGCCCGTTTGATGATGACGCCTACTTGCAACTATTTTTGAGAGCGTTGGGATTTTTTTTGAAGCCTCATCAAAGCAACTGCCTTTAGCATATTCGTATATTTCCTCCAATTTTCTGTTTCGGGCGTTCAGGTGTCGTCAGCCTTTATTTTTTCCCTTTATTTTTTTGTCACTTCTTACACTCCTTTGCACACCATTTTGCTTGATCTTTTATTTGCTCCTCCCCCTCCGCTCCTCGGAGGAGAAGAAGCCACAGTTGCAACTCTCGACATTCCTTTTTTTCGCTGCCGGGGACATTCATCACGCCCCGGCCGACACGCTTAATGCCATTTCCTTTAACGACAATTTCATTCGACATGAGATTTTGCATCCGTCCTCTCAGGCCAGAGTCGGGGCAGGCGGAGCAAATATCCTTTTAATACCCCGGAATCCCCGCGGCCCATCAATCCATCTTTTCTCCTCGACATTTTTGACTCTTCTCATTTTTCTTTTTTTATTCGATATACCCGGCGAGTCTTTTGCCATTGGAGCTGTCATGGTGCGGACGAAGGAGGTGGAGGGACAGGGGCAGGATGGGGATTGCAAGAGGAGGAAGGCCGACTGGGGAGAGGTGATGGAAAGAGACGTCCGCAGCTGGAGAAGGAAGGGTTGAAGCACAGCTTCCATGTCGACTTTACTTTTATTATGGGAGGCTATTTCTTCTTTTATGGGAGGTTATTATCTCGTTTTTATACACGCCAACATAAACAATATCATTCATATAGTGTATATAGAGTTCCATGGTGAGAGGGAGAAAGAGGGTAGTATTGGGTTCGCCAAGGATTCCGATTTACTTGGTTTAAATAAGATGATTTACATTGCATTTGTTCTATTTCTTCTATCAAGTCTTGAAGTGAAGACAAAGATGATAGATACTGGTGTACTCTGTAGTGTGGTGTAGTAGAGAACTGCCCCGCAAGGTGGGGTAGTGGGGTCAAGGTCAAGTTTGTTCAGCTCGACTGCTCACTCAAGACTAGCATTCATGTTGACAACGGTCAACTTGACTTGCCATCCTGTCGATTTCATCTACCAAATATATAGTCCTCACGGTAACTAAGGCCTTTGGAATTCGACTCGAAAGGACAACCCGAGTATCGACTACCATGTCAGACCAAGAGGTCAAGGCCAACGCCGAGGCCCTGGTGCCTCGATTCAAGCTTGAACGTCTTCTCAACCAGGGTGAGTTTTGATTGTCCTATGTTATATACCCCCAATACAGAATCCAAACAACAAGGCACATAAAACATGGAAGGAAAGAGTATGGAAGAGGAGAGAGGCTGACGAAAGTGCCTTGCAGACCAAGCTGGCCGTCGCACAAGCCTCCTAGGCACAATCGACACCAAGCCAGCCCTGCTCGTCCTGGAGCGTGCCCCCTTTCCCTCGGATACAGACCATCTATCCTCCATCCCCGGAACACTAGCTCAGCTACGCAATCTCGGTGCCAACGATGTGTACAACTGGTACATGGCTAGGACGGGGGACACCAACAGCACCTCTACAGCTACCACCAAGGACAGCACCAAGGACCAAGAAAACGACTTCTTTGCCGATCTCAAAATCAACCTTATATACCCCTGCACAGAGACGCACATCAAGAAGTACAGCAAGCAGGGAGTGCGGTTCGTGACGGAGACGCCGGAGATTTACGCCGGACAGATAAGGCCGTACATGCAGGCCAAGAGGGAGCAAGGGCGTCTCAACTGGGTTTTCAACATTCTCGACGGGAAGACGGAAGTCGAGGATGTCATCTACCGAACGCAGCCTTGGGGAGTCGAGGACACGACAGGGACAGGATCAGAAGGCTTTTTGTTGTTGCCAGACCTAAACTGGGACCGCAAGACAATGGACGCGCTGCACCTCCTGGCCCTGGTGGAGCGCCGAGACCTCTGGTCGCTACGGGACCTGCGAAAGAAGCACGTCGGCTGGCTGCGCAGGATGAGGCAGCACCTCATCGATGCCACGGTGGCGACGTACCCTGCCCTCGAGGCCGATCAGCTCAAGCTGTATCTGCACTACCAGCCTACGTACTACCACATGCATGTGCACATTGTGCACGTCGCGCTCGAGGCTGGGGCTACGCAGGCTACGGGCAAGGCGGTCGGTCTGGACAGTGTCATTGAGACGCTCGAGGTTATGGGTGGGGATGGGGAGGCGGGCATGGACCGTCTTGCGTTGAGTTATACGATTGGGGAGGCTAGTGAGCTCTGGGAGAAGGTGTATGCGCCTCTGAAGGGGGAGTGATGTCTTTTGGGGAGGGGTTGACAAATATTTCATCCAATTTCGCTTATATACGTGAGGATATCTTTATGAACGGTATAGCTTCTCAATGGCAATGATGAGGTCGTTGACGCCAGATCCATGAGGGCAGTCGGACCACTCGCCGTCATCGCGGATACAGTAGATCTCGTTGTTGAGACGGATGGTGCAGCTCTTTGTCACGTCGGCCTGGTAGGAGAAGTGTTAGCTTTTGTTCTGGGTGTGCATGTGTGCATGTGTGCATGTGTGGAACATTACCTCTGCAGTCCTCTGGACACTGGAACGAAGAAGATCGATGCCGTGAGCACCATCATCCTTGGTAGCACACTCGTTTATGGCGTCAAAGTCAATGGCGTGCTCGAGGGCGCAGTCCTCGACCAGGCTTCGCTCGGGGATGGAAGGGTAGTCTCGGGTCAGGCACATGACGAAGCCGAGGTAGGTCTTTGGGTCGGGGTAGAGTTCCAGGGCGCACAGTTCGATGATGTTGCCTAGACATTCGGGGGGACCGTGCATACAGTCTACGCCATCGTGGGAGGTGGTCCTGGGGTAAATTTATTAGCATGGACAAGACTAAGACCAAGAGGGGGTTTGGTTGAACATACTTTCCAATGTAGGACAGAGTAAAGTCGACCTTGTCTGATACGCGCTGCATGACGGGCAGGATGAGTTTGCGCAGGGCGTCCTAGATTTGTTTCATTTAGCCTAGGAAATCTGGTGTTTTGTGTGTCTGTGTGTGATAACGTACCCTCGTGTCAGGACATTTGCTGATGATGTGCGCCTCGAGGGGGACTCGGTGTTCGGCGGGCGCGACAAGGTCGGAGGAGGAGTCGGAGGACATGTCGTCATGGTTGCTTTCAGAGGAGGTGCTGCTCCCCGTGGAGACGTGGATGGACAGACTGCGGTGGAAGGTGGTGGTGTAGAATGCCAGGACGATGAGGAGGGCGACAGCGATGAGGGAGTGGCCACGACGTAGGGACCGGCGACGCTGTGTCGTCATCTTGGGACGCTGGTGTTGCGACGGTTGGTGATCGGGGAGGGAGGCGTTGTTCTTCTCCATCATGTGCGACTGGACGTTTGTGATGCAGAAAGGCGGGGGGAGGGAGGGATAAATGATGCGTTGGTTGTTGCGTTGTCGCGTTGGTTGTGTGAGGTATTAGTTTCAGGTAGTATTGAGAGAGATGGATGGTGGTGATGGGAGTATGTAGTGAGTGGTAGAGATTAATTTAAAGACGTGATTCTTGACGTTGGGAGGGACGGGGGACGACCCTTATTAATATTGGGTTTTATGTATCCGGGCCGGGCCGGAATAAACACGGAGTCGGGGGGATTGTCAATGTCAGAACTGTCAGCTGGAGGAGTGATGATTCGTTGGATATGAGAGTAATAGGCAGTATAAGCAGATGTTAGGTCATGATGGTGCTTTATCTTGTATAGGTAAAGAATGGTTATAACGTCATTGTTTGGTCTTGTTGATGTCTATCAAGTACAATGTCATATGTGGTGATGGGGCCCGGGCACTTGACTACCTCCCGCTGTAGTGTGGTGTTACAGTGGACTGCTTTAGCTGGCAGAGCTGGCAGAGCTGGCACTGGAGCACTGGAGAGCTCGCATCGGGCCTGCTGACTGCACACGTGCACAGTGGACCTGGACTACAGTGGACTTCAGTGGACTACAGTGGACTACCTGTACAGATACTGGATCTCCGCGCTGTCGGGTCTCCTCCAGGGCTCTCCACTGTCCTGTACTGTCCACCTGACTCTCGAAAATAATAACCGCAAGTGTATTTTTACCAAATGTATAAGTTGATGGATACGAGTCTGCCTGAATACAGTATAATACGCCTAGTATATACAATTTAGGCTATAGCTGTAATGTATGGATATATATATACATGTGCATACATGTATTACTGCAGGTACACTAATAAAGTAGTCTGTGGCAATGCTACAACGCTGCTACGAGACTACTACGGAGCACTCAGAGTATGTACTATTAATAGTGAGTGTTTATATGCTCCTGCCTATTTACATTCCCCTACTACTCCGTACTTACTACCTTGGTACCAAGTAATACCGACTGCTGTATATCAACGCATCAGCCCGCCAACTCGTTTCAAACACGTTTACCTTGATATTTTCACTCACTCCCCTCTTTTCTTCTTCTTCAATCTCTTCATCCTACCTCTTCTCTCTCTCTCTCTCAATCATTTTTCAAAAAATTCATATACCTCTCTCCAACACCCTCACCTATCTCCAAGTCCTTACGCAGACATGTCACTGACTGGTGGCGTCCTTCACTAATACAACTTCAGCCACGGCCCCTCTCTTGTCTGGTGCCCCTCCCCCCCCCTCCTCCTCCTACTCTCACACTGGTCTTTTCTCCCTTTGTCGTGCCATCATCACTAGAAGAGAAGGAAACAGAGAAGGAAGGAAAGAGAAGGAAATAATGGTATACGTGGACAACAACTCCATGATGGATCCTACCACCATCCCGGAGCCACTCGCTCGCTTTCTCGACCCATTACGCGTCAACCTGGACATGATCCACGACTTGTCCTCTCGCTTCCTGACCACCTTTGCTCATCTCTCAGCCGAATCAACGGATCAGTTTCTCCCCACGCCCATCTCTGATGCTATTCTTCGTCCTGTGAGCAAGAGAGGCAGCGGATGGTGAGTTCTCCTCTTCTCAATCCCATGTTTACTACCTGCTGCCGAGGCACGTGCACAGTCATATACTAACATCTTGATGACCATGCTAGCTACCTCTCCATGGACATGTATGATTCCGTTTTTTGTTCCTTATATATACTCTCTCTCTTGTATACTAACACGTCTTGAACAGCGGCGGCTCCAATCTACGAGTAGGTTTCGTCGAACTCGTGGGCAAGGGATCCAGCACAGACCGCATCAAGCGCCACCTGGAAGAGTCATGGCCGATAGACGACCGTCTCAAGAACGACAACGCAGACAGCCTCTTCGAGTGGATAGGCAACTGCGTAGCCCACGTCGTGGACAGGGGATGTTCCACCCTCAGCCTGTCCCGGGACCGGCCCCTATCTCTCGGCGTGACCTTTAGTTTCCCCATGGAGCAGACGTCCCTTTCCGAGGCGAAGCTCATGTCCATGGGGAAGGGATTCGCCGTATCAGCCAACCTGGATCTCGGATCGCGACTCCTAGCCGGCTACGACGTGGCCAGGAGACAACGGCGCCCCTCAACAGCAGCACCGCTACCACCGCTACGTGTGGCTGCCATAGCTAACGACTCCGTCTCCACCCTCGTGTCCTTCATAGTACGATACGACGACGAGCTTGAGACTGCTTCTGTCACCTCTACCGAGAAACATTCCCCTCACCGTCGTCGAGCCAGCATGGGCCTCATCCTAGGAACGGGCTGCAACGCCACCATCCCTCTGCCCATGAGCCGTCTGCACGCCTCGAAGCGTCCTCCGAGCGTGAGCGTCCTGCCCGGCGAGACCGTCTCGTCCGACGTGCGCATCACCGTCAACACGGAGTGGAGCATCAACGGGACCGCGCCGCCCCTGCGCGCCATGGGCCTCGTCAGCCGCTGGGACGACGAGCTCGACTCGGCCAATGAGTCTCCCGGCTTCCAGCCCCTCGAGTACATGACTGCGGGGCGGTACCTGGGCGAGCTGGGACGCATCATGCTGGTAGACTACCTCGTTACCGTGGTGGGTGTGCAACGCGCCGACCTCCCGGCCAAGATCCTCCAGAGGCATTCCATGACCACCACATTCCTCAGCCACTTCAAACCCCTGCGGCCGACTGCGACTCTCCTCTCGTCCCTCCGGGAGGAGTTCCCCGTTTCGACGGGGGATTTCGTCTGGACAGAAGACATGGCCGCGGCACTCTACCACATCGCCAAGGCTGTAGAGGTGCGCGCGGCGGGTATAGTGGCTGCTGCTACGGTGGCCCTGCTCATCCTGGGTGAGGAGCTCGTTCCCGATGCACCCTCGGCGTTTGACGAACTCGGCGTCGGGTACACGGGTGGGTGCATCGTGCATTTCCAGGACTACCTCGTCGACTGCCAGGCTTTCATCGATGGTCTCGTGGCTAGACGGCTCGGTGGAGATGCACGTCAGAAAGTCGTCCTGAGTCCTTGTCATGATGGTGGTATCACGGGTGCTGGCATCCTTGTTGCTGCTGCTTCCGAGAGTGAGAATGCCGAAGTGTGATTTTTTTTCTTCTTCTTCTTTACTCTTCTTTACTCTTTATTACTCTTCTTTTTCTTCTACTTCTCTTCTCTTTCTTCATTTTCTTCTTCTTCTTCTGGTTTATTCTTTACTTCTTCGAATTCCTTCTTTTGTTAGATGTTCAATCTTTTTCTTTTGAATGTTGAATTCCTCTTTGGCTTTTTAGAATATAAATCATTTTTTTTGGACCGCATTTGTATACATATATATTCCCGGTACAATCATAGGAGCATGATTAAGGAAAGCAATTGTTTTTGGTTTCTTCCTATATAAAATATTCATTACACCCAAGAAACAAAGAAGAAGAAAAAAATGCAATAATGTTGTATACAATCAAAACAGTGTACAGTAAAAAAGGAACGAAGAAAAAATAGAGAACAAAAGATTAGTGATAACCATTCATGTCTCCCGCTCGCAACGACTCGAGCTCCTCCCTTGCCCGACGGTACTCATCCTGCGCCTTCCTCTCCCTCGTGCTCACACCCGACACCTCATCTCGCAGGGCGCCCAGACGTCTCTGGATGGCCACCTCCTCTGATACGCCTAGGGTCTGGAAGCCGGCTAGGGCGTCGCGCGCCTTGCACAGCGCGTCGTCGGCCTCGGTCATCTTGTCCCGCAGCATCTTTTGACGTTTCTGGTATCCGCCTAGGTGGAGGGCGAGCTTCTTCTCTAGCTTGGCGCCTTGCTCGGCTGATGTCATGATGGCATCTTGGACGGACTGTGGTGGGGGGCAAGTTAGCAATTCGTCTTCTTCCTTCTTCTCTTGTTTTGTCTTTTATTCTTTTGGGAAAGGGGGGAAAGGGGGAAGGAAGTAAACTCACGTCAAATGCTATCTTGGTATGAATCTTTTGTTGCTCCTCATCATCAGTGTAGCATCCTAGTCCGAGAAGGGTGGCGCTGTCGGCGCGCTTCTCAAACATGGCCTGGATGTCTTCTAGAGGGGGGATGGACTTTGTCTCGGAGAGGATCATGAGACGGGCGTTGGCGAGGGAGTGGTCGTCGATGGTGGGCAGCTTGCCGCCGTGCTTGCCACGGACGTGCATCCCCGGGACGGGGTAGAGGGCGGCGTCCTGGGCCATGAGCGCGACGGCCTCCTTGGCGATGAGGGCCGAGGCCGGGTCGCGGATGGCGTTGGCGTGCTTCGCCATGGTCGAGATGTCGAGCGTCGACGGGCGCGGCAGCTCGCGCTGCATCACCTGTGTGCGTCGCCGGCGCTCAAGGGCCTCTTCGGCCTCGCGCCGCTCGCGCAGCCGCCTGTCTCGCTCTGCTGCGTCCTCCTCTGACAGCTCCTGGGTGGCGGTTGCCTCGTCCTGCTCGTCTGGCACTTCGAATTCCCACTCTGTGTCTTTGGGCTTGGGCAGCGATGCCAGGCCCGACCGGAGCTGGCCCTTGATGCCCTTCTCGCGCAGGCGGATGTCGCGCGGTGTGGCTGACGTGTCGAACGAGCCGTCGTCGTCGTTGAGGGCGTACACGTCGCGCGGCGTCCGTAGAGGAGTCTGGCCCGGTCGTCCGGGGGTTGCCCCCACACCGCCGTTGGCTCCCGGTCGTAGAGGTGTTGCCATTGGGTTCGGCGTCGAGATGTCGTGCTTGCGCGGCGCCACTCCCTCGAAGCCCGTCGAGTCCTGTGCCTGGTGCAGCGGCGTGTTCTCTCCGCCTAGCAGGGCAGACTGTGTGTCGTTGAGGGCGCGGATGTTGCGGATCTCGTTGGCGACGAAGTCCTCCTGCGGCGCGGCCCTGGGCGTGCGGATGGGCGCGCTGGAGTTGAGCGTCGAATACGAGTTGACCAGGCCCCGTGTCGCGTCGTTGTCACTGGCGCTTGCCATGGTGTTGGCTGCTTCGCCCATCTTGCCCATCTTGATGATCTCGTCCAGCTCACCCTCGCCGACCTGGGGCGTGGGCAGGTTCAGAGCACGACGCTTGCCGACGTGCTCGGCCTCGCGGAGCTTCTGCATCTGACCGGCCTTGATGGCAGCCTTTTGTGAGTCGGACAGTCCGTCCTTTTCGTTCTTGCGTCGCTTCCTGTCGCCGTCCTCGTCGCCGTCGCCCTTGCGCTTGCTGACGAGATGCTGCTTGGCTGGGTCGTGCATCTGGCGCTGACGCTCGTTGAGAACAGCTTCCTCGGCTGTGTCGAAGAATCCCGGTACGGGGGCCTTCTCGAAGGGGATGTCGGCATTGTAGTCCATCTCGCCCTTCTTGCGGTTGGTGACCTTGATGTTGATGCCCGAGGCCTTGAGCTCCCTCCTCTTCTGGAGGTTGGCTAGGCGACGGGACTCCTCCTGCTGGCGCTCGCGGGCCTTGCGCTTGGCCTTCTTTCCCTGCGTATTGGCCAGACGGGCGCGGGCCTCGCTCAGCATCTCCTTCTCATCCTCGTCAAGGTCGATGGTGTCGGGGCGGGCGGGCTTCGTCTCGGGGTCGGGGTCGAGCTCTCCGGGGCGCAGACGGCGCACGTCGTCGGCGCTGGGGGCCTGTGTCTCTCCTCCATCGGGGCCGGCCAGCCCCAGGTCAGAGGCCTCGCGGGACTCGGCCTCGTCGAGCAGCTTCTGGTAGCGCTCGAGGCACTGGTTGGCGGTGCGACCGATGATGGGGGCGATTGTGCGCCACTGGGTGGGCATGATCTTGGCGAGGTGCAGCAGCTTCTCATCCTCCTCCTTGCTCCATTCAATCTTCTTGATGCTGGGATCCAGCCACTCGTTCCACCGGGCCTTGCACTGCTTGGGCGTCTTGCGCGCCAGCAGTGACGACACGCGTGCCCACTGGTTGAGACCATACTTGGACACGGAGGCCTTGAGGATCTCGTCCTCAATGTTGGTCCACACTCCTCCCTTGACGACCGGCATCGTGGCGGCTTCGTGGGTTTGATGGGACGA
Organism: Geosmithia flava; assembly: GCA_900188565.1. Taxonomy (NCBI): domain Eukaryota; kingdom Fungi; phylum Ascomycota; class Sordariomycetes; order Hypocreales; family Bionectriaceae; genus Geosmithia; species Geosmithia flava. The sequence goes on from FYEV01001791.1 coordinate 268,764, forward strand.
ATACTGGGGTGTCGAGGAGGACGGGTTGGTGGTGTTGGCGACGCGACCTGCAGCTTCAAAAAAATGATGATGGATTGCCTCTCAAGGCTGTTAGGAGGCTAAAGGGTGCAAGATTTGCTGAGTCAGGATTTCTACAGCGCTGTGTTGTGATTGGCCGATACCCACCAGTGTTAGGCCAAAAGCAAAGCAGGTGCCAGTAGTACTCGTATGCACCTTAGCACCTTCTCTATTTCCTAATTCTACAACTACAATTACGGGGTAATGGCTGATGCTGAGAATCATGATCATAATTTCGTCATTGGTGGGTTGAATGTGGTGACTACGAGGCACAGGATATGGAGATATCCCGTCATTATTTGCCGTGCTCCAAACATGAGCCTATCCATCTTTCAGCAGCTATCAGCATACGAGTACATCTACTATCAGCGCACATGGCTCTAGTCTGAGACTCAAGCCATCGAAATGCGCATGCATCTTATTTCAACCTGGTCAACCCGCCCGCCTTTGTATCTTGCTGCTCGATGCTCGGCGCTCGGGCTCAACTACAACCCGTCCGCTTCCACGAATGTGTGCAACCTCAATCATGAGCATATCAAGCATGAACAAACGAGCATGATTGCCAGTCACAAGTGTATCCTTTTGATATCAACAATCACGTAGGAAATGCAAGGCCACGACACACTGACAAGGAAGAAAGGTGGCAGCCAATGGCCACTTTATCCATGAACACTTGCAAATGTTTGCTACCAGCTAGTCTTACCTTACTCGTAATAGTATGACTGCCTACAGGTATCGCCTATACGTACAGGTAATACGCAAGATATCACGGAACTTTCTCACGGCCATATTAAAGCCTTTTAGAGCAGGTGAGTGGGTCAATCTGAGCTGGCGCCCGCGACGTTACGGTGCAGCTCGCGGCAGCCATTCAGCCAAGCGGCCCAAACTCAGCCAGCGCACCCAGCCAAGTGGCGCAATGCGGCAATCCATGCGACTTGGGAAACGAACGATTATTAGTGGTCATAAATACTACGGATACATGTAAGGAGTATATTAATACATGTTATAGGCTGTAGTAGTCGTACGGAGCACTACTACTCGTACGGAGATAGGAAAACATAAACGGAAGGACCCAGGACTTAGGACAAGACCCATGAATTTGATTGATAATAATACATACATACTGCTACTAGTAGTACGGCGTAGTGCTGCTACCAACGGTCCATACCGGCGGCCCTAACAAATATATTACATTCGACTAAGCCCTTTACACTTTGCACTCCGCCCAAACCCTCTTGCATTCTCCGTCGTTGTGTGTCTCTGACTCCGCTCCGCATGTGTTGCTGCCGCATGTGCTGCCGCTGCTGCCCTTATCTTTTCGACCTTTCCACATACACCTACACACGCACGTACACCACCCAGTCTTGATCAAGGGGGACATGGAACACGAATCTGCATCGCGACAATAACCCTTCTCTTGCACGAGATATAGCTCTCGATCGCAAACCTCTCGCCCACACCGGACACCGCGGCGCCGCGACCGAGTATAACCCGATAACTCGCCAACGATTCGCATTATTATTACTATTTATTGGAAAAGAACCCCTCGCCTGGTTTCACAATGGCTACTGTGACGGCCAACGGGCGACGAAATGGCAGGGATGCGCCGGACGATCATCCCGCCGAGGAGACCACGGCTCTTCTGAACCCCCGCGACGACGAGGACGACGGCAATGCCAACGACGACAACGCGAACGGCGCAGACGACCACACATGGGACGGATATAATGATTATGAGGGTCTTTCCCGGTGGCGCACGCCATCAGTAAGTCTCACGATACTGCGTCGAAGAAGAAAACAAAGGAAGTACGCTTGTCTAACGGTCTTGGCGCATTGCAGGTCTTTTGGCTTCTGGGGCCATTCATCGTCTTTACATTGGCCTTTGGAGGTGTCATGGTACCCAAGCTCAACCTGTAGGAACCCTTTCAACTCTCTATTTTTACAATTACTGCCGTTGTTGCTAACACGGGTCCTTCTTTAAGAATCGTCACCCTAGTTTGCAAGCAGTACTTTGCCGACAGACAGAGCGCAGACCCGAACCAGCCGTTCGTGCCAGTCTTTGTAGGCGGAGACAACCCGCAGTGCCACATCCCCGAGGTGCAGAGCCGGGTGTCGACCTTCAACCTGGTGGCGTCCTTCACGTCGGGCCTGCTGAGCTCGGCGGTGGTGCCGCGGCTGGGCCGGCTGTCTGACCGGTACGGGCGCACGCAGCTGATGGCGTTCGCGTCGGTGGGCGGGGTGCTGAGCGAGATCCTGACGGTGGTGGTGGCCAACTTCCCCGACAGCATCGACTACCGGTGGCTGCTGCTGGGCAGCTTCTTCGACGGGGCGACGGGGTCCTTCACGGGCGGCAGCCTGCTGACGCAGTCGTACACGACGGACTGCACGCCGCCGTCGAAGCGCGCCGTGTACATTGGCTACACGCACGCGTGCCTGGCGACGGGGCTGGCCCTGGGCCCCCTCCTGGCGGGCTACTTCATCAAGTGGACGGGCAGCCTGCTGTCCATCTTCTACGTGGTGGTGGGGTGCCACATCCTGTACATCCTGACGCTGGCGTTTGTCGTGCCCGAGTCGCTGGTGGCCCGGAGGCGCGAGGCCGCCCAGAGGCGCCACGCCAAGCTGAAGCGCGACCGGGACCAGCAGATGGGCACCTGGCTCGCGCGCGTCCAGCAGGTCAACCCGTTCGAGCCGCTGGCCATCCTGTGGCCCACGGGCCCGGGGACGAGCTCCCGCCTGCGCGTCAACCTCGTCAGCCTCACCGTCGTCGACACCATCCTCGTGGGCGTCGGCATCGCCTCCGGTCCCATCATCATCCTCTACAGCGAGTACATGTTCGACTGGGGCAACCTCGAGAGCTCGCAGTTCGTCTCCACATTCGCCTTCCTCCGCGCCTTCATCCTGCTCGGCCTCTTCCCCCTCATCAACTACCTCGCCAGGACGCTGCCGGCCAAGCGCCGCGCCGCCGCCGAGGGGGCCCCCGTCGCCAGCCTCCTCAAGGAGAAGAACTCGGGCGCAGACCCCGTCGACCTCTGGGTCCTACGCTTCGCCCTGTGCACGGAGGTCATTGGCGGCGTGGGATTCATGCTCGCCCGCACGGGCAGGGCCTTCTTCATCAGCGGCCTCATCACCGCCCTCAGCGGCCTCGGCAGCGCCACCATCCAGGCTACCGTCACCAAGCATGTGCCTCAGCACCTCGTCGGCCAGGTCCTCGGTGCTATTGGCATGCTGCACGCCCTCTGCAGGGTCATTGGCCCTGTCGTGTTCAATGGCATCTATGCTGCTACTGTTGGCACAGCGCCTCAGACCTTTTTCTTTGTTCTTGTTGCTATTTTCGTTGTTGCTTTCCTCATCACTTTGACTCTTAGACCTGGAGGTAAGATTTTTTTTCTGGTCCCCCCTTGCTTTATCTACTGTTCCATTTCTTTACAAATTGCTAACAATGACGTGTAGTTGTCTGGGAACAATCCGGTGATGAAGATGAGACTGAACCGCTTAACCCGAGCGAGAATGATGCTCGCACAAACAGAATTCGTAATGCTGTGGCTATTGATGAGGATCAGGGCATGACCATCTAACCAATACAGTTTCTTGTTATATCGACACATTTTCCTCCAGATATAGGTGGTTTGTCTTTTAGAATGAGGTGCCATATAGTGCATCTATGCCCGGAGCAATATACGACTGTTATTTACAAGGGATATTTTATAATTTAATAAATGATAGAATCAATATGACTTTCTTCTTGGCTTGATATAATTGAATGGTTGAGCTGCACGGATATACAACCATGTTGCCCCTACGACTTTACAGACTTTCCAGCCGTTGAAAAAGGTGACCAGGGTTTCGATAGAATGCCAGGGCGGCATGAATGTAGCACAGCATCACAGTAATACTGTACTACCAGTGCTACAGTGTTGCTGCAGTGCCGAGGCTCGCTAGTACGCGGTTAGAGCTGCTAGAGCTAGAAGTGGATGACGCGCGCGATGTTTTGTGGGTCCCACCCGCCCAACCTCCCGTGTCGTTCGACTTGTTGGACTCTCCCGCGGTCTGGCGACTTCAAGACCCATTCATGATGCTACATGTACCAACTGGCCATCCATCCAAGAAAAAAGAGGGACGCACATAAAGAGGAGAAGAAAGGACAGGATAAAGCCATTCTATTTTTGCGTGAAGACCCTGTGCACTAGTTAGAGGAGGCAAGATACCATGCTGGTGACGCCCACTAGAGCAGCCGTCCGTCAACTCCCGCTCAGCAGCACCACTACGCGTCTCATCCCGACATCAGCGACATCAGCAGCAGCCATGTCTACTACCCGTACGACCAAGATTGAGGGTGGGCCCATACGCTTTGGCAACTTTGACGTGACCAAGCAGGTACGGTTCCTCAACAGTGCCTTTACCAGATGTAACCACGGCTAACATCCCCCGGGGAACAGGTCTTTCTCAAGACGGAGCACTCATTCGCCCTGGTGAATCTCAAGCCCCTCATAGCCGGACACGTGCTCGTATGCCCGCTCGAGCGAAGGCTGCGACTGACGGACCTGACACCCTCCGAGACGTCTGATCTCTTCTCGACGGTGCAGGTGGCTCAGAGGCTCCTAGCACGCGAGTACCTCGCCAAGGCTGGGCCCAAGAAGGTCGGGGACGATAAGAAGGACGCAGGGCAAGGAGAGGGAAATGCGGACGTGGAGGAGGCAGAGGCCCTGATGGCGGGGAGCTTCACGGTGGCGGTGCAGGATGGCCCCGAGGCCGGACAGACGGTGCCGCACTTGCACGTTCACGTCATCCCGAGAACTAGGGGGGATCTCCCGAGGCCGGACGACATCTACGTCTCCATGGCGGGGGAGAAGGGTAATGTCGGTGGCGCGCTGTGGGACAGGGAGCAACTCCCTAGTCGACCCACGCCGGGAGGAGGCATGCCCAGGGTTGAGGATGAGGATCGCAAGGCTAGGACGGCTGAGGATATGGAGGGTGAGGCGGAGAGGTACAAGGTTGTGCTAGGGGAGATGGGAATCAACTAGGATGCTTCACTGTGTTTTCTTTTGGTTAACCTCTTTTTTCACGGAGTGTAGTGTTGGTGTTGGGAGGCAGATAGATAATACTCCGGGGGATATGACGTGGTTGTGTTGATAGCATTCAATAGTAAAGTTGGGGGTGAGGGTTTGCGATAAGGGAAAAGGCGAGTCATAGAATGGGGTTTGGATTATGGTGCGGAACACACACACACACAAGGAGTATCCGGAGTAGTTAGTATATATGGCATGGGGTTTGGATGGCGCAGTCAAGAAAAGAAAAGAAAATAGGCACCCCGCATGGCTTGTGCTTTTCTTGAATATGCATGTGCTACAACTACGGTGTACGAGTAGACGTACAGAGATGGTCGATTGTACATGTAATGTGGTGGTATAGATAACGGGCATATCAATAGAGAATGAGGCGGAGGAGGAGGATGAGAGGGGGGATCTGGAGGGGTATGCATGGAGGGGAGGGGTACAGGTAGTGGCAGCGGAGGACTGCTCCGCAAGAGAAAGGGTGTGTCGAGTATCCGGGAGCTAGAGCAGGCCCCTTGCTAGCGTTGGAGGATGGTCAGTTAGTCGTACTCTGATATATGCATGTGGGTATCAATCGACGAGACTCGTAAATTTTTTCTCCTCGTCTATTTTCCCTTTGGTGTCCTTTTTTGTCACGGACCATGGACCGCAGGCTAGACGTGATCAACATGCATGCATTTATGGGAAGGGGGCTCTCTTACGAGTTATTACCATTACGAGTTACTAGTCGTTTCGTGTTCGGGTCATCGGACGACTTTTGGGTCCAAAGTCGGGACATCGCGCTTGTGATTCTGGATGATTCTAGGTATGGGAAAGGAAAGTGACAGAATCATCTATGAATTCCAAACAGGCTGATTTATACGTAATATTACAATGCTGGTGTTTAGTTGTGATTGTTGTGTGTGTGTCCTTGGAAGTGTGGCGAGGAGAATGGAGGGGAGGAGGGGAGGAGGGGAGATGACCACAAGGACAGCAAACAACAAATGGCAGGAAAAAGCCGGAGCCAAGAAAAAAAGTGCTTTATAAACTTGGTGCAAACTGGGAAGTGTTATGGCAAGGACTGCGTCGCAATACCCCGTTTGTTGTATGTGGATAAGGCTGAGGTGTGCAGCGGCGGATGGATATGCTCTACAACGTGCGTATTTTATTATAAACAGCCTGGAAGTTCGAGTACGAGCGAGTGAGTGTACGAAGTGATTAGCGCGGGGTTCCACCCCCGACGTCGGCGGTTCGTCGCTCACACCTCCGGGAAATGAGAGAGAGAGAGAGAGAAGAAGAAGAGAGAGGAACGGATTACCTGTACAGACTAGGGCGAGGCGCCCGGAGAGGGGTGAAGGATGGAGGGGCAGCAGCCTGGACAGGACAGGGCAGGGGGTGGTTGATGAGGAAGGAGGGGCCGTCGATTCATCTGCTAAAATGCGATCTGGATTGATTGGTATTACAAGAGAAGAAAAAAAAAACGTATACAGTGATTTGGAGCTGTGCTCGTACTATATAACGGAATTACTACTGCCATTGTCCCCATTCACGTACAACAACAAACCCACCACCCAAGAGAAGGAGACAAAAGAAAAAGAAGCGGTGATGGATTGAACTGGTTTGTTGACACCAACGGTCGCACACTTTGATGAATTGGTACAGACGTCACAAGGTCATTGTCAAATACGAAAGTAAGGTATATAAATGCCGGTGTGGCGAAACCGTATATCCCATCATGACGCTTGTGACGGAAGCTATATTTTTGGTACGAGTACGGGCATGCCTCCGTACTAGTCTTGTTGACATTTCCTTTTTGTGAGGTGACGATGCGGTGCTAGAATGCTCGACTGCTACGCTGCAGCGGCGATGAATGTGTCCCGGTCTCTGGTGGATCTAGAACGTCTCCCCCCCATCAACCCCCCGGCGCAAAACCTTTTTCCTCCGTGACTTATTACCGCCCAATCAGCTGGGCTAGAGCCCTGCCGCTATGCATTTATCCCCTATACTGTTAGCGTGAAGAGCACGGGCCACTAGTATCGTCGTATTTTATCAATTTATCAGACGTCGCTTCTTTACTTTTTGACCTCGAGAGAGAGAGGCGTTGAATTGTCATTACGCAGTCATAATCCATCTTCAGGGAACTGGTCCACTGCTAGTACTAGTATCGTGGGATGTCAAGAATACCCGCCGTAGTAGTATTCGCTTATGAGAGATGGTGGGAGGGGCTCTCTCGTTGTCGCCATTACGAATACATCTCAATGACATTCTACTTGGTAGAGACTGGACAGAGACGCAACACTGTATGCAATTGAACACATACATACAGAGTCAATATCAAGGAAGAGCTGACCTGTTTGATGCACTGATAGACAAACTGATGGACGGATGCATTGATAGACATACGCGTAGTACTCGCAATGGTCAAAGTTGAACGATGGATGCGAACCAAAACCTGCTCTCCCCTCATCTGCATACATCCCATCTAATACTCGGCGTCAATGACAGGTCCTAATCTGTAGTATTACTACCGAGTACTCATCTACGAGTAGCAGTCTAGTACGACCGCCACCCACGGCGCCACCCATGCTGTTCCCACTATCGGAGTCCCATCCCGTCCGTCCCATCAGTTCAAGCACCGTCGTATTATTACTTTTTTTTTTTCCTTCTCTCCCATTGTCTGCATTGCATGGCAGCATCACTCACGTTCGTGTGCCGCTTCTAGTCAGGCCATGAGGATGAGTGCAGGACAGACACTCTGTGTGTTACCCCCCCCTCCAAGACATTGAAAGGGAGTCAATCTTGTTCTTTATACTCTTCCAACGCTCTCGTGTGAAACACATACACAATGACAACTGCTCCCGGTGAATTTATTCTCTGATCGATTCGTGTCACCCCAAATGGATGAATGGTCAATGGCCAGAGCGTTTTTCCTTGGTGTCTTTGTTGGCGTGTGTCTGACCCGTCCACGGGCCACAAAATGACTGACCGGATACAGTGATACATGAATCCCACCCCAAGTCGTCAGAGAGAGGCCAAGCCCTTTGACCCGATTACCGTTTTTGGCCACTGTCTCGCATCTCGGTCCCCACACCACCTGCACCACCCTGGACAGGCACCAGCCCACACAGCCCACAGCGCTGAACTACCACTGTAATAATCTGGCACCGTATTACACCGTATACCCCAATACGTACTATGAGTACGGAGTACTACACTACGCCGTCTGCATTATGCATCTATACAGAATGTCTCTCGTTATCGATGCATCCATCCAGAATCTCAGACTCTTCCCAAGCGCCACATCCACATGCAACAAATGCATCTACCACGACTACTACCACGACTAATACTGCTGCTACTAGTAACACTTTGCCAAGCAGCAGCAACAAATATGCACAAAACCGCAAAACACTCTTGCCCCACCATCTTGCATTCACTGCACACCCCTCCCCCGGTTTCGCGGGTCGTTTTTTTTTCTTAGTCGCTTGTTCGCTTGGTCGCTCTTGCCCCCGGAACCGCCGTCAACAAAGTAATACGGTACCGAGTAACCTGATAGAAAGAAATATTAACCTCGCCGCCCTCGCCTTTCACCTCTCCCCCTCCTCCTCCCACCTTTCTCTCTTCTTCTCCTACACTTCTTTTTTTTCGTAGTTCAAACTATTCCTCTGATTGTGTCGACGGGCTTCTTATTGTATTCTCTCTGATCTTGTGCCATATCCTTTCTTATACTTACTTGCTTCCTTTCTCCTCGTTGGATACATACACTCTGTAGCCATCCATCCGTCGTCGCCCACCACATTCTTGCCACTACCGGATTTTTATCCTTCCCAGCTCACGAACACATACCCTTTTTACTCGACAGCCACTTATTCCCCTGATTCTACTTGACAATACGAATACTGGGTCAAGGCCATGTCTATTATCAGGCAGACACGCTCTCGCAACCCTGACGATTTCCCAACTCTTCAACTCTTCCTCCTCGGTAAGGAACCATCAACACCCCGCCCCGCGCGCTCTGAATCCAACAAGGTTCCTTCTTCTTCTTCAAGGTTTCCTCCTAGCTAACACTTTGTTTCTTTGTTCAGCCATTGTTCGTCTGGCCGAGCCCATTGCCCTCACCTCCATCTTTCCTTATGCCTGGGCTCTTGTAAAGAGATTCGAAGTCGGCAACGAGGAAGATGCCTCCTTCTACGCCGGTCTTCTCATCTCTTCCTTCTCGCTCGCCGAGGCTGCCATGGGCATGTTCTGGGGTGGCTTCTCCGACCGAGTTGGTCGTAAGCCTGTCCTGATGCTCGGTTGCGCCGGCACCATGCTCAGCATGATCATGGTCGGTTTCTCTTCCAACATCTGGATCGCTCTTATCGGAAGGGCCGCTGGTGGTCTCCTCAACGGAAACATTGGTGTTATCCAGACCATGGTTGGCGAGCTCGTCACCAAGCCTGAACATGAACGTGAGTACTATACCCATCCAATCGCCACCCTCGACTTCTGAATCACTGTCCGCTAACACAATGACCCCAATGGCAGCCCGTGCCTATTCCGTCATGCCCTTTGTCTGGAGTGTTGGAACCATCATCGGCCCCTGCATCGGTGGCACCTTTGCTGACCCTTACACTTCCTGGCCCACCCTCTTCCCCAAGGGTAGTCTGTTTGAGCGCTTTCCCTACCTTCTCCCTAACCTCTTGTGTGCCATTCTCCTGGCTGTCAGCATTGTCCTGGGCTTCTTCCTCCTTGAGGAGACGCACCCCGACATGGTCCCCCGGGCTCTGATGCCCGCAGACACGTACGTGTCTGAGGAGACGCCGCTGATTGAGACTTCAGACGCTATGAAGCGACCTTCGGTCGACCTCCGTTCCGAGACGTACGGTGCCATCAACATCAGTGAAGGATCGGACGAGTCCATCTCCCGCGAAGAGAAGGCGGCCCCTCCCACCATCTGGAACAAGCGAGTGGTCAGCATCATCATCGCCCTGTGCATCTTCACCTACCACTCCATGTCCTACGACCACCTCATGCCCATCTTCTTCGAGGACGAGCGTGCGCTCTCTGGCAACAGCATCGCCCTGGAGTCTGTCCCCCCCTTCTACTCGCCCGGAGGCCTCGGCCTCAGCATCCGGTCCGTCGGCATGATCATGGCCGTCAACGGTGTCATTGCCCTGTTCGTCCAAGCCGTCATCTTCCCCGTGGCTGCCGAGCGAATTGGTGTGTACAAGCTTTTCATCCTTACCACGGTGTTGCATCCCATTGCCTACGCCCTTGTCCCCATGCTCCTTGTCGTCTCCGAATCCTACGTCTACCCGGCCATTTACACGTGCCTGGCGGTACGCAACGTCCTCTCCATCACTCTCTACCCTCTTCTCCTCATCCTCCTCAAGAATGCCACCCCTTCCCCCAGTGCCCTCGGCACAATCAACGGCCTCGCCGCCAGCGCCAGTGCCGCCTGCCGAATGGTGGCACCCCCTGTGGCTGGCTACCTCTACACCTTTGGCAGCAAGTTGGACTGCACCGCCCTGGCTTGGTACGGTAGTGTCGTTGTCGCCATTGTCGGGTCGTTCCAGTGCTTCTCTGTCCCCCGTGAGCGCAACCCCGCTGAGAACTCCGAGGAGGGAGTCTCTCCCAAGTTTGAGCAGCGTTCCTCTGTCTGTGTCACTGAAGTTTCAGAGACCAACGAGGCTTAGGGGAGCTGACAAAAGTGCACTCACATGTCACTACTGTCTGTTCTTCTGGTCCCCCCGACATCTCTTATTGTCAAAAATTGTCCTTTTACCTGTTTAATTTTCTTTTTTTTTTCTTTTCTGCGTTTGAATTTTCTGCGCGCTCCGTCTCTAGAACCTGGCGACTCCTAGGGTCGCCGGGAACACGTTGACCAAGTTTGCAGTTTCTCCTGGTACCCAATTACCAGACCAGTTCTGCCAACATGCCTTTTTGAAGCTTTTGGATGGTTATTTTTGATTGATTTAGCGGGTTTGCGATTTTTTCCAGATGGCGGTTTGTTCTGCTCTTTATGATCTTGAGGATATATCCCTTGGGCTGTTGGGCGGACTAGCATTGGCGTTTTGAAGGGCGTTTTGGATTTCTGATTACCACCATCTACTATTACAAAAGGGTCATTTTGGGAGTTTAAAACAATGGATAGAACGAATGACGGTATATAACGAAGGTAGATGAAAGTAAATAAAAATAATACAATAATACAATAATCCGGAAAGCCGTTGTGTGTTTGCATGGTGTTGAGTATCATTATTATTACCTCTCATACATACGAGCATGTGTAATGAGTTGAATGACGTTGGTGGCTACTATGTCATTATGAGTTAAAGCGACTAATAAGATGGTGAAAAAAGTGCCCAATGAAAAAAAAAAGTTTGCGACTGTGGAAAGTTGGAGAAGGAACAGGAATTTCCCCACGACATACGCACATGTCAACGCAACCAGTTGAAGAGGAACAAGAAAGAATTACAACAATTCGTCAGAAATAAGAGAACTTGTTAGAAATAAGAGGAACAAAATCCTTTCTCTTTTCGGCAACAACAACAACACACACACCCACACACACACACGTTTTCAAAAAGACCCCACCATCGTCATGGCGGGATTTGCACCACCATCCAGCGGGGAACCCGTGCCGAGCGTGGAAGAGCTCACAGAGCAAATGGCACGAGCGATGGAGATGAAGGAGGCAGAAGATGCAGCAGCAGCAGCAGGCCAGCAAGTAGGCACGGGGGGTGACAGCAAGGCCACACTACCTCGACTGCCGCCGTCGCACCGTCTCGCGTCCAACATGACGGTAGACGAGGTGATTGCGGACCTGAACAAGTCGCCACTCTTCATGACGGAGCTAGAGGAGAACGACGACATCGCGGCCCTCCAGGCCCTCAACTACGAGGGCACAGCCCTCGAGAACGCGAGCGACTTCCGCTCCCGGGGCAACGAGTCCTTCCGGGGAAGGTACTACCCGGACGCGCGGGAGTTCTACACCAAGGGCGTGCAGATCCTGGCGGCGGAGGAGGCCAAGCGGTCGCGCGGGGAGAAGACGACGAGCCCGGAGGGGGTGGAGGACACGGAGGAGGAGATCGCGGAGCAGAGGAAGATGCTCGAGGGGCTGTACGCCAACCGCGCGGCGTGCAACCTCGAGCTGTGCAACTACCGGTCGTGCTGGCTGGACTGCGCGGCGGCGCTGCGGCTCAACCCGGCCAACGTGAAGGCGTACTACCGTTCCTCGCGGGCGCTCCTGGCAGTAGGGCGCATCGAGGAGGCGGACGACGCGTGCGCGCGGGGACTGGCCCTCGACGCGGAGAACAAGCCCCTGCGCATGGTGGCCGACGACATCGTCAAGAAGGCCAAGGCGCGCGACGAGAAGCGCAGGGTCGACGCGGAGCGCGACGCCAGGCAGCGCAGGAGGGCCACCCTGCTCAAGGCCGCCATCAAGGCCAGGGGCATCCCCATGCGCAGGACCGAGAAGCCTCCCGACATGGAGGATGCGGCCGTCGCGCTGGTCCCGGACCCGGAGGACCCCCGCAGCAGGCTGTCCTTCCCCACGCTGCTGCTGTACCCGCTCCACTACGAGTCGGACTTTGTCAAGGCCTTCGAGGAGACGCATACCCTCGACGACCATTTGAGCTATATCCTGCCTCTGCCGTGGGATGACAAGTCCGTCTACAGGGCTGATAATGTCGAGGCGTATGTTGAGACGCGCGAGGGAGGTCTGCTCAAGATGGGCAGGAGGGTGTCCCTGCTTAAGGTGCTTAGTACGGGCAAGGTCGAGGTCGTGGATGATGTCGTTCGCATCTTTGTTTTGCCAAAGGGTGATGCTGCGCAGGAGTGGGTTAAGAAGTTTAAGGAGCAAAAGGCTGCTATGATGAAGAAGTAAGGTGTTTTTTATTTTCTATGCAAAAAGATGAAGAAGAATAAAAGCATCCAAGAAAAATGGAAGAATAAAAATGAAAGAATTACATGATAATGTTCTGTGGTAAAAACGAATGTCGCTTGATAACAAAAAAGAGAAAAAAAATTAGAAAGGAAAAAAACCTTCCTCACGCAGATTTCGGTCGAGCTGAGCTGCTTCCTGGCATGTCCATGAGAATACACGCCGCCTCTAGGTCCTTGGGACTCCTGCTCCTCCGATCTTCCTCCACCCCTGAGTGTCGTACACCACCACCACCGCCCATACCTTCTGACGAGATCCTCTGGTGATATTGCGGTGGCTGTTGCGTCCTTGGTGGATGCATCCTCGGTCGCTTGGGTGCGTAGTCTTCATCCTCGTTCCAGCGACGCTTGGGAGAATGGTCGACGTTGTTTCTGCTGCTGCTGCTGCCGCCGCCTCCTTGTCCAGTGACCATGGTAGGGGGCGGGGCCGGGGCCGGGACTGGGGCTGAGATCGGGGGTCTGGGTGTGCTCGGTCGAGGAAGGGCGCTGAGCCAAGGGTTGGCAGGGGGGAAAGGCTCATGTCGAGGAGGGTTGATGGGGGTCCATTCTACTCCACGGGCGTGAGGGGGGGCAAGGGGTCTGGCGTGAGGGGCAAGACTCTCGTTGATGGGGTTCCATCTGGGCCTTGCAATGGTGTGGGCACTGTGGTCTTGTTGCTGGTGCTGGTGGTAATAAGGGTTAATGCTCCTGTTGTTGATGTTCTCAGCTCGTCCGGTGGAGTAGCTCTCCAGACGCTCCTTCATGGATATGCTGTATTGGTCGTGAAAGGGCGGTGGTACTGGCCGGGTGAGGTTGGGGTTGCTAGTAATGCCGGACGACGACGACGCCGCCACTGCAGGCCTGGTCATGCTGGTTGGGCTGGAGTACTTGTACGCCTTGACCTCGAGTTTGGCCCGCTGGATGATTGCCTCATCAATCTCCATGCACCCGAAGCGAGGTGAGTCGGGCTTGATACAGTCTCCGGGGAAGTCGGGGCCGAAGATTGGTATCAGGGCTCCGGCGATGGGGTGACAAAATGCTGCGCAGACGGCTCTGGCGCACGAGTACGGGGTCCAGTAGCCTTTTGAGATAGAAAAGGTCAGATGTTAATGATCTACTTGATTTGTATCTCGGAGTTGGTAGAACAGAACATACCTTGGGCAACACGGTTGCCTCCAGTCATGTGAAAGGTTACATCTCGTAGTCCCTTGTTGGCGTCCAACATTTTGGCCGGTCCGGTCTGTAATGGAAGATTTGTTAGAACGATACTCCCAAGAGCCGAAGCCCGCGTATGTCTGTTTGCCTTGGGATGATGGAGGGGAGAAGGAATATAAACCTTTTTGTGCTCCCGACTCTTGAAAAAGGGGCTGATGCGGACAAATCCACCAAGATAGTCCCACATGACATCGTACGTCTTTGCATCATTCGGGTTTGTAAACTTATAGACAAACACTATAAGGAAAACAAACATTAGCTTCACCTCTCTCCTTTCCTCCCTCTGCCTCTTGGCGTTGGGTTAGTTGACGATAAACCTACCGTTGAAGCTCTCGCGTCCAGTCTTTCTGTACACGTCCTTCTTGTCACTGCTGTAAGGAATATGGGCACAGAACTGAGCAATCTCGCCAAAAGGAAAGATCTCAAACGGCCTCATGAGCTCGTGTGCTGCTTCATCCAGTTCCTCGTAGGGGGCGTACTTGATGGGCCCGGGTGGCCTCATGTACGACAGGTCGCTGGAGTCACGGCCTCTCTTGACCCTCCTGCTGCTGCTGTTCTGTATCCCGGTATGTTCTCCCGATATCAGGTTGAAGGCGCCTGCGCCTGTGCTTGCTCTTGCACCAGTTCCATCGGATATGGGTGATGGCGATTCCGACGCCGAAGGCTGGGACGCCGGACTGTCTGGTCGTGATGGATGGCTGTAGGGCTGGTTGAGTATGGCCTGTATCGGAAGCATACTCCTTCCCTCTCCCATTTCTTCTTCGTTTCTAGCAATATCTTTAAGGGAATTGGGGGAGAAAAGACAAAAAAGAATGTGTTTCTTTCGAGGACCGTGTTTTCGGCTTGTCGAGGAGAAGGATGATCAATTAATAAATGGTGAGGGGAGGTTGGCCGGTCTCTGCGTTATATGAGATGTCAGGTTATGCAACGAAGAAACTAAACAGGATCTGATGGGGCAAACATGTAGGAGACAGACGGCCAGACTCACACATAGAATAAGGTGCGATAGTTCTGAAAGCCAGACTCAGGAGGCCGTTTGACACCGCTGGGCGTTCCAGGTTAAACACCCTTCACCGTGCCCTGTTGGATGGTGTTCTCGTTTGGCATACCAGGATTAACCCTTGTTCGCCGTGAAGCCACAAAGTGACAGGAGTGCTTCCTCGGCGTATCTAAACGGGCCAGAGCCAGAGTTGTTCGGGGAAGGCGAAGGAAAGAAGACTCAGGCTTCAGACTCAGTTTGCCGGTATCATTTGCTCCCGTCAAGAGAGACTGGAGTCGTCGGTAAAGTGGCAAGGTCGTTGGGAATTCTGAAATTTTTGTCACAAACCTTCCAGGGAGGTACCAGCATGGACCATGAATCTATCCCTTGTCTTGATTCATACCCGTCTTTCGAAAAGAAAAGACAATCCCAGTCATGTACACGGGAGCGTACCTCTAGTCACTTTTGAGGCTCTGGCTTGGGGTGGAGGCAAGGGTTGGCAGGTGGATGTTTTCTCAGCGCTGGGCTGGTGCTAGGTCATCGTCTGTTGATGATATTTGGAAACACTGGGTTTGACGGGAGCCATCGTCCCAATCGGGGCAGCTGTATCGCAGTGACCAACAGCTGTCCAGTAACTACTTGGCCGCTCAAGAACAGGCCGAGAATAGACATGACGCACGGCAAATGGGCAGACGGAGTTACCACCAGTATCCACTTGCAGAATGTATGTGTTTAACAAGAGGTACACCATGGTCGTTTCATCGAACCAGACAAGGACACTATTACACAAGACCCTGGTACCGTCGTCCTTGTGTCACGGAGAGAAGGCGTCGTAGGCAGTGTCACGGTCCGTTTTGGGGTTGCCAATATGACAAGAGCCTGGTTGACTCGTATGCCGTTGTATGATGGCTCTGCAAATACGACGAGAGTATCTGTGCTTCTGTACATGTAGGTTTGGTGGACAAAAAAATGAGAGAGACGGCATGTTCCCCCTTTATCCAGAGAGTCATTGTCCATGTGTCTAATATGAATAAGCCTCACACGAGGCCGTCAAAGATATAGAACTTACCTGCAGTAAAGTACCCGTCAACCAATTACCAATCTCGGGAAGGAAATCGAGTGCTTCACTATCCCAATGTTCCATAACCGTCTCTTTGGCGGGGTCTACAGGCAACACCGGAGGCGTATATGTCTAGCTCCTTGTCTCCTTGTCTCCTTGTCGAGCAAACAGCGTCTGGCCGGGGCAACCGGCTCTTGGTTGTACAAGAGTCAAAGTCATTTAAACAAATAAAAACCTCAACTCCCAAGAAGCACAGCATCGAGTATAGTATGTTCTGTGGCAGTCTTGTAGAGATTTTTCCAGGACACAAGGAGTCATGACAATGTCTTGTTACCCGATCAGGTCCACTGACAGTATGGGGAAGGTCCAGATGTGTGTGTAGAGGGGCGGCATTGGCGAGATATGCAGGTTCCCGAAACTCTGGTCCAACCAGCACCAAAGATGGTGACTAGCATTGCCTTGTTTCGCCTTCTGACCCAGGACAGGTATCAGTGTCATAGCTAACACAGATGGACCATCAGTCCCTGCCAGCTCCTCCAAGTCACATCAAGGACGTGTATATATCCGTGAGCGATACGACGGCAAAACCGCCTAAGTATCAACGTCTTCAGCTGTCTTTCTTCTCCCAGTCCTTGAATCGTCTGGTTTATAGACGGTCTTTCAGGTCCGCGTTACCGACTGTATACAAGTTAGACATGGCGCCTTTGGGAGAGACGCCAGGGTGCCAAAGGAGTAGCAGGTCCCAATATGGCTTGGTCGTGTGAAACTCGGATGTATGTCTTTCGGAGTTCGTACAGAACCAGACTGTGAAAGGTCGAGGAGTCCCTAGTCCATGTTTGCCCAGCGAATCACTTCATGTCTGTCAGACCCGGAAGCCGGAGATTGTCTATTGGTGTGTTTGCTCCAGGTCCCAACAGCTCGCATCTTCAAATGGGGTACCGGGGTACACGCTAAATGGCTGGACGGTTCTATCAGGCTGATAGACGTGGTTCATGTCGGTAACGTGTGTTGCACGGGTGTCGAGCATAATATTAACCAATGCATTACCGCGGACTCGGGGTATATATGGAATTGGTTACCATGGAGGGTTGAAGTTGTCTGGTCATTATTTGCTTGGGAAGGACGTCGAGTGTAGTATATCAATGCATTCAAGTACCAGGTGTTTATGCATGTACCAGAACCTGCCTTATGAATTTATTACTGCAAATCATATATTTACATACTTATTCGCGTACATGGTATTCCGAAATACATACATGAACTGTACGAAAGAGGAAAAAGACAAGAACACCTCGTATGTCAAAGGAAAGAGCGTCCGACTCGTGTCCATGCTGCGAAAATGGCCATCCGGGGGGTGTGCCGGGTAGATGCTACTATTTGAGTATGGAGTACTTATACGAGTAAGTACTTATCTTATCAGTATCTGCACGTGACTTGAGATAAGGGGCGCTGGAACGAGAGCAGTCTGCATGAATGAATCTCCATCACAAAGCGCGTCACTGGTGCGAGACTGCCAGTACCGAAAACACGGCCCCCACACGCATTGCAGGGGCGCGTTTTTTTGTTTACACAAAGTGGCTCTGGCTGGCACAACAACAGACATCAACATTGGAAGTCGAGCCCACCCTTTGCAGACTCAACCTTCCTTTACTTTCCCCCCCTTTCAACTTGTTGTTCGAACCAGCCCACCAGTTCGTGTCCTGTTATCCAGCGTGGCACATCTTGTATACCCCCGACTGCTCTCGCGATTCTGCGCGCGGGTATCTCCTATTGCCCGACTGGGCAGTACTCCTGGCTTATCGCCAAATCCATGTTCGGTCGCTACTCGTTTGAATCCCCTGTTTGCGATTAGACGACTGTCAACCAGTTACCCAAAGTACCACTCGATCAAACCCGCCAAGATGAGTGACGAGGAGGACTTTAGCATGGGCGACGAGTCCGACGTCTATGTCCCCGAGACTGTTAGTGCACCCCTACCCCCTGGCGACGGAGGCTCGAGAAAACGCACTCGCGTATGCCCTTGCGCGTCAGAGGGAGCATATTCACTCTGCGACTGCGTTGCGCGTCACTATTGTTGAAAAAACGCATGCGCGCCACTGCTTTCTTCCTCTTCATCCAACCGCACCGGGTAGAAAAAGAACAAGCTTGTGCTAACAACGTCTTCGACCACAGAAGAAACCTAAGGCCGCCCCGAAGAAAGCAGCTACCAAGTCGGCAGCTGCCAAGCCAGCGAAGAAGATGGTCCAGACGACGCTGAAGTCCAAGGCTGTTCCTAAGAAGCGCGCCGCCGAAGACGACAGCCTAGACCTCGACGATGAGGCCTCAGGCTTCTCCAACACGCCTCCCAGCGCCAAGAAGCAGAAGGTGGACCCTCCGCCCAAGAAGGGCAGCGGCGTGCCCCTGGCCGAGGTTGAGAATGATAGCTTGGTGCTCGAAGAGATGCCCAAGGCGCCCGCAAAGCAGAAATCGGCCACCGACACGTACCAGAAGTTGACGCAGCTGGAGCATATTATCAAGCGTCCCGACACATATATCGGATCCGTCGAAAGGACGGAGCAGCACATGTGGACCTTCAACAAGGAGACGCAGCTCATGGAGTACAAGAACGTCGCCTTTGTCCCCGGTTTCTACAAAATCTTTGACGAAATTCTCGTCAACGCTGCCGACAACAAGCAGCGCAATGCCTCTATGACGCACATGAAAGTCACCATCAACAAGGAGTCGGGTGAAATCAGCGTCGAGAACAACGGGAAAGGAATTCCGATCGTCATGCACGAAAAGGAAAAAATCTACATTCCTGAGCTTATTTTCGGTCATTTGCTCGCCGGTTCCAACTTTGACGACGAGGAGCAGAAGACTGTCGGTGGTCGCAACGGTTTCGGAGCCAAGCTCTGTAACGTCTTCAGTACTGAGTTCACTCTGGAGTGTCAGGACTCTGAGAACGGAAAGAGGTACAAACAGACCTGGACCGATAACATGCAAAAGATGGGCAAGGCCAAGGTTACATCCAACAAGACGGCAGACTTCGTCAGGATCACCTTCAAGCCTGACTACAACCGCTTCGGTATGGCTGATGGCATCGATACCGACCTCGAGAGCCTCCTCTACCGACGAGTGTACGACATGGCCGGAACCGTCCGCGGTGTCAAGGTCTACCTTAACGGTGAACAGATCAAGGTCAAAGACTTCAAGACCTACTGCAACCTGTACGCCAAGGCCATCACCAAGGAGAGGACCGTTGAGGAGGGCGGTGCCCCGACGTGCACCGTGGAGATGGAGGATGACAAGGGACACCCGCGATGGGAAGTCGGATTTACCGTTTCAGATGGTACTTTCCAGCAAGTTTCCTTTGTCAACTCGATTGCCACCACCTCGGGAGGCACGCACGTCAACTACATTGGCGACCAGATGACAGCAGCGCTTCTCAAGGCGCTCAATAAGAAGCGCAAGGGCCACAGCCTGAAGCAGACCCATCTTCGAAACCACATCTTCGTCTTTGTCAACTGTCTCATCACCAACCCGTCCTTCAACTCGCAGACCAAGGAGCAGTTGACTACCAAGCCAAGCCAGTTTGGTAGTAAGTGCACCCTCAGCGAGAAGTTTCTCACCAAGATTGGCAAATCGGACGCCCTCGAGAACATCATGGACTTCGCCGAGAAGAAGGCCGACAAGATGATGGCCAAGAGCGATGGCAGCAAGCGATCCCGTGTCAGCAACGCCAAGCTCGTTGAGGCCAACTTGGCTGGTACGAGGCGCGGTCATGAGTGCACCCTGATCCTGACCGAAGGTGACTCTGCCAAGGGTCTGGCCGTGTCTGGACGCGCCATCCTGGACCCCGATCGCATCGGTGTCTTCCCTCTGCGAGGAAAGCTTCTCAACGTCCGCGATGCTTCGCTGGACCAGATCACAAAGAACCAGGAAATCCAAAACATCAAGCAATTCCTGGGTCTGAAGCACAAGCAGACATACACGGATACCAAGAGTCTGCGCTACGGTCATCTCATGGTCATGGCTGATCAGGATCACGATGGAAGTCACATCAAGGGTCTCCTCATCAACTTCCTCCAGGTGCAATTCCCCTCGCTTCTGCAGATCCCCGACTTCTTCCGGGAGTTCACCACGCCCATTGTCAAGGTGTGGCAGGGCTCGGACCCGAAGAAGCCTCAGAGGCTCAAGTCTTTCTTCACCCAGCCCGAGTACGAGGAGTGGAAGGAAGACCACTCAAACGAAATTACCCGATGGCACAGCAGGTACTACAAGGGTTTGGGAACCAGTACCAACGAGGACGCCCAGGTGTACTTTACACACCTTGACGACCACCTGAAGGAGTTTGATGTCATGAAGCCTGAGGAGGCTGACATGTTTGAACTGGCCTTCTCCAAGAAGAAGGCTGACGCTCGTAAAGAGTGGCTCGGAAACTTCATCCCCGGAACCTACCTGGACCACTCCACCAAGTCCATCACCTACAACGACTTTGTCAACAAGGAGCTGATCCTCTTCAGCATGGCTGACAACATGCGATCCATTCCTTCTGTTATTGACGGTCTCAAGCCTGGACAGCGCAAGGTCATTTACGCCTGCTTCAAGCGCAACCTGATCAAGGACAAGAAGGTGGTCGAGTTGGCTGGTTACATCTCCGAACACACAGCCTACCACCACGGTGAGCAGTCTCTTCAGCAGACAATCATTGGTCTGGCACAGAACTTTGTCGGCTCCAACAACGTCAACTGCCTCGAGCCCAGCGGTAACTTTGGTTCGCGTCTTGCCGGAGGCTCCGACGCTGCCAGTCCTCGTTACATCTTCACCCGCCTGTCCCCCTTTGCGCGTAAGATTTTCAGCCCCCTGGATGAGCCGAGTCTCACGTACCAGTACGAGGAAGGCAAGAGTATCGAACCCAATGTGTACGCGCCTGTCCTGCCAATGGTGCTCGTCAACGGTGCCGATGGTATCGGTACAGGTTGGAGCACAAACATACCCAACTATCACCCGATGGATATCATTACCAACTTGAAGCGTCGCATGGGTCGTCTCGAATCTTCCGAGACTACCGATGAGCTACCCTTTGAGACCATGATGCCATGGTTCCGCGGTTGGAAGGGTGCCCCTGAGGCGGCTGGCCCAGACCGGTACAAGTTTAACGGAATTGCCTACCAGAATGACCAGAACGCCAACGAGTTTGTCGTCACGGAGCTTCCCATCCGCATGTGGACCGATGACTTCAAGGCAAAGCTCGAGAAGGTCATCAGCGGCGCCGATGGTCCGTCCTGGATCAAGGATTACAAGGAGTTCAACGACCACAAGACTGTTCACTTTGAGATTCAGGTCGACGAGAAGCACACGCCCAAGATCCTCGAGGAGGGTGTTCTGGAGCGCTTCAAGCTCCAGAAGCAGGTGGCCACGTCTAACCTGGTCGCCTTTGACACCAACGGCCAGATTCGCAAGTACGAGAAGGTCGAGGATATTCTCGAAGAGTACTATGCTTACCGCCTCAACATGTACTCGGAGCGCAAGGTATGTCGTTGCTCTTGCTTGTTGCGCCCCTGGGACAAGAACGTGGATTGAGTGTTAACATTGTTTTGTCTCTAGAAATACTGGCTGGGTGTCTACCACGCCGAGTTCCGAAGGCTCACGAACCAGGCTCGTTTCGTCCAGGAAATCATTGACGGCGACCTGGTCGTTGGCAAGAAGAGGAAGGATGTCCTCGTCAAGGAGCTCCGCGAGCGCGATTACGAGGCTTTCCCCCGTGGTGTCAGTGGGGGCAAGAAGTCGACCGAGGAAGAGCTCAATGAGGAGGATGATGAAGATGATGGAGACAAGACTGGTGGCGCGCGTGACTACGACTACCTCCTTTCGGTAAGTTGCATCTCACAATGCTACATTTTCTCTCACCCGAACCAACAACAAGCTAACTCGGTTTATAGATGCCCATCTACTCTTTGACCCTCGAGCGCCTCGAGAAGCTCAGGCAGCAAATTGGTAACAAGAAGGCTGAGCACGAGGATCTGCTCGCTCTGTCAGAAAAGGACCTCTGGTGCCGCGACCTGGACGAGTTTGTCGAGGAGTGGGACAAGCAGATGCAGATTGATGCGGAGATTCAGACCAACATTCGCCGCATGGGTCGCCGGGCGTCCAAAAAGATAGGAGCGGGCCGTTCGCGCAAAGCCAAGGACGACGATGATTACGCCCCCGAGAAGAAGCCAAGGGCCAGAGCCAAGGCTGCCCCCAAGGCTGCTGCTTCCAAGGCGGCGGCTGCGAAGCCGGCAGCGGCCCCCGTCAAGACGGAGACCAAGAGTGCCCAGAGGTTTGCCGAGATGTTCGGCTCAGCTTCCAACGACGACCCCAAGCCCAAGGCTGAGCCGGCTGACGATGACCCCTTCTCAGACGATGACTTTGCCACTCTGGGTAGGGGCAAGTCTGCGTCACAATCGGTGGAGCCGGCGGCGCCGTCGCGCAACAAGCGGGCGGCCGCCTCCAAGGCCAAGACCCTGTTCGAAGTCGACACCGATAGCGACGAGGAAGACAAGGAGCAGGTGATGGACGACATTGACGACCTGGTCAAGGGCATCGACAAGCCGGCCTCGGGCGAGCCGAGCGGCAGGCTCAGCCTCCACGCCATGAGCCGACCCTCTGAGCCTGGCTCCGCCGGGCGGTCAAGGTCCAAGTCTAAGTCGTCCAAGCCGATAGACCTCGACACCGACAGCCATGACGAGACCAACTACGAGCTGCTGGCCAAGTCGTCCCCCCAGAGGGTCCCTACTACTAAGGGAGACGACCTGGGGGTCTTCTCGTCTGAGGAAGAGCCCCGCCCCGCCGTTTCTTCCAAGGCCAAGGGCAAGGCCGCAGCCCCAGCGGCACCCGTTAAGAAGGTTGTCGCTGCTCGGCCGCGCGTGACGGCTGCGCCAAAGGCTAAGGCTACCCCCGCGGTCAAGAAGTCGGTCCTGTCGCCTGCGGCAAAGGCGTACGCCACCAAGAAGGCTTCTGCTTCCAAGAAGTCGGCAGCGGATTTTGCCATCAGCGACGACGACGATGACGATGAGTTGGTGGAGAAGCCTGCTGAGCCGGACTCTCCGCCTCCCAGGGCGCCGACGCGCACTCGACCCGGACGTGCGGCGGCGGCGAGGAAGCCTGTCGTCGTTGACGAGGACTCTGATGAGGAGAGCGAGGATCCATTTGAGATGGACGAAGACGATGACTAGATGTCTAGTTTGGGATGATGGATCTGTTTGTGTCTGTGCTGTTGTTTCTATATCCTTATTCTTGTTTTTAAATGGCTTGTTGCACGCGAAAGCTTTTGAAATGATTATTGAACGGTCTATTATTATTATTACTATTACTTCAATCCGATTTTTCTCGGTACTCCTGCTCCCACCCTTATAAGACCCGTTGTGTACTTTAACTGTTATTAGTAGTACTTGGACATGATGTTTACAGTTGAGACGACTTTCCAGTGCTCATACCGGGTAACCAGATGTGACTTGTGATGGTGATGAAGAAATGTGGGGGAGGACCCTCGATATTTTACCCCGCCAAGCACAGATTTGGGATGACAATATCTTGATAGAATGCGATGAAGTTTGTTCGTTTAACAAGAACTCACGTATTTGTAATCATGGCTGTCGCGTTTAATCCAGAAGACATGAGTTGTGATTATTAGTAGTAGCGAAACAGCGGAAAAGGGAGAAGTGAAGTTGGTATGTTTGTAGTTGTCAGTGCTTACCTAGTATGTATCCATCCGCTTCTACGTAGCTGCAGCACAATTCTCCCTCCTCCATTATCCAAGCAACACACACCAAGACCAATCTCTGCAGACACAAACACACACAGCGAAATACGATTCATACAAGAAGCAATTGAGAAGCAAAATAATATCAGCGGACAGAAATCAACATGTCCAACTCAGACGAACCACAGTCCCTCCGGGCGCTATTCGAAGCAGCCGAATCTCAGCGCCAGGCCATCGAGACATCAACAGAGAGCAGCACGTCAGAGCCGTACGTCAGGCGGCTGGAGTCGACAGTGGCGCTGTACATCAAGATGCTAGATGCGATATCAGCGGCGTCGCTCTTCTCGCCCAACGAGGGCGTAGAGGACATATCGACGTCGGAGCTCCCCTTCCTCCTGACGTCGTTCTACCTGGCCGAGCTGGTGCAGCGACTGCCCTCGCCCTCGCCGCCGGAGCGCCTGCCCATCCTGCGCCGCTCCCGTCTAGCCTACGACTCGTTCCTCAACCTCGTCGACGCGTACGGCCTCGTGGCCGCCCCCTACGACAAGATGCTGGACCGGTACAGGGACGACGCCGACGCCTTCAGCGTGGTGCCCGCCGGGTCGGGCATGGCAGCGCGTCGCGACGGCAAGATCGCCTCCTTCAAGGCGGAGAAGGAGCTCAAGGGGAGACTCGAGGCTCTGCGCCGCAACCCGCGCTACCTCGAGACCGGCGACGAGGAGCTCGTCCGCCAGCTGCACCTTACAAACGTCACATTCCGCATCCACACTACCTTCGACGCCGTCGACTCCCTCAACCGCGAGCTGGAAATGCTCAAGAATATCCCCGCTGCGCCGCCCCCAGAGCACGGCCAGCAGGAGCAGGAGCTGTCCCAGGAGGACGCGGACCTGCTGCGTCTCGACCAGCCCCTCCGCCAGCGCATAGGGAACCCCGGCCCGCTGCTGTCCAAGCAGGGCAAGCCCCTCCAG
Organism: Geosmithia flava; assembly: GCA_900188565.1. Classification (NCBI taxonomy): domain Eukaryota; kingdom Fungi; phylum Ascomycota; class Sordariomycetes; order Hypocreales; family Bionectriaceae; genus Geosmithia; species Geosmithia flava. Next base: position 293,701 of record FYEV01001791.1, read on the forward strand.
CCGTTCACCCTGCTCGGTGCCAACTCGCGCGCTGAGATGGGCCGTGGCGTCTTCCGTCCTGGCCATAACCTCCCCACCATGTCGATTGACGAGTACCTCGACGAGGAGAAGAGGAGGGGTAATGTCCTCCAGGGAGGCGTGGAGCCGCGCACCGTCATTGACGAGGACGACATCGACGCTGCCGATCGGGAGATGTACAAGGCTAGGGATTGGGACGAGTTTAAAGATCACAATCCCAAGGGGGCGGGCAACACTATGAATATGGGATGATTCTTGTTTTTTGTTTATTCTTATTTGATTTATGTTCTTGGGACTGTTGATAAGCAACCAATATTGAGGGAGTTTGGTAGGAAAAAAAAAACACACAACAGAGAATGATTCACTCTCTTACATATGAAAAATAGACAAAGCGGTTAAGAATAAGAAAACACAGATTGATTCTCCCGGCAATATTAAATCTCCCGTCTCTGGAACGCCTCTGCACATATATATCTGTACATCACACTTTTTGTGTCCCCGACCCCTACTCCGTATATAAAAAGAGCCTGTAGTCCTCTCTTTCTTCCATTGATAAAAAACGCCAAGTTTAAATGCCCCCAAAGCGCAACGCCCAAATGTTTAAAAGATATTCCAAGAAAAAAAAAAAAGAAAAAGAAGAAAGAGAAGAAAATGAAAACACTAGTCACTGTCCTTGGATACACTCTCCTTGTCAGATCCATCATCATCCGTCCACTGCGACGACGCCGACGTAGCCTTGGCCTTCCCCTTGATATCCTTCGACTCCCTGATACTCTTCCGACTACTCGTCGGCCGAGCCGTCTCAGGGCCAGCCGGGGCCTTACGAGGCGTTGACTCCCCACCGCCTGCCTTGGCCTTCCGTGACGGCGGCGCTGGCTGCAACTTTGGTGGTGGTGGCGGCACTGCTGTTGCAGGACCGGCATAGTCGTCGGATGAGTTCCAGCGCGACGTGGGTCTCGAGGAGCGCTCCTTCATCTCGCGCATCTCGCGGATCATGTCGCCGAAGCTCTCTTCTAGGGTCTTCATGCGCGCCAGCACGAGCCTGCCCATCCTGTCGCGGTCGGCGGCGTCCACCCTGCCCGCCCCGCGTCTCTGGTTGTCCTTCATCATGGCCATGGCCATCTGCGTCTGGAAGCTGCCGGCCAGGGGACCGTTGTGGTCATCGTGGTCGTCGTGTACGCCACCCAGGCGCAGGCTCGTGTTGTCCGACAGCATACCTAGGTCTACCGACGAGACGGCCCGCCTGGCGCTCTTGGGCCGCTTCAGCGGCTCGATGCTGCGCAGGGCCGTGCGAGACACGCCCCCGCCGGCGACCTCGGGGATGGCCCGTGGAGCGACGGACATGGCGCCTGCGAGGCGGGCACCTGCTGCTGTGGCGGCCACGTTGTCTCCCGTGCGACGGGGCGAGGTGCGGCGTCCGGGGGTTTTGTCGCCGGGCCGTCGCGGTGAGGCACGTCGTCCGGGTGTCTTGTCGCCAGGCCGTCGGGGAGAGCTGCGGCGTCCGGGCGTCTTCTCACCTGACCCACGACCGCTGGGACGGCTTGCGCCGCCAGGTGGCGGGGGCCCGACGGCTTTTCCGGGCGATGGGGGCGACGAGCTCAGGTGGCTGCTGCGCTTGCTGTCCTGGCTCATATTCTTGGGGTTGTACAGGATTGTGTTGGTCGACAGAGTACGGTAGTGCATGCCCTGGCGTTTGGCGGGCACGGGCCGCGGAGTCGTGGGCACCGCCCGGCTTGCGTTGCTGGGCGAGGACGACATCTTGCTCACGCGCGTCGTCATGGGGGTCGTGAAGTAGTCTTCATCTTCCTCGTCATCGCTCTCATCCTCGTCTTCCTCGAGGAGTGCTGCAGCGGCTGCTGCACGTCGGTTCCTGCCCGCGTTGGTGGCGTTGTCGTCCTCGTCCTCCTCTTCGTCGTTGGTGACGAGCTCGTCGTCTCCGTCGGCATCTGTCTGGTCCGGAGCGATGCTCTCCTCGAGGTCCTTGAGCACTATGGCCCTCTTCTTGGGGGACGACAGCCCACCAACGTTGGACATGAGGTCGGCGGGGTCGCTGGCTGCTGACCGCACATCGGACACGTGCCGCAGGTTAGACGGCCGGTCCCACGCTACGCTCATCCTGCGCGGCCAGCCAGGAGGTCCGCGACTGTCCAGGGTTGGCCAGTTGCCGGGGGAGGCCCCATCCGACTCGTGCTGGTCCATCCAGTTGCGGATGGCCGTCTGCGCGTTTTGCCTCTCGTTGCGCCTCTGCGTCCGGAGCGTGGTAGGTTCCGGCATGCGCCTGAACACCTCCTCTAGCGCGCGGTCCTTGTGGAAGCCGGCGACGGACTCCTCGCCGCCGCGGATGTTGGGGCTGAACATGACACTGCGGTGGGCAGGGTCGGTAAAGCGCAGCGATCGCTCCCATCCGTGTCCCGGGTTTTCGACCAGATCCGTCGGCTCAAACATGTTAGGAGCGAGCCACAGTCTCTCGTAGGCGTAGATGCCGAAGAGTACTGGGAAATGGGTGATCTTGATAATGGTGCGGTTGAGAAGCACGAACTGGCTGAGGGGCATAAAGTATCGCAGCGGCATGAGGAGCCAGGCAAAGATGTTGCTAGGGGCAATGTAGGAGAAGAGGGCGTCATTCTTGACCATGGAAATCGTGTTGATGGCAAACAAGAACCTGTGAAAGGGGGGGGGGGCAGTCAGTACATTGTGTCTTTTTTTCTTCATCATCCTTACGGTGTCTCAGAGTAACTTACTGGTGCTCCTCGTTTGCGTTCAGTGCAATGGCCATGAACGAGTTTGTCAAGACGGTAATGAGAATGGTACTGTGCTTAAAGTCAGAAATGAAGAGGACACGACGGTGCAGCGATATAAAGGACACTTACACGACCAAGAAGTGACAAATGAAGAGGAAGAGAACCAAGAGTGCCCTTCCCAGCCAATTATATGTCGGCCACGCATCCCACGCCGCGGGGGTGAAGCCCATGAGCAGCTGAAAGATCTTGTAGGCAATGTCCGCCCCCCCAGTGGTGTTGTTGTTGGAGTAGGTGAAGAAGATGTAGAAGCCGCTGCACAGGATGAGCACGAGGGTGAAGACGGCGACGAGGTCGACGACCATGAGGCGGAAGGCGATGAGCAGCTGGGAGAAGTACTGGTAGTGGTCGAGGATGCTGAAGATGCGGGGCAGGAGGAGGATAGCGTTGGCGGCCAGGACGTCGTAGGCCATGTCGTTCCAGTGGTGGGGGTCGACCATGAAGACTCCGTAGACGCGCATGCAATAGTAGGCGATGAGCAGGACCAGGATGCCCAGGTCGAACAGGTTCCACACGCTCATGATGTACAGGGCGAAGCCCTGCTCGTTGAACCCCACGAGCTCGTCGAGCATGAAGCCCGCGCTCCAGAACCAGAAGGTCAGCTCCAGACCGGTGATCTGCGTCGACCGCTTGATCAGCACAGCCAGGAACAGCCCGATCAGTATGGCCAGCGACAGCGTCGACAGAAACGACCTGTACCGCGGCACGCGCAGACGCGACAGCTTGAACATGGACGCCTGCTTCGGGTCGTAGAGCATCACGGTGCGCCTCCCCGCGGGCACATTGGCCAGTCTCGAGGCGGACGAGTCCTTGCGCGACGCCGAGGTCGCGCCGAGAAGAGGCGTGCGGGAATCGGGCTTGTTGGCGCCACTACCGCTGCTGCCGCCGGGGTTCCCATTGGAACCAGATTCAATCCTGGCCGGTTTGCGGTGCAGGCTGTCGGCGGCAGAGTAGAATGTGATGGCGCCGTTCCAGATGGCCTCGAGCTGCTGGACGACGACGGGGTGGGCGAGGAAGTGCTTCGCCGAAGCGCGGATGGCCACCTCGAGGGTCGAAGAGCGGGATCCGGAGAGGGCAGCAGCAGCGGCAGCAGCCTTGGAGGCGGCGCTGCCACCACCGCCATTACTCGTATTGTTCGTGAGCGACGAGTTGCCCGCTGCGGCAGCAGCAGTGGCAGCAGCAGCCGTGGCTGCCGCCGTGACGCCGGGGAGCCCCTCGAGCGGGTAGAAGTCGTAGGCCAGGGCGTCGATGAGCTCGCGCAGGGAGTACTCCTTGAGCATCTTGAGGGCGAGCAGCTCGCACACCTTGGCGCGCGTGTTGCTGATGCCCGCATTGGCGGCGTACCGCTGCCCCTCCTTGCTGAACTGCAAGCAGTTGGCCAGCAGGGCGTACAGGGTGCCGCGCGAGAAGTGCTGGGTGCGGATCTGGCGCTGCATGGGCTTGACGAGGAATTGGGAGATCTGGGGGGATCGAAGCTGCTCCCATGTCAGGGTCGTCTCGGTTCGTGCGCATACTATGATTCGGATGGCGTGGGTGACGCGGTATATGGGGATGGAGTCTGCAAATGGCGCGACGACGACGCGGGTCAGTACATGATGTGCAATATTGTATCCGTCCATTGGGAGAGCAAGAGCATAATGTGTGTATTATTATCTTATATGTGCTGTGTATGTGTATAAGACTGACCTAGGTGGGATGTAGAGAAGAGTGGTAGAATGGGCAGTTTGCTGCGCCGGTCATGCTGATCTTGCTGACCGCGGCCCTGGTCATCATCGTCGTCGCCATCATCATCGTCGTTGTCGTCGTCTTCGTTGTCATCGTCGTCGTGGTCTTGGTCCTGTTCTTGGTTCCTCCCGCGAAACCTGGCAAACGGCCGTCCAAAACGGCGATTGGCCTCTTCGTCATCGTCATCGTCATCGTCGTCATTGTCGGCTTCGGTTGTGAAATCGGCCGTGGCGTGCCTCCTAGGGCTGTTGCCGTATAATTGATCGCGTAGCGCACGTCTGGGAGATTGCTGGGGGCGCATCAACGAGGAGAACATGATGGGCTAATACCGACGAACGATACCCTCTCTGCCTCTCTCTCTATCGACCACGGGATAGCGAACAGGGATTCACTCGACAGCGTCTTTCTCTGTCTCTCTCTCTCTTTCAGGGGGCCATGGATAACACAAAAAAAGAGAGTCAGTCTGATTGAATTTTGTGTGCCCTTCACAACCCGCGACCAAAAAGAACAATCAAATTGTTCCCCGTGTCGTGGGTCGGGGGGGTGTTGCGATGGAGACTAGAAGGGTGTGGGAAATACGCAGTAATAAATCCCTGTGGGCCTCTTTTCTTTTTTTGCCTGGGCTTCTCTTTGGCTGGGCCACCACCACCAGCACCGCGCACTAAACAAAGCTGCTAATAAGCTACTACGACGTAACTTTTCCTCGCTTCGGCAGTGGAACAGGGACCGGGGGGGTCGATCAGAAGAGGAGTTGAGGACGTCCGAATGACCACTTCTCTTCGCTGTTTCTGACTCTTTGACTCTTTTTTTCCCTCTTCTCCATGTCGGCCAAGACTGCAGATCCGTACGCCGTCATGGTCCTTTTTTCCCCCTCGATTTGACCATGAGCAACGGTCGTGGCCCGTGTCTCACTTCTCCACGGTTCGCTTGCTGTCCCTCCCTGGTTGCACGCACGAACTGGCTGAATTACTGTCAAGTGGTCAATAGCATGCTGCATTACTCGTGCGCAGTATTACTCGTACTCGTTGAACAAAGCACGACCTTTGAAACGTGACTCTGTTCCCCCACACATTCATTCTGTCCACGGCCTTGTGGCTGTTCTGCTTTCCGTCAATAATACTCATCCCTTGAGGGGCCTCGACTTTGAGGGCGTCGGCTAGTAGTACTCGTAGTCGGTTGGTCGAGAGTGGTGGCTCTTCACGACCAAACGACGATACCTAATACGGTCAAGTCGAAAAAGACGACACCCCGGTCATGTTCATATATATCATCTAATACTCGTAGTGCGATGGGGTAATACTACGCGCATGGTGATGATGATATCTGTGGGTGAAAAAGAGACCGCATGACACCTCTGGACGCTTGTGGCCTGCAGGTCGCACTTTTTGGTGTGGGACACAGCATGCCAGATCTCGACCATTTGCCAAGCGCCATTGGCTCCATGGCTCCGTGATCCGTGGACCGTGGATACTCGAGCCTGGTACGTCGTACGCCCAGACTTTAGAGCCTACTCGTACTCGTTGGAGTCTTTTGGAGAGTCTGTTGAACTTGGCCGTGGCTGGCTGCTGATTTCCGCCTTTCATTGGCACACCCATCCAAGTCCATTGGCAAGCTGCCAATACTCAAGAGTCAAGGATGGCTGCGAACTGTGCATGCAATGCGCCATGAGAGGACTAGGGAGCTCTAGCGCTGCATACACCAAAAGAGATCCTTGTCTTTGTCCAATGGGGTAGGGAGGCGGGGACGGACGGGCGTCTCTGTTCTGCAAGCGGCTCGTTGGAGAAGGCTTTCTGCTCCGGGCCATTACGTCGAAGAGGGTGTTGTCACTGTGTTTTTACTTGTTACGATGTAATAACTGGTGATACTCTTGTCGGTCGGCGGGTTTGCTTGCCAACTTGATTGTTTCCGATGCGGAAGAGTTGACATGCACACCATGACTCGTACAAATCTGGTTTGCTGCACGCCATCAGTCAGGACTCCGTCCATGTGCATCCTGTCTGCCAAGTTGGATCGGGGAATCGGGGGGGCGGTGGGTTTTGTCTCTTGTGCAAGTAATAGTAGCTTGTTGCTTGTCTACCGCGGTGGTTGTACCTTGTTTGCTTGTCCCCGAGTCCTATGAGAATGATGGTGAAACGGAACGTGCAAGTGATTTAATTGTGGAGATGAAAAGTCGGTGGAGCAAAAATGGGATGCCATGGCTGCGTGTGCGTGTGCATCAGCCAGAAGGAGGGGAGGATGGATGGATGGAGGCTGCATGTGCTGATGCGTCATGTCGTACGCACGTTACCGAGCATGTACTCCGTAGTGCGTTCGAGTACTCCGTACTCGTAGTCATATGAAGTGCTCCGTGGCAGTAGTAGTACTACTGTAGTAGTAATATCAGTGATGGAACTGTCATCCTGTGAGTATGAGGAGTTGATCCTACCTGTACTATTAGTATGCTGTGGCCATTTGTACATATGTATCACGACGTACCGCAACTCAGTGTGAGGTGAGAGAGAGAGGGAGAAACGGCAGATACTCGTACATGTACTGAGTGCCGTTTGTGGCGTCGGGTGGCTGGAGCTCATGGCAACAGCTCGCGCCACAAATTGCGGGACAAAACCATTAGACCATTGAAGGCTCCTGATGAATCTGATTGCCGACGGGCTAAAGGCTCTCAGGGATTCGGGGACTCAGGCTAAAAGGCAATCGATAAGGATCAAGACTCAAGGGACAGGCGAGAACCCCTGAACAAGGTGGGCGTTGTACTCGTACATACGGTAATAATACGAGTAGACTATAATAGTATGTAGATACGGGCATACGGAATATTCTGGAGGTTGGAGTTTATCTTCTCGTACGAGCATTGCTATTACTACTGTTATACTATGGAGCATTATGAGAATGGTACCAGGCAACACTGGAGACTTCTTTGTGTGATGGAGACTGTTGTTTATGCTTGACACGCATTCTCATGCACGTACGACATAGTACGGAGTATTACCCATACATGCATTCTATCGTTTATGATGGACTTTATGTCCATGTACTCGTAATTTACATTCGATGGCAAATGTTGTTACCAGGTCCAAAGTCTCCAGGGCGTCTATCAGTGGAGAATTCTACATGGAGATGGATTGATACTATTAGCTGTAGACTTGTAGTAGGTAGAGATTGAGTAAAGTGCCGTCTAAAAGAAAGAAAAGAGGCAAAGGAGGTTGAGCGCTAAGGTACTAGAACAGTGGCACACGGCCAACTGTGGGGATTGTCACATTCAGGGGAGCGAATAGGCTTTCCCACGGTAACAACGGCCCCCCTGGTGGCCCCTTGAAATTGAAAGATTGTCAATTGTACGAGTACCCGTACACGCCCCTCATGGTCTTCATGGGCCCCCCCAAAAAAGTCGCGTTGATCTTGTCCATTTCTCCATCGAGACTGGCTAATGGTAGGAATAATTACGGAGTAGTCAAATTCATTATTACTCTGTTGCTAGTAGTAAGGAGTAATAGTCTTGAGCGTAAATGAGCATAGTGTACCTGTGGTCAGTCATATGAGTGTACTCGTAGTAGTAGTAGGCAGGAGGAGAAGGAATCATTATTATTGCATTGGGGTATATCCTACTATCCCATCCCGCTCTACTACTCGTACTCGGACTACCTACTCCATCATCTCTCTCTTTCTGCTATTACTACTACCACTACTAACTAAGATTTCATCGCCCTTGCTTGGCATCGATTGCCCTTCAACTCTTTTTTTCCAGATCGCGTGTCCCAGGTACAGACTTCCAATAGTCCACCCATACATACCCGCGTTACGAGTATTGCTTCGTTAGCGTCTCCTCCATTCAACTTGTCAGACACGCCAAAAGATCCGGCTCGACCCCTACGTTTCAGATCCCCCTCTGCGTCCTTGAGAGGAGGAGAATCACCGTCGATCGACCACGACCACCGACCCAACCCTCATACATTTTGACCTTTTTTACTCGGTTGTCTCTACCATCGAACTTTAGCCCGTGTGGCACGGGCCATAATTGAACCCATTGACACCACCACATACCGCCCGCCACCTTCACACTCTCTCTACGGAGCATCACCCCCTTTGCCCATCGAAAACCCACAACCCGATTTGAGCACACACATACTACACACCAGACAAGGACGAGACGGTTCAAAGATCAAACTGGCCGAGTCATTGATTGAACGAGGGGGGGTTGCCCTCGGTACGATAACCTCGCATACAAACGACGACGTTTTCCCCCAGTTACCAATATAACCATTCCATTCCCGACAATGGCCATCGGTGAGGAACATCAGCAACAGCAGCAGTATCAAACGCGTGATGCTTCTTCGCCAGAACCCTCGGTAGCTGCCGCCGACACACCCAAAATGTCCGCCGTCTCGACAACAACGGCCGTGGTACCCGCCGCACCTTCTGCACCTGCTGGCTCCGAGACACCCAAGACAAACAACACCCACCACGATTCCATGGTGACTGTCAGGTTGTCCGAGCCACCAACCATGTCCATTGACGCCGTCCCCGGTAGCCCCATGTCGTACAACGAGCACCGTCCCACTGGTGTCACCACTACTATCGTCGAGGCTCCTGGGTCAGATACCACCGATGACAGCATCAGCAATCGTGATCATGAGGAGGAAGAGGAGGAAGAGCAGCAGCAGAAGAAGCAGCAGCTTGTCATAAACGAAGATGCTGCTTCCGCTGCCAAGACTCGAGCCTCAACCGCTTCAACCGTTGCACCCGACACGAACCGCACATTGCAAGATGAACTGGACGACGACGAGGACGACGAAGACGACAGCGAGGACGATGGGTTAGATGAAGATGATGATGATGACACAGAAGAAGTGAATTGGGAAAAGTTGGAACAGACGGAAGACGCGCAGACAAAGAACGACGACACGGACAATGTGGGTTTCTTTTACTCCTTTCCTCCTACCCCCTACCATCCTCAAGCAGATATGCTGGGCAACCAAGAAAATCCCCCCCCCGCCACCCACCCCTGATGTGAGACAAGACAATACGGAGGTATGCTAACCCACAATCCCATTATTACAGTCGACAACTCTTCTCCTTCAGAGACTGGAGCAGGAAAATGCAAAACTCGCACACAACCCCAAGACGGCCAAGGTAAAAGCCGCCGAGCAGCAAGCCGCCGCCGCCGCCGCCGCAGCAAGAGCAGCAAAGACAGCCTCAACATCGACCACGTCGACGGCTCCGAAGCCGCGAACCCCCTCCATGGCACAGCTACGACAGATGGTCCGCGGGCCGGCGCCTCCCAACCTGCGGTACTCGATGATCCCGCCGCCGCCCATGACCGACCTCGAGTTCTGGGGCGCCCTCGTCAAGGACTACCAGCAGACGGCCGCCCGCCTGCCCACCCTGCTGTCCAGGAAGATCCACAAGGGTATCCCGCCGCCCCTGCGAGGCGTCGTCTGGCAGAGCATGTCTGGCGCCCGCGACGGCGCCCTCGAGGAGCAGTACGACCGCCTCAGCGGGGAGTCTAGCCCCTACGAGCCGCTCATCGGCAAGGACCTCGGCCGCAGCTTTCCCGGCGTCGAGATGTTTCGTGACCCCGAGGGCGATGGCCAGCGCATGCTCGGTCGTGTCCTCAAGGCTTTCAGCCTCTACGACACAAAGATTGGATACTGCCAGGGTCTTGCCTTTCTCGTCGGCCCTCTGCTCATGCATATGCCTGACAAGCAGGCATTCTGCGTCCTTGTTCGGTAAGCTCACACTCATCACACTCACCTATTGATTCGTACCTTCTAACACACGTTCAGGTTGATGGAGCGTTACGACCTGCGTACGTGCTTCCTGCCCGACCTGTCTGGACTCCACGTCCGCATCTTCCAGTTCCGCGAGCTCCTCAAGAGCAACCTTCCCACGCTGTCGGCCCACTTTGACGAGCTGCAGGTCGACCCGGCCTACGTCTCGCAGTGGTTCCTCAGCTTCTTCGCCGTCACCTGTCCTCTGCCCATGCTCTTCCGCATCTACGACGTCATCTTTGCCGAGGGCGCCTCAGAGACGCTGATGCGTGTGGCCCTCTCGCTGATGAGGAAGAACGAGTCGCGTCTGCTGGCGTGTGCCGAGCTCGAGGATGTCCTGCAGCTGCTCCTGTCGCGCGGCCTCTGGGACTGCTACCACTACGACGCCGACGTCTTTGTCGAGGACTTTGTCAGCCTAACGAGCGAGGTCTCGAGGGAGAACCTGTCGCAGCTCGAGCGGGGCTACCGCGAGTCTCTGATCGCCGCTGCCAACACCACGCGTGCATCCGACATCTCGAGGGCAGCCACCCGCTTCCTGGGACGCATCTGGGCCTCGTCGACAGCGACAGCCAGGCAGCCGTCGACGCTGAGCCCCGGCCCCACGGCATCGCCGAAGCCCCACGGTCCGCTCCGCCGAAGCACATCGAAGCAGAGCCTGGCGTCGACACTCAACTCTGTCGAGGCCAGCTCAGCCAGCGTGGCCAGCTCGGTCTCGACAGACGCGTCGACCGTATCGAGGGACTCGTCTAACACCGAGGACGAATCGTCCAGCCGCGAGTCGACACCCGTCGGACCCAAGGGCGCGACGACCAACAACAGCAAGGCTATGGGCGACCGCTACCTCCACAGCCAGATTGAAGATCTGCTCACGGCCATGAGCGAGCTCCAGCGGAACCAAGCAGCGCTGGCGAACCAGCTCCAGCGGGAACGCGAGGAGCGTGAAGAAGACCACAAGGCTGTGCGGCCTCTCCTGGACGCCCTCAAGAAGAAGGCGAAGCCGAGCACACGTGCAAGCCGCATCGAGGAGGAGAATGAAGACGAAGACTCACAAGAGAAGCAAGATAAAGAGCAGGAGGAAGAGAAGGAAGAAGACATGTGGTCAGACATCCCCCCGTTGGTCAGCCAAGCAGAGGCGCGGTTCAAGCAGCAAGACGTCAAGGAGCGCCGGTCATCGATCCAACTACAGTCCAAGGTAGAGCTCCAGGAAGAGCTAGCCCAGGCCAAGGACCAGCTGGCCAACTCGATCTCCCTGTCGCAGGACTTCAACCGCAAAGTGCACGAGCTAGACTCGGAGGTGTCGAGCCTGAAGGAGCAGCTGCGCGAGAGCCAAGCGCACATGCGCAACATGAACCAGGACCGACAACGTCTAGAGAAGAAGATGCAGACGATGCGAGCGCAGACGGACTGCAGCACCCCGCACGAGCAAGGCTCCCCCTCCAGCATTTCAGGCGGTCTACGCGAGCTCAAGCTAGCGCGCAGCAAGTCGAGCCCCTCGCAGGCCGGGCCCAGCAACTTTGGCAAGAGGCTCTCGTCGCTACCCGCCCGTCGCGAATCAGCCATCTCGATGAACTCTGTCGGCGGCGGGCCCATGACACCAGTCAGCCTGATTGGGGGTGCCGGCGGCAGCGGTGCCCTCAGCGCCAGCAGCAGCGGAGAACTCATGGTGCCAGGCGTGGGAGACCACGAGGCCCTCCTCCTCGAGCTGGCGCAGTGCAAGACGGCTGAGGCGGTGGCCCGTCAGGAGGCGGACGAGTCGAGGCAGAAACTCGAGTCGCTGCGCAAGGCGTACGGTCTTGGACCGAGCGATACACCGCCGCCGAGCACGCCGTCTGAGTCTGGCGGTATGACGGCCATGGCACTGTTTGGCAGATTGACGGGTCAGACTCCTGCGCAGACTGCTACTCCTTCTCCACCTGCTTCTTCTGTTGGTGCGGCCACGGGGACGGGTGCAGCTGTGTCTGCTGGTGAGACTGGTGGTGGATTTTGGGGGTGGAGGAGGTAGTCAGGTCAGGTCTGGTCTTGGTCAGGTTCTGGTCTGGTCTGGTCTGCTTAGGTCAGGTCAGGTTTCTATATGGTCGCGTGACCCAAGTGTAAAAGAGATGGATATATATATTTGGAAGGAAGACAATTTAGAATGGTTGTATATACCCGGTAAATTCTTGGATGGTTATTTTTTTTTATTCTTTAAAGAGGTTTTTAGTTTATTTTTCCCATGGCATTTTTTTCATATTAGAAGTTTTAGTATTTGGGCGTCTTTTTGTTTTTTTCTTCTTTTTCTTGGAGGAAGGTAGATGGTAGATGGTATATTAGGTAGATGATTGCTCGGTCATGTAGTAATACTATACTTGGTCGAGGACTTTTGCGTCTCTTGTGTGACTGATCTGTTGATGTTGAACAGAAGAGTTGAGCTGAGAAAGAGGCTGTGCTTTGGATTTTAGCCGACTTGTATGCAGTAGAAGCAAGATGGTGATGTGTTGACTTGGGGTGGTGATGATGCCCGTGTGCAATGATGACCAATATCACATGTCAGCGCTGGAACTGGAGGTCAGTTGGTTGTCGTCATTGCCCACTAGCATTAGTCTATTACCAGTACACTTGTAGGTGTAGCGTAGCGTACGTAGCGTACGGGCAGGGCCACATGGCGTTTTTACGCCGCACGAGCGCACGAGTAGGGCACGCGACAGTTTTTTTCTTCTTCTTTTCTTTTGATTGCGAGTAGTGGCAGAGTAGCTGGTAGTAGTAGTCGTTCTTGTATTATGCCAATACCGGTATACTTCTTCTGATGAATTACGGCTTATATACGGAGTAGAGTATAACATTGTATGTAGGCTGTCATATCACCTGGCATGACGTCTGGAACAGGGATCAGGGCTTATTGGAGTCGTGTGTGTCGCTGTAGCCTGTGGTCAAGTCAGGACGGGTCAGGACGGGTCAGGTCAGAGAGCAGTCAGTCACAGGCTTTCATTCTCATGAACAGCATGAGCCGCCACCTGAGTAAATAGATGGATGGCACTGAGAAAGAGAGAGAAAAAGGAAATCAAGATTCCAGTTCTTCTAGGTGCTGGTGGCGACGTGACTCTGTCTAGTGTTGATAGAGAGCCCTTGGTAGTGTTGCAGCAAGCTCTACCTACGCTCAGCTGCTGCCCCTCTGCACTCTAGGGATGTGGGCAGCTCTCTAGGTGGGCAGCTCTCTACAGGTAAGTACATAGCTCGCACTGATCAGATGTCCCGGGGCCCCGAGGGGAATAACGATGGAGGCATCATCTCAACATGCATTGCATGCTGTATGCTGTATGCTCTTAATACTAGGAGTCAGCATACAGACAGTACAGGCAATACAAACAATACAAACAATACGGAGTACAGGTAGTATAATGAACCATGCATCCATTCATTCATACTCACACCTGTATACGGAGTAGTCAGTGAAGGAAAAGGCCCGCTTCTAAGATTCTAGGGGTTTGGCATAGTAGCAGCATCCATTTAGGTCCCCGTCCGTAGTGTACAGTATTATTTAGTGTGTATCAGCAGCAGCACCACCACCAGAATAATGCACACAAACTCCAGATTCCATCCCCCCCCCCTCCTTTTTTTTTCTCTTCCCT
>FYEV01001791.1:307773-329479 GCA_900188565.1 Geosmithia flava
CCCCTCTCTCCCGCATTTTCTCAAGTGGACACCTTTTTCTGTTTGTTCCCTTATCGGGGCTCTGGCCTGCAACACCTTCTCTCTTCCCACACTCCAAAAGCACACCACACACACTTCCCCCATCGTCGTCCGGCCTACAAACAAAAAAGGTATCCACTAGATAAAGAAATCTTGGGACATCTCTTTCTTGCATCTCTCCCTCTCCATCTCTCTCCATCTGCTTCCTGATCTTCTTATGTTTGACCTTGTCTGATAATAATAAACAACAGATCCAACTAGTCGTACCCCTGCTCGAGTCCCTCCCCTCCGCATCGCAAACCCGACGATACACACGCACACGCACAAAGCGACCAAAATAACAAAAAAAGGAACACATATTTCCAACCTGTTTGCTTCCATCTTTCGCCATGTCTGAACCCGCTCCTTCGGTCTTTGCGACCACCAAGGCTAGTATGGTATGCAAGAAATCACAACCCCTCAAAAAATACAAACCACACCCCCCCGGCCAACCCTGCTGGATCCGCTTCTAGAGAACCCCGCTGACGTTTTTCTTTGCCAATATAGTTGATGCCCTGGTCCCGATACGACCTCTTCCATCCGACTTTGACTCTTATATACTGACATGCTCTCTTTCTTCCTCGTCTAGATGCCTCGGCTGCCTATGACTCTGTCACCAACGGTACGTTCTCTTGGACGTCGCTGCGCCTGTCTTCCATCATACCACATGGCACAGACCCTTCTCTCCACGACTATACCAATATACTGACTATGACCCGTCCATAGGCCCCGTCGCGCAAACTGTCCGCAACCACACCTCCAAGGCCTCGTCTGAGTTCTCTACCCTCGCTGCCTCGCGCAGGACTCCCGAGAACCCTGCTGCCACCGGACAGCCTCTGACCCACTACCACTCCTTCTTCTACGAGCTCCTCTCTTGGAAGAACCCTCGTATGTCGTCACCACTCATACCCTCTACACTTCCCCCTTTGACCGGCGAGGACCTGATCTTTGAGCTCCTCTGAGCTCCTCCGAACGGCTCCGGACCTTCCTCACCAGACTGCTAACTGCCTCCTTCTCTCCAGGTGCTTCGGCCGTCTCCTTCGTCTCCATCATCACATTCATCCTCGCCGCCCGTTACCTCGATGCCACCCGCTGGATCCTGCGCCTCACCTGGATGGCCCTCGGTGTCACCGTGAGTGCCGAGCTCGCCGGAAAGCTCGTCCTCAGCAACGGACTCGCCTCCCAGCTCCGCCCCCGCAAGTACACCACCGTCTCCCGCGAGACCATTGACGCCCTCGTCGGCGACCTCCACGAGCTCATTAACTTTGTCGTCATCGAGGCCCAGCGCATCCTCTACGTTGAGAACGTCTCCGTGTCCGTTGTTGTGAGTATTCCAGGAGCCCCATCCCCAAACCACCAGGCCGCCATGCCCTACCGCCACCTCGCGGAAAAGGCACCCCTTTGCTGGCCTGCGCCGGGGAATCCCTCTACTACCTCTTAGCACCAGACGACTGACACTTGCTCTACAGGCCGCTATCTCCGCCTTCATCGGATACCACCTCACAAAGCTTGTCCCCTACTGGGGCCTTGCCCTGATCGGCACCATCCTCGCTTTCACCGCTCCCCTCATCTACGTCACCAACCAGGAGGTTATCGACCAGCAGCTCCAGAACGCCTCGGACATTGTCGGTGCCCAGACCGCCCAGGCCCGCTCCATCGCCCAGAAGCACGCCGGCAACGTCACCGCCCTCGGCAAGCAGTACGCCGGCGACTACACCTCCAAGGTCCAGGAGATGATCCGCAGCCGCACCGGCGGTGCCGCCAAGTCCCCTGCTGCCTCTGCCCCTATCCCCGTCTCTACCGAGGCCCCCGCGCCCTCGTTCCCTACTGCTCCCACCGAGGAGCCCGAGAAGGTTGACCTGCAGGCCCCCGACGTCCCTACTGAGGAGCCCGTCGCCGAGGCCAAGCCGGAGGAGCCTCTCATCTAAGATGAACTCGACACTTTCTCTCTCCACAACGAGAAGAGAACCCTCTCCGCAACGAAGAATCCTGTCAAGGCGACATGAAAAGGCCCACGTCTGTTTATGAAGTATTGAAGTGTTGGCATCAAGGAAAAAACGGCATGACAGGGGCTGGTCGATACACGTCCAAGCTTTTGGCAATCACGTACATGAACGGGTCACCCCAAGGCAACCAGCAGACCCGACAAGATATAGTACAACTTTTTGCCCGTCAATATGGAGGATGAGGTGTAATGGGAGATATGTACCAAGGACGTGAAGGATGGGCGAGAGAAGGAGAAGACGGAACTCGCCCTTCTTTAACCGTAACGACTTGAAACGCACCAGAAGGGAAACAAGAAAACAATGACGTACGAATGGATGCCCGTCTTGAGCGTGCATTTCTTTTGCTCTTTTCTTTTTCTTTCTTTTTCTTTTTCACCCCCCGACTCCCCCCTTTTTTTATAGTATCACTTTCTGTTTTCTTTTGTTTCATGCTAGTATGCATTCTTCCCCCCGTTTCTTTCCAATGCTTTGGTGGGCAACTTGATTTCCGTTCCGAGGCAAGAGGTCCTTTTGGGTGCCTCATTGCTGATTGTTTATGCTCTTTGCTTCTTCTTCACAAAGCCGTTTGGTGTTTTATTGTTTTTTTCTCTCGTCTTAAGACGGACTTCCTTAGTTGGAATTAGTTAGTAATTGCTACCACTTATCTTTGCAGGTGTTTGTTTTGTCAGTATTGATCACTGATAAAACATTGTTGTATGATGGATACATAAGTGTATAATCCTTACTGACACCCACTGAGATACGATGGATACTGTATTACGGTTACAGGCAGAGACAATATGTATGATATAATTTCATTGCTTTTATAACTATGACCTTTCTATACAAGAGGTGTATATATGACGAACAAGACGGAAATGATGGGATGTAAAGAACAAGAAGAGAATGATGAACAAGGAACAGGGAAAGAATGACATAGAGGAGTAAAGAAAGGAGAAAGAAAGAGTATATAGGTTAACGCCTCTTCCTTGAACCACCGCCATCCTCAGCGGCAGCCCTCTTCCTGCCATTCTTGCTCCAAAACTCCTTGGACTCCCTCTTCTCCCTGGCCTGCTTCTTCTCGAGGTTATCAGCCATCTTCTTCTGGAAGGCGGCGTGATTCTCAGCCTTCTTTGCGCGACGCTTGGCGGCGGCGTCATTGCGCACGGTGAGGAGCTGCTGCATGAAGGCGCGGGCCTTCTTCTCCTCCGCGCCGGCTGGGCCGGCCGTGGCCACGACGGCGCGCTTCTGCATGTACGTCTGCTTGCGCTGGGGCTTGGTCTCGACGATCTGCGACTTGTAAGGGAGGGAGGCGGCCAGGGCGCGCGGGACGCGCAGCGAGTTGAAGTGGCGCGTCTCGCGCTCGACGGGGCGGTACTGGCTGTTGCGAGGCTGAGGGGTCTCAATCTCCTCGTCGCGGCGGACCTGGCCGGTCAGACGCATGGCGCGCCAGCCAGTCAGGTTGTTGACCGGGTTGTAGAACCGGTGCGGCTTGACGGGGTACCACGCGCGCAGGAAGACGATGTCGCTCACCAGGATCTTGTCCTCGAAGGTGGCGCGGAAGTGGCCGTCTGGCTTGGACATGGCGCGCTTGATCTGGCCGCGGATGCCCGACACCGTCTTGATGGCCGCGCCCTCGAACTTGGCAATCTCCAGGGACGACGAGAACATGTCCTTGATGAAGGCTGTGTTCTTGAAGATCTTGTAGGGGGATCCGGTGAGCTTGAGCTTCTTGACGATCTCGGTCGACTCGTCGACGCTCATGACGCTTCCCGTCGCGGCGATGCGGAACCCGGTCGTGGTGGGCGCCGAGGTCGACGACGAAGACGACATGGTGTTGAAGCACGCGAAGCCCGTGTTGGGCGCGATCAGTGGCCCGTAGAAGGTTCCGAAGCAGTGCATGTGCTCGGGAGTGTACTTGAGCATGCGGCTGCGCGTGCGCGAGTCCGTCAGGCTGTAGATGGGCATCGACTGGAAGCGTCGCCACCCCAGCGAGAAGATGAGCGGGTCGTTGGTCTTCAGGATCCGCTTGTGCCACCTGTGTCGCTTGATGCGCACCTGGAGGTACCCGAAGCGGTCCTCTGTGGGGGTGAGCCCGCCGACCACGATGGGCGTGTGCGCGTCGAAGCGCTCCGTGAACTCGGCGGGGACGCCCTCCAGCACGATCTTGGCGTACTTGCCTGCCCGGTAGCCCTCGACCGCCTCGCGCTGCCGCTCGTCCAGCTCCGAGAACTCCTCCTTGTTGATGTCCTGCTGCTTCTGGAGCATCGCCTTCTGCGCGTCGTACCAGTCGTCCTCGCCGAACTCGTGGATGTCGCCGCCCTCGCGTCGCGCGTTGGCCTTGTCGTTCAGGAATCCGTCGCGGTCTTCCTCCTCGAACCGCTGTTTCAGCTCTTCCTTGCGCTGGGCGTTCTTCTCGCGCTCCTGGGCAATCTCCTCGGCTGATTGAGGCTGCTGCTCTGGCGGAGGTGCTGATGCTGATGCTGCCTTCTGACCGCCGTTGTCGCCCTCGGCTTCGAGATCCTCAAAGACACCGTCGCCCTCGTCGTCCTCGTCACCGTCCTCGTCGAATCCGTCGAATTCTTCACCATCATCGTTGTCGTCGTCGTCGCCGTCGCCGTCCTCGCCGCCGCCTCGCGATAGACTGGATGCGAACCTCTTTCGTAGAGCTGCAATCTTGTCCTCCTCGGCCCACTTGGCTGCTAGGTCCTCGTAGTCGTACTGGGGTATCGCTCGGTCCTCGACGAGGTCCTCGGCCTCTTGTTTGGACTTCTGGAAGAAGTCGTCGTCGTCGTCCTTGGTAATGTCCTCCTCTTCCTCGTCGTCGTCTCCGCCCTTCCATCGCTTCAGTGCCTCTTCCGCTGTCATGGACTCGTCGTACATGTACCGGGCGAGGTCACCCGTGTGGTATGAACGCCTCTTTCCGTACAGCTTGAGGGCTTTGGCTTCCAGGTCGTCCTTCCACCTGAGGGCAGCACCGTCTTCGTCGTCATCATCTTCATCGTCATCCTCGTCGTCGTCGTCGTCGCCGTAGTCATCTCCTGATAATGAGCCGAGGTCAGAGTCGCTGTCGGCAAAGGCAATATCGCCATCCTTGGCGGACTCCTTGTCGGCGCCTTTGCGGAACATGCTGCCCAGCTTCTCCTCGTTGAACTCGTCGTCATCGGGGTCCTCCTCGTCGCCGTTCTCACTGCCGCTCTCCAGATCGTCCTCATCATCGCCTGCGTCGTCATCGCCATCTCGCTCGGCCACACGAGCTACACGCTGTGATGTACGGCCCTTGTCGGCCTTTTCTTGGGGAACGTCCTTAATCTGCTCGCCACCCTCGAAAAGCTGAACACCGTTCTCAGCCTGACCGAGAAGTCTGCGCTCAGCCTGGAGACCGACAATCATCTCCTCACCCTCTCCACGCTCGACGTCCTCTTCGTCCTTGTTGAAGGAAAAGCCCTTCTCCTTGGTGATCCAGATGGCATCGCCGTCAATCTTGAGACCGCTTCGGTCCGACATGGGAGCGTGGAGCTTCTTCTCCTTCTCGTCGAGCCTCCGGCGACCTGTCTTTCCGGTGATCTTGGCCATGGCCTGCTCCATGGCGGGCGTGGGACAAGGGTCGGGCAAAACCTCCATGTTGGCGACGGTGAAGTCTCCCAGACCGGGGACGTGGACCCTCTGGCTCTGGGAGAAGTTTGTGCCGCGCAGGTAGCCGGACAGGACGATGGAGCGGTCACACTTGGGGTCCTCCTCGATCTTGGTGGGGTGGGTGATGTCGCGGAAGCTGTCGACGACGGCGTAGGGATGGGAGTTGCGCCAGATGAGGGGGCGCGGGTTCTTCATGACGGAGAGGAAACGCGAGAGGTTGTGGACCTCGCGGTCCGGGTAGCGGCCGTTCATGACACCGGACAGGTAGAAGAGGTGGGCGCCCTGGTAGAGCTCGCTCCACAGACGGCGCTTGAGGCGCTTCTTGGCGTCCTTGAGGGCCTGGGGCTTGCGGAACAGGTCGAGGTGGGTGAGGACGCCAAAGACGTTTCCGGGCATGCCCGTGGCCGAGAGGACGTTGAGGAACTCCATCGTCTCCATCTCGAAGCCGTAGTTGCCGTCAATCATGAGCAGGACAATGTCGGCGACCTTGGCGATGTCGACCATGGCCTCGAGCTCGTTGGGGCACTCGAGGAAGGTCAGGCGCTGCTTCTTGGACGTGACGACGGTTATGGGTCCCTGGGGGTCCGAGATGGTCTCCTTGGAGTATCGGCGGATCAGGGACTTGAGGAGCGTCGTCTTGCCCACGCCGGGCGGGCCGACGATGGCGACGAGACGTGGCGGAGGCTCATCGGGCAGTCGGTCGACGAGGGGCACATGGAGGCGTTTCTCTTTGATCTGATATGGGCGAATTGGAGGTTAGTTATTTTGGACCACCACAACTACCAGACTCCTGCTTCCATGAATATCAACTCACATCTTGCGATCGTGCTGCACTGCGCTGAAGCTTGCCGGGGTTGGCAAAGGCAAAGGCCTTGGGATTGCGTTCTGGGGATCAAAAAGGTCAGCGGGCGCTGTTGCTATCTCGTAAGTGCCTGGGAAGCAGGAAAGAAAAAGCACTCACCTCCACTCGGCTGCTGCTTCTTCTCCTTGGACTTGCGATGGGGCTTGTGCGCCTGTTGCTCCATCTTGGGCGAGGGGTTTGTGTCTGGGCACAAGTTCGTGTATTTGGCCACACAAAGTTGGATGCGACACGATGTAAAAGTTGGTAGCGGCAGCAAAGGAAAAAAAAAAGATCAAAATTTCGATGGATCTTTCTTATCGATAAGTTGCTGGCAGTGGGGGTCGATTGGCACGCTGTTGCGCCACATGCACTAGCCACATTTGAATTGAACAAGTCACATTAAGATGGGAGGGGAGAGCAGGAGAGCAGGAGGGAAACCGTAGTTACTATTACTATCTAGTAGTATCAAAAGGGATGGCGAAGCAACACATTTTTTAAAAAAAAAGCGCTGGAAGAGCAAAAAGAAATACCAAAGAGAAACACATCTCAGGACGTCAAAAAAGCAAAAAGAAATGGTCAGTATGAGGGTCGAACTCATGACCTTCGCATTATTAGTACGACGCTCTAACCAACTGAGCTAACCGACCAATTGATGAAAGAGAGACGAGGATATGCCACTCATGTGTCTCCCCCTCCTTCCCTCCTCTCCCTCTCCGTCTACTCTCAGGTTCTCCATCACTACTCGTGCATGTAGATGGATGATGGCGGGATGCAATCGCACAGCCCGCCGACTTGGCCTGGATTCATTTCCGGATGATGTTCATTTTCCACTTCTTCCCAATGATTACATCATAAACCAATCATTCGTCTGTTGCCTTGAATTGTACTCGTACTCATACTACTTACTCCGTACAAACTAGCGGGATGGAAAGTGTCTACCTCGACGCCATTGCTGCATCTGAGTCACATGTAATAGGCTATAGCGCATTCAATCCACACACACACACACACACACACACACACCCGTTGAGGCTTGTTAGACGCATAACACTGCCCCCCTCTCTGCAAGTAGAAGAGGAATGGACGAGGGGGGGGGAAAGATGTCAACCTGCATAGAAGAGTCACCGGGGTAATCGAGGGCCCAATGCAGTTGGTCATGCAGTTACTAGTAGATGCTTCCGCCTTTTCAAGTTGATACAAACAACAACGCAAGGCTGGCCGTCATTGAGCGCCCGTCGCACCGCCTTTGCGTTGTCATTGCTGTGGTAGCTCTACACCTTGTTATCAAGCCGCTTCTGATATTTGACTGTTAGTCTCTCCGGGTACCGTACGCTGACCGCATCTCGGGTATTGTAGCCGGGGAGGAGGGGGGTCAAATTGCACCCCTTACTACCTGTAAGTCTCGACTGGTTTATGATGACGAATGTGAAAGCGCGTATGGCAAGTATTGGCAGATTGATAGGAAGCTAATCATCTTCCTCCTGGCCAATTCAATTGGGGTCAATTGCTATCATCAAATGCTGGACAGGGCAATTGCAATGGCACGTATACAGCTTGAGTTTCTTGATGCTCTATGAGACCAACATGTCCTTTGGCAATCTCCTTAATAGCATGTTAACATGAGATACTCGTAGGTGGTAGTATTCGGATCTCAACTTTCATCCCCCTAGTGCTGATGTTGACACAGGTATGGTAGAAGAGGAAATCCCAATTGCAACGCTCCATATGCACGTTGGCGGAGAGAAGATGCGGGTGACCCACGCAGCCACCCGATGAGTCAATGGCTCCATGGAATGGTTGTCTACCTACACCATTACAAACGTTGTAGTCTTCGAGTATTACGCACCACAGCAGGCTGCAAAGTAAGCCCTTTCGTGTCATTCATATCCCCCCATGGTTGCATTCCCTAGTACCCATGTCATCATGACTCACGTCGTTTGTTAGTGGCTCCCTGCACTGGCCAGATGGATCTGAATGGGAGCCAGGCACCAGTGGGGCATCGCCCATATCCGGGTCTAGAGAGATGGAAGAAGAAAAAGAGAAAACATAGTAAGAACTACTAAGAAAAGTCTTCTTGTATTACTAGTTATTAGCTGCCGAAACAGTATATATAGATGTCATGTATTCCTCAGGATAGAAAAGTTAGAAGCACACACACTCGCACACAAGTTCCAAAGCAATCACATACATACACCTGCACTTATACATAACTGCTCCTATACAAGCATCACCAATAACCTCACATACATACACAACCCTTCTATAAACACCAACATCATGTCTTCCGCCGGTCTCAACGCAATGGGCATATCAAACACTCCCTACGGTCTCGCTGACCGCCAAACCTCAACCTACATCATCGACGGCATCCTCCACAACTCCCGTCAGCAAGCCGAGGCCAGAGCCCGCGCAGCCTCCCAAAAGGCCGCCGACATCGAGACCTCATCCATAAGCACTTCATGGACGGATAGCACCAGCAACAGCACTGCTGCCGACATGAGTAAAGACAAGAAGAAGAAGTCTAGCTTCTTCTCCAGGAGGCACTAAGCTCGTGTCTCCCCATCTCTCATCATCACCATCATGGTTGAGTTGTAAAACTTACCTTACAACAAACCGTCGAGAGACAACTGTCATCATGTATTAACGATCTTTTGTCATGAACTATATACTGGGTATACGCATCTTTGAGCAACGGCGCTATTAAAAAAACGGAGTAGAGGGTTTCTACTCCGTTTTGGGAAAATCTGCTTTTATGATAACATAATGGGACACCCTTCCCGGTCCTAAGGGGGGGAGGACCCGAGGAAGGGTGAAGGGGGAGGAGGACTGACGCATCGTTTTCGTTTTCGTGGAATTATATATGAAATGGGGTTGAGTTTTGAAAAAAGGGGTATCGTTTTGTTTTTCTTCTTTTATTGTTTTGAATGCTTCCTTTCTTGTTTTGTTCAAGCCATCCCCCCCCTGGCTATAAAAATCATTTGTTTTTAAAAAAGAGAAAAGTACAAAAAAAGAAAAAAGAAGTCTGTTCTCCTCCTCTTAAAAACTGTCATCGAGAAGCTTCTCATTCATCTTGACCATAGTGGGACTATACTCGCTCGATTCAGGATCAGCACCCGCATCGATCAGTATATCATCAACAATCTTCCTACTAGCTTCGCGTGCTGTTTCCCCCAAGCAGTTAGCATGATTACCTGGTATTATACCAAGAGGGCAAGGACAGAACATACCAGGCGTCTGCATCAGCTTCGAGGGCGGCAGAGCAAACTGTATAGTCTTTGGCGGACTCATACCAGCATACAAATCGACATCGTCATCATCCACCTCCTCACCAATATCCCAATCGATATCAGCATCACCGCCTGCTTCCTTTCCAGGAGCAGCAGCAGAAGGACCACCTGTCGATGACCCAGCAAACACATCACGCGTCTTTCTAGCCGTCCCAGGAGTCTGAACACTCACCCCCGGCGTCCTGGGACCCTGTTGCTGAGCCTGCTGAGTCTGTTGCTGTAGTCTCTGTCTTGCCGTACTCTTATACGGAGACATGAAGGCCTCACTGCGGAGTTTGGGTGCGGCAATCTCAGGCGAAGACATGGGCGAGGAGTCAATATGCCGTCTCCACGACGCCGTAGCCTCGGGCGTCTTGTTGCTGGCGCTAGCGGCAGGAGCAACCTGCTTGCCCTTGAGGGGCGATCGCGTAGACGACTTGTGAGGCGTAGCCTGGATACGGTAGTTCTTGTCCAGGACGCGGTGCAGGAGGGGATCTTTACCGCTCCGGTGCACAGACTGGTCTAGCGTGGCCGTGTTCCCTGCTCCGCCGACGCGAGGCGTCATCGACATATCGGGTAGCTGAGCGGTGCGCTGGGCCATGAGGATAGTAGAGTCTTCTTCTTCATCGTCCTGCAGGACCGTCGTTTCGTCCTTGTCCTCGTCGCGCATCTCCTTCTTCATCGTCTCGTAGGGGGAGTCGAGGTCTGCAGCCGTCGCTGTGGCCGTACGTGTCGGGTGCCGCGGCGTGCTACCTGCTATGTCGGCCTCGTCTAGCATCGACTCGTCGTCATGGTGTGCGCCGGACTGGTCTGCCCTGTCGGAGCGAGCCCCCGGTGTTCGTTGCACGCCTGTCTCGTTGTCTTCTTCTTCGTCGTTGTTGTCGTCGTCGGCGTCGTCGCGCATCGCGGTGCTCTCCTCCCCGGCTCCTACTGTTGTCTCGTTCTCATTGTTGCCTTCTTCGTATCCTGAGAGGGACACGTTGGCTGACGCTTCGAAGAATTGCTTCCAGAACTGTGTACCGTCATATCGTAAGCTTTGTTTCTTCGTACCCTTCCTTGCTTCTTCGCTCCCCCTTTTCTTCCATTTTTTCTTGCATCTTTTGACAGCCCGTCCCTTCTCTGTATTCTGACCGACATACCTTGGACGCTTCCCAGATAGCCCGGGAGTGCTCCCCATATTGCTCAACGACAGGCAGGATACTCGACGTCACGATGCGGTGTGACTTGCTGAAATTGTGATCAATCTCTGGAAAACCAAAGCCCGTTAGCCAGGTCACACTACAACCAGGAAAAAAAGAGGGGGCGGATCATACCTTGTAGCGTAAGAGTAATAGACTGCTCAAGTCTCTCCAGCTCTTCTGTGAGCGTCAAATTGCGCGCGGCAACACTCGGTCTCGCCATGATTGTCGTTGTTTGTTTAAAGGTTGATGGTGACGCGTGGGGACGCGATGAGGGGCAGAATCCATTTATTTTTAGTCGTGTGGGGATGTATGGTACTGGTATGTACATGGCACCCAGCTACAGTCTACACCACACCCAAGTGTCATAGAACGTACATGTACTGTAGATCATCAATCTTCGACGCAGCAAATCTATAATTTTTCATTTCATTTCATTCATAATATCCCGTTTAATCTATTTACTAGATGCATCCTCTAATGATGCTTGGTGTAATACCCATTGGTGTCAATCTTCACCAACAGCTGCGCAATGACACTCTCGTCGCCCATGCCACTGCCCTTATTACCACCCACTCCACTGCTCTTCTCCATGAGTCCTCGGCAAACAGTAATGAAGACTTGGACCTTCTTCTTGAACCTCAAGTATATCTGAGTGGGATCCATGTCCTTCTCCTCTTCCGCGGTGGCCTTGCCAACCCTCTGTAGCCGTGTGACCCTAGCAAAGTCGAGAATGGTGGAAAAGACGTCCTCGAGGAGCGCCAGGACGGGTTGCTGGCGCTTCCTCAGGAACAAAGTCGACATGATCGCCTGTAGGGTATCAGAGTGAAGTTGGCGCAGAGTCTCAGGGCTCGAGGGGTTTTCGGCGACCCGCACGTCCAGCGAGGCCTCGATATCGTCTAGCTTCTTTTCGAACGCGTTCCAGGGGAGAGCAATGCCGACATCTAAGAAGTATGACGCAACATTCGTCACAAAGTGTCGGGCCTCTCGGACAAATCGGTACGACGACAGACCATCCTCGTCGTCGTCTCGGCGCACCACATCCCCCCACAGATGATTGACCACATAGACCATGCGCAGGATCCGCAGGAGCAGCTTGAAGATGCGATCATGCTGCATCAGGATCATGGGCGGCAGCACAGACGCCAACTCTGGCGGTGTCTTGTAGCTAAGACGCAAGAAGTCCAGGGCCTGTAGTGACGTAGCATTCATACACTGGTCAATCTCCTCCTCCGACATGTCGCGCACGGCGAAACTCAGATCACCAGGAAGATCTGTCGAGTCTCTGGACTGGAATCTGGCAGAGGAGGCTGATGTACTGGGTCGTGTCTGCGCAGCCTCGTAGCTCTCAACCAGGACTCCCATAAGCGCAAGTCGAAGCTCTGAGCTGGCCGGCGGCCAAGTGTCGCGGGTTCCAAGCCGGAGGCCCATGACACCTCCTTGCCGGGCGACACCTACCTGTCTGTCGGCTCTCTCTAGATCCGGATCGAACAAGGCGTGGGATAGGCGACTGGCAAACATACCATTACCAAATAGCTGAAAGTCACGCTGCAGCTTGAGATGTTCTCGCAGGTCGTGGCTTCTAAAGAGCTGTCGTAGCGTCTCTCGGTTGACCACCTGTGCCTGAGCTGACACGATGCTACCAAAGGACAGGACTGGAAGCAATGACCAATGAGGCCGGGAGCCCAGTCCACTCTGGCCAAGGTGGCTGTCTCCTGCAAGTCGTCGGCGGATGATATGAGCAAGGACATCTTCACTCTTGGTGCCAGGTCCCGGCTTGTTGAATTGCTCCATCGATTGCAGAATGTGCTGCTCCATGGCATTCTCGTCCATGGAAAATATTCCAAGACTTGGTCCGTCAGGCTGTGCCATTGTGCCCGTTATATTCTGCCTCTTGCCAGCAGTACTGGAACCAGCTGAAATGGGGCGATAGCTGTCAACAGAATCAAGAAGTCTGTCACGATAGGCGTTGGCCTCCTTCTCTAGACGTAGTATAGAGTCCCAGCTATACAGCCAATCGGCAGTGGGAGGCTTCGTGATGTTGATGAGGTCTGGCTTTGCGAGCGGGTGCTCCGGGTGGCTTGTCCGGATGAATCGCAGATTGCGGCCTGTCTCGAAGACAGTCTGTGCAATATCATCCGGCATGAAATGTGGCATCTTGCTCTCGTCGAGACGGAAGTCGACATCCTCAGCCTGCTCTCCAAAGTCATCCACGTATACCTCCGCCTCGACTTTCACAAAGGACTTGCTTCCACCAACGTTGGCTTTATCGAGAGGCACACCCTGGTCCCTCCTAGTGCCGATCCATTCCTCGACGAACTCAGTCCATGGCTGTGACACGCGGCGCAATACCTCGTGCATTATCTCGCGCAACCACTCTTCGTTATTCTCCAAGGACGAAGCGTAGTCAAAGACGAGAGACATGATGTTCTCGTCGGAGTAGTTCCGTTGGAGTCTGGAAGTGAGGCCATGGAACGGCGACAAGACGGCTAATATGCCCTTAACGGTAGCCTGTAGCTGCAGCAATGAACTGGGCTTCTGTCTGTGCAAGACAACATCTTTCTGCGTCGCCTGGATGACCTGGTCCAACGCGCTGGCCAAGGCAACGGCACAGCGACTCCGGTTCCTGGCGTACGTCTGCCGAACAAAAGCCTGGAGCTCCAGGAGGCGAGTCCCGCACATGAGGCACTGCTTCTCCAGACCCTGCAGCACATTGGCAGAATACCCAGATATCCTCATACTAGGCAAGGCAGGTCTAAAGGGGCAGCGGCTGTCGTCACCGGTCTTGAGGAACAATATGGACTCCTGTCCGAGGGCTAGAGCTAGCAGCGAGGCGAAATAGGCTCCGGCCTCGACAACAGGCACGTCGGTGTTTCTCAGCCTGAGCGGGTCGCGGTCCAGTCTGAGGAGGGCATCATATACGGCGGGTCCGGCCTCGGTGAGTAGCAGAGGGGTCTGGCTGTCCGGGCGTGTCGTCTCCTGAAGAAACGAGTCCCATGTGAGGACTCTGGGAGGCTCTTCGTCGGTCGGCTGGTCTTCGAGTCCCAGCCACATGTCCTTCTCGACTTCCGTCTGCGCATCATTTTCCCCTGAGCTTCGGCTGGTCTCGCTATCGTCTGCTGTTTCCGGGTCGCGGGGGTTTTGATTCGGAGCAGCGGAGCCGTCGAGCTGAGGGAGCACGAAGAAGCCACTCTGCTGAGTTGAGATGTCAAGGTCCAGCAAGCTTGACTTGAGGTGGTCTAGGGGGTCTAATGATTTCAGTTAGGATATATATGATCTGAAAGCAAGAAAGCATCAACCGTACCATTTATGAGCGGCTGGGAGAAAAAGGGTGTTGGGTCGTCCTGGGGAAGCTCGTCGAGCCATTTGGACGATTGCCAAAAGTCGGGAATGGCGAAGACGTCGGCGACCGCGTCATCCTCGTTGCTAGCCATCATGAAGAAGCAACGCGCGAGCTTGTGTTCGAATTCATGGGAAGGGCCCGTAAACCATGCGCTAGGTTATGACGGATTGTCAATCGAAGGTGTGGCTTTGATGACGATGCCCCGCGACAACACGCGACGGAGAATAGCGCGCGGCGTTTTGGTCATAGGTCGTCGGTACACCGTCATACCAGCAAAAGTGGCGCGCGGGGGCAGGTACCTTGAACCCTCTCTTTCCCTTCACCACGTCATGAGGAACAATTTTCGACGGACCCTTGGAAGCTTCCTCACAAACAACATCCCCTTGACACACAAACAATTGATAGCTCAAAACGATCGCTTATTGTTGCTCAATTATTCTGAGCTCCGCCGGATCAGATAAGACAGCTCCCAGCTCCCCTCATACCCGCACGATGCCTCCTCGAAAACGCGCTCGCGGCGGCATTCAGACTGGATCGTCTGCACGCACGCCTCCAGCCCGCAACGACGACGCTATGGACATTGACACACCGGAAACTGGCAACGAAGATGAAGCAGCATCGTCACCTTCCAAGGAGGACGAGGGGCCCAACTATAACGATTGCTGGACCGACGACCAGGTGGCCTCGCTGTTCAAGGGTGTGATCCGATGGAAGCCAGCCGGTAAGTTTTCCAACGCCTCCAGCCGGCCAGCGCATGTCGTTTACTATTGTCGATGATGTCTAATTGTCCCCTCTTCCTAGGAATGCACAAACACTTTCGCATAATAGCGATATCCGAGCACTTGCGCAACCACGGCTTCGATCCAGACCACTACAAGCACACGCGCATCCCGTACATCTGGCACAAGCTGCGAAGCTACTACAACCTTGACATGATTGACGAGCGCGAAGCTCTAGACGACGACGAGCCCGAAGATAGATACGTCGAGTTCTCCCTGCCGCGTGTCGACTTCTACGACGCCATGATGCAGCGTGCGCTGGCCGACCCGAGCGAAGCACCCTCGTCGCCTCCACAGCTAGACCTGGAAGGGTCGACACCAGCTCCTGCGCCAGCTACTACCAGTGCTACCACGACAACCGCAGCAGCGAGGTCGTCGCCGCTTCCACCACCCAGCAACAGTAATAAGAGGCGCAAGCGTGCCGACACGGCATCTAGGACGAGGGCCACGTCGCGCGACGATACAGAGGAGGCCACGGATGCTCAATCGACGGCTGGACGGTCTCGGGGCTCTAGAGGTAGGACCAGGGCTGCTAGTGCCGCCAAGGTTGAAAAGGCAGAGACGACCGAGGAAGAGCAGGAGGAAGAGGAAGAGGAGCAGGATGGTGACGAAGAGGAGGTTGAAGATACGAATGAGGGGAGCGGGTCGGACGAGGAGGGCGACGATGACGATGAAGACGATGACGACCAGCAGGAGAGCGATGAGGAAACTTCTACCAAACCGTCGAAAGCGACGCGCGGTAGTGCAAGAGGTCGTGCCGCGAGAGGCAGGGCAAGGGGTGGGAGACGGAGGGCTAGGTAATAACACCGCATAGATATGCGTCTTGCTCTTTCTATGTTCTAGTAGTATAACATTATTCATTACGAAGTGTACTTTGATATCCTCCATGGCTATGCAGTTCTTAGGCAGCGGAAAACAAAACAATGAGGTGGGTGAAAGACAAAGAGAAAACAAAAAAAGAGTAAAAACGCCTGCATAAGTAAAAAATCAAAGTGCCTCCCACTCGCTGTGGTATCGCGTGTTGCGCCTCCAGTCCTTTCCGAGGGTATACATGCTCTCAACATCCTTATTTGATCTGCTTGGCGCTTCTGGCTCCGACACCTTGGGGATCTCGGCCGGAGGCGGCCTCTGCAGGAGATTCCACATGTCGATCTCCCCTCTGTAGCTGGCGTACTGGTCGTAGTGGTCTGCGAGTCTGTCCCTCTCACGCTCCGTGATGATGCGGCTCCTGAGTCCCTCCTTAAGCCTCGCGGACGAGGGGAAGTCTGCGACGGAGAATTTGAGAACCTCGTTCATCTCGGCGTCCACGGCGTGCTTCTCCTCCTCGTCATCATATTCGTTGTCGTCGTCGTCGTCGTCGGATTCATCGTCTTCATTCTCTCGGTCCTCCGCGTCGGACAGCGATACATCGGACCCATGCTGCTCGTACTTTTGCCTGTACTCCAGCTGCGGACCTATGGTTGCCGTGGCTTCTGTCGGTGTTTCCGCACCGGTATCTGATAGTGCACTCTCTACCTCGTCATAGGTCATGAGTACTGGATCACCGGTCTCGTCGTCAATGTGGTTGTACACATCTAGACGAAGACGGCGGGCACTGCCGCGCCAAAAGCCGCCCGAGTCAGTCGGCATTCCCAGTGACGCGATGGCGGCCTCGACATCCCTCCTGCGCAGCAGATTGCGTGTCTCGGGTCTCATCTCCCGCTTGGAGCGGATCCTCGTCTGAGCAGTAAATATGGCTGTCTGGACGAGCCGGCGTGTGACGGACACGGCGAGCGAGTGGAAGTCCTCAAAGGTGGTGGCCCAGATGGACGGGGGCACATTGTCGACGTGGGCCCAGTTGCTCCCCGGGATAGACGAGTTCATGAAGAACCGTTGTGACAATTTCAGCCACATGGGCAGGTGGAACATGGTGAGCGACGGCAGGCCGCTTGCCAGACCACTGTCGTCGCGCAGTCGTCTGGCCACGTCGGGCGTCAGGTCCCACACCTCGGCACCCCAGATACTCTCCTCGCGCTGCTTCTCGCGACTTTCCTGCCGCAAGGATACGGCATCAGCGGCCTCTTCGAGGGCATGGCAACACTGCTGGCTCAGCTCTACGGCAGCAGGGTACTCTGCGGGCGTGAGCACGGGACGGCTGTCGGTCCTGAGACGCGTGGCGTGCTCCTCCTCCAGCAAGTCAAGGTAGTGTCTGATCTCGACGACGCTCTTGCTCCCGACACGAGAGGAGATGCCCTCGACGTCGTCTCGCCCGAGCCGGGCTAGTGCCTCGAAAAAGGCTTTTTTCTCGGTGGCCGACCAGACCACCATACCCAACTGCTGTGATGCCGTCAATCCGTCGTCGTCGTCACCGCCTAGGCTCATACCCTGCGCGGCATCGCGGATGTCCTCGTTAAGAAGGGATAGGTAGTCCACGTTCGGAGGGCCCTTTTGCCTCTTGAGAGGTCTGTAGGCGTTGGCGTCGTCGGCTGTCCGCTTGAGAGGCGGTGCTGCGAACCCTCCGGTGGTGCTGTCGCTGTCGTCACCGCTGTCGAGCTGCTCATCCCCGCTGGGCAGGAAGTCTTCGTCTAAGCTGCGCTCACCGGGAGGCGGATGAAGCTGCGTCGTCAGGGGGGAGAGTTGACGAGGCTCGGCCCCTGCTTCCTGTGAGGAACGGCTTGCGGCATCATGGTCGTCGTCGTTTAGGTATTCCGGGACATCATAGTATTCTGGGTCTGCGTCCATTGTACCGACGGGGGTTGGGAGTTTGTTTGATCACTTGAACTAGGCACAGGGTGGCTGCATGATGTTGAGAGGATGACTGCTTAGATACGACGGTGTTTGGTGTTGACTGATGTGGTTTGAGGCTTGATCGTGGTTAAAGCTTTTTTTTTCACTTGAAGCTGTTGTTATAATAGACTTGGTTTGTGATGCTTTAAAATCTTAATTTTTGGTGGTTCTATGAGTCTAGCGGTTCAACAGCCTGGGATACTCCCCCCCATCTAACGGGAGGGAATAGGTCGTTTCTCCATTTACTAAAATTCACCTTACTCGAAGCAATATAAAGTGATATTAGTATCAAAGATAGAATCTGTTTAGTATTACATTCACATTGTAACGATGATACAGACACTGAGCACTACTACTCCTGAAGAAACCCGAGTTTTTCAATGCATGTAATACCAGAACCAACTGGCAGGGTCTGTCTAGTACCTCAGGGAGTCAGGGTCCGACCGAAACCTTTGTACCTTTCCATCCCCCCTGCACCAATAATCCCGTGCAACGGCAATAGGTGGTACATTGTACAATGTAATGACTGGACACGCTCCCGTCCTCGGCCGACCACTAAATTTTCTCCACGCGCCCCTAAGCCTTGATTCTTGAAGATCCAGGGATACGACAAAGATCAGCCCCCGAAATCTCATTTCATCAACCGCTTTCCCTTAAAAGAAGCATCGCCATGTGCAATGCTACGAACAATAGGGAAATGTCTTTCACGGCCTCAGGGTCGTTGGATCGGGGCCTGCCCATCGCACCTCTTTCCCCTGCGCGTCGCTAAGGCGTCGTACGCTACTCTGGACCCGGACGGGAGTGCTACCAAGATCAAGCTGCGAAGTTACCAGCTCGAATGTATCAAGTCGGTCCTCTCCGCTCTCAAGCGCGGACACAAGAGGGTTGGCATCTCGCTAGCTACGGGCAGTGGTAAAACGGTAAGACCCCTTTGGTCTCTTTGCTGATACTCGCTCACTTATCGAAGCCGGTTCGCTGACCGTGTAACTCTAGGTGATCTTTACTCAACTCATAGAGAGGATCCAACAGAGTGCCAAGGGCGGGGACAAGACTCTCATCCTGGCCCATCGCAGGGAACTAGTTGAGCAGGCCGCCCGGCACTGCGAGGCCAACTATCCGGGCAAGAGGATCGAGATCGAGATGGGCTCCCTGCACGCTACGGGCGCCGCCGACATCACCATTGCCAGTGTGCAGAGCATCAACTCCAAGGGCCGGTTAGACAAGTACGACCCCGGAAGCTTCAAGTTGGTTCTTGTAGATGAGGCCCATCATATTGTCGCCCCCGGCTACCTCCGGGTTCTAAACCACTTCGGCCTCAGCGAGAAGCAGGAGAGCTCCCCGGCCTTGGTGGGTGTATCGGCCACCTTCTCCCGCTTCGACGGTGTCAAGCTCGGCGCCGTCATCGACGAGATTGTCTACCACAAGGACTATGTAGACATGATCTCGGACAAGTGGCTATCCGACGTCATCTTCACCACGGTCGAGTCGACGGCTAATCTGTCCAAGGTGAAGAGCAGTTCGTTCGGCGACTTCCAGACAGGCGAGCTGTCCCGGGCCGTCAACACAGACGCTATCAACGACATTACCGTCCGGAGCTGGATGGCCAAGGCCCCCGACAGGAAGTCGACTCTCGTCTTCTGCGTCGACCTCGCCCACGTCGCCGGCCTCACACAAAAGTTCCGCGAGTACGGCTACGACGCACGCTTCGTCACGGGCGAGACCAACCGGGTCGAGAGGGGCGAGATCCTCGAAGCCTTCAAGAAGGGCGAGTTCCCTGTCCTCGTCAACTGCGGTGTCTTCACAGAGGGCACAGACATGCCCAACATAGACTGCATCGTCCTCGGGCGGCCCACGCGATCCCGCAACCTGCTGGTCCAGATGATCGGCAGGGGCATGCGTCTGCACCCGGGCAAGAAGAACTGCCACATCATAGACCTCGTGTCCAGCCTAGATACGGGCATCGTCACCACGCCCACCCTGTTCGGCCTCGACCCGAACGAGCTAGTCAGCGAGGCCACGGTCAAGGACATGACGCACCTGAGCAAGACCAAGACGGCCGAGGAGAGCGACAGGAAGCAAGCCTACGCCCGGGGCCAGGGCCCCCGTGTCAACTCGGCCGCTGCCGTCACCTTCACCGACTACTCGTCCGTCCTTGACCTCATCGCCGACACGAGCGGCGAGCGCCACATCAGGGCCATAAGCGACTATGCCTGGGTACAGATCGGCTCGGAGCGCTTCGTCCTGTCCGCCCCCAGCGGCTCTTACATTCGGATCGAGAGGGTCGGCGCCGCCGCCGATCAACCCGAGGCCTCGAGAGCAAACACCGGCAGTGGCAACGGCGGTGGCGTCCGGGCCGCACCGGCCTACCGAGCCGTCGAGGTTCGTGCCCTGCCACCGGGAGTGTCTAAGTCGCCGTTTGCTGCTCCTCGGGAGATCCTCACGGCCTCGACGTTTGCCGACGCAGTCCACGGAGCAGACAGCTACGCTGCCAACGCGTTTCCTCACACGTTTATCCACAGACACCAGCCTTGGCGGAGACTGGCTCCCACACAGGGCCAGCTCGACTTTGTGAACAAGCTCCGCGGCACGGCACGGCCCGTCAAGGTGGCTGATCTCACCAAGGGCAAGGCGGCGGACATGATTACCAAGTTGAAGCATGGTGCCCGTGGGCAGTTTGCGAAGCTCGAGGCTGAGCAGCGGCGGAGGGAGAAGCAGAACTCTGCGGCGGATGCTAGGGATTCGAGGGAGAGAGTAAGGGTCGGACCGGTTGGGGCATAGCGGGTAGGGAGGGACTCGAGGGATCTAGGGGCTCGAGGGATCGAGGGACTTGAGGAATCGAGGGATTCCTTTCAAGCGGTTAGCAATGTACCATATGGGCTAGATTTGGATCTTGTTTTTTATATGTATTATTATAGAATAGCTCGGCGTTCTTGGCTGTATCGACATTTTCTTTGTTTGGATCGAGGAGAAGTTGTGTATACTTGTTGTATATGATAGTATCAGTTGTATAGTTAGGAACAGTAATAGCTGATAGATACCATCGTGATGGAAGACACAAGTGTCTGGTATTATAAATGGAAGTCATGTTGGAATACGCAAGTGTGCCACGCACAGAAGCAAGTTATGGCATACAGGCGAGTGTACCACACACAGAAGCGATTTGGGACATGCAAATAGACAACGCATAGAAGCGATTTAGGGCACTACGAGTACTACCAGTACTGCTTTAGGCAGCGTTAACGACAGAAACGTGAAGAAACGCCAGGAAGAGTGTGGGTCGCCCTCACGCTGCTCAAGTTGCTCAACTAAACTAAAGAGGCATGGATATCAACGCTCTGCCACCGCACCACAACCATTATGTTAACTACTATATTACTATTGTTGTAAAGCCACTGTCTAGAGGAACCCGAATCCAGGATCCTGTAAACTTGGAAGCAGTGTGGCGTTGCACAACCCCCTTTTCACGAATATCTCGAGTCCACCCCCAACAAGGGAGAAACTTCAACATATCTCCACATCCACAAGGAAATAGAAAGAGATACTTTGGAATCGGGTTTCTGAAGCCCATCACATGCCGAATATATAACACTCGTGATGCTTCCTGTATTCTGGGGAATGGGGGCGGTGTAGAAGGGTGAAGGCCCGGTTGAACAGACTAACACAGACACAAGAGAACAAGATCACAAGACGAGCCTCTGACACAACCTGAACCTTGAACAGGCTCTATTGTCGTCTTTCCGGTGAATCTGATAAGTACGGGGAGAAGGTGACTGTTGCGGTTGTGGCGAATGAGGCTGTCCCAAAACAAGCCCCCGGGGCGACGGAACAGTATGAGCCGGGACCTTCCCCCCCCCC